>VZRO01003288.1:5768-35486 GCA_013397915.1 Daphoenositta chrysoptera | reverse complement strand
TTTGAGCCCTGCAGTCCCTGCCTTCTCTCGCTGGAATGGTCTCTGAGCCCTTCATTCCCTTCCTTCCCTCTCTGGAATGGTCTTTGAGCCCTCCATTCCCTGCCTTCTGTTCCTGGAATGGTCTCTGAGCCCTCCATTCCCTGCCTTCTGTTCCTGGAATGGTCTCTGAGCCCTCCATTCCCTGCCTTCTGTCCTGGAATGGTCTTTGTGCCCCTCCATTCCCCTGCTCCAGGTAGAGCGAGGGTCACTTCTTGTGCTTGGACAACGCTCTCAGGCACAGGGCAGGATTTTGGGGTGTCTGTGCAGGCCCAGGAGTTGGATTTGATGATTTGTGGCTCCCTTCCAATCCGGATATTCCACGATTCTGTTATTCCCAGAATGACAGGGACTGGAAGATGTGGGAGGAAGTAGGAGGCACCTTCTCCTCTTCTGCATCACCAACCACACGACAACCCAACACCCGAGCGATTTTCTCCCTCTCCTGATGTCATGAACTCCGGAGCTGAGCCTGAACCTCTGCCAGCACTGCTGAGCCCTCCAGAAGGGACAGGAGGGCACGGGGGATGGTGTGGTGGCCGAAGTGAAGGGTGACAACTCCTTGGGATTCTGTCACGTGCAGGACATGAGCCATGGAAGGTGTTCCAAGGAAACATTGTCCTACTGAGCAATGAAACAGATGGAGCAGGGAGGTGAAGGAGCGTCCATCCTTGGACAGAGCAAGAAGCCGTTGGCATCTGGCTCAAGGTTGTCTGACCTAAGCAGAGGGTTGGGCCACATGACCTCTGTAAGTGTATTCCAACCCCAATAACTCTGATTTTGTGACCTCCCACAGAGCAGCTTCAGCTGGGTACCCCAGAATGGAAGGAACTCCAGGAGACTCCAGTTCCAATGCAAAGTCAACTTTATTGAGTGTAAAGACAGAAAGGAAGCAGGGGGGTGGGCAGGGCCCCGGGCAGGCTGCCCCAGCAGCAGGGACGGGCAGGCAGCCCTGGGCAGCAGTGGCACACCCGTCAGCCTGCCACGGGCACGGGGACAGCGGGAGCAGCAGGGCCCCGCCGCGCTGGCTGGGGCTGAGCCCCTGGGCCAGGAGAGCAGGGGACAACAGGGCCTCGGGAGGCGCAGAAGAAAGCAGGACAAGCTGAAGCCTCAGCTGGCCACGTTTGGGAGCCCGAGGCCTCTGGGAACGCTGGCCAGCAGCTCCAGCCTCAGTCCGGCCCCTGGCTTGGGGCTTCCTGGGGGAGGCACTCGCTGGACGTCCGGCCCGGCTCTAGCAGGGCAGGCACCTCCGGCCACAGTAGCGGCCACCAAGGCCAGAGAGCCCAGAAAGCCCAAAGCCCCCGGAATTGATGGGGACACCGGACTCGCTCAGGATGCTGCCCACAGCAGCGGAGGTGGAGGATCCCACGGCGGTGTTCTGGGGGAAGGAGCTGAGGATGGGCCCGGGCAGGGTGACCACCACGGGCGAGGGCTGGATGACCACGCGGGAGTCCTGGCACTGCCGGACGCAGGGCTCGTTGCAGCTGTTGGCCAGCGGGGTGGGGCCGCAGGGCCGGCACAGGTCGTAGCAGGACATGGCTGTGGCTGGAGGAGCACCTGGAGAAGGCACGGGCAGAATGTGAGGCACGGCCTCGGCAGGAGAAAGAGCAGAGGCTGGGGAGGAGGGACAGCCTGGATAGGGAGATAGAAAGGACACGGAATTGCAGTCCCCAAGAGGGCCCTACAAACACAGACAAGGCCTTCTCCCACTTCCCTCCAGGGTGGCAAAGAGAATGGAGACAGTCACCAACTGTGCCAGCAAAACATAACTGAGACAGAGCCTCGGTGGGAGCCAGAAGAGACAGAGGAAAGGAGACAGAAAGCGAGGAAGGCACTCACCTGTTTCACCGAGGAGGAGAAGGCAGGAGAAGTGGATGAGGGATCCTGCCCTTCTCTGCCTTTTATACTGTCCCACACCGCCCTGGGCCCAGGGACTGCCTTTGCACAGGGAATGTGTTTACCAAGCTCATCTCACATGCAAAACAACCCAATTACAAGAATTAGTGTTTTTATTTTTGCCCTGCAACGCTGCCTTTTCATTTCCCTGTGCAGGACATGCCCAGTCAGCCTCCCAGGCTCCTTTCAAGTGCCAGGATTAGAGGCCAAAACTTTTCCAGGGAAAAGGATCCATCAGCAGGGATGGGTGATGCAGCCAGCGCTGGGAAGTGTCCCACTGACCATCTGGTGCCAGTCCCTGGCCCTCCAGGGCATGACTTCCAAGTGCAGAGGCAGACCCATGTCCCCACGGGACTGGACTGAGGAAGGTCCCTCATCTGAAGGGATTCCTGAACCCTTTCAGATTGGAAAAGATCTCCCAGACCATCGAATCCAACCTGGGCCTGATCCCCGCTTTGTTGCCCAGCCCAGAGCACTGAGTGCCACGTCCAGTTTTTCCTTGGACACCTCCAGGGATTGGGACTCCAGACCTCCCTGGGCAGCCCCTTCCAAGGCCAGAGCGGCGGTGCCAAGCCTGAAGAGGTGATGCCTCATTCAGGGTGAAGGACAGAGCTGACTTTCTCAGGGCGATGGCCAGGCCGGAGCCTCAGGGCCCTGAGGAGCCCGGCCCCGTCACCAGGAAACACTTTAAAGTCATGGCCTGCAGGGCCAGGGCCAGAATTATTTGGGATGTCGGACACTCCCCAGCAGCGGCTGCATCACCCGTCCCTGCTGACGTGGCATTGCCCCTGGACACATTTTGGCCTCTAATCCTGGCACTTGAAAGGAGCCTGGGCGGCTGACTGGGCATGTCCTGCACAGGGAAATGAAAAAGCAGCGTTGCAGTGTCCCCATTTCTCTAATTGGGATGTTTTGCATGCGAGATGAGCTTGGTAAACACGTTCCATGTGCAGAGGGTGCCCGTGGGCCTGGGGCAGTGTGGGACGGTATAAAAGGCAGAGCAAGTGCAGGATCCCTCATCCACTTCTCCTGCCTTCTCCTCCTTGGTGAAACAGGTGAGTAGAAAGGGCCTCTGCCTCACTCTTCTCTTTCTCTTGTTCTCCTCTTTTTCTTTGGATCTCAACCAAATCTTTGCCCCCACGCGGACCTAAGAGCTTCGAAATTTCTGCCACCATCTCTGCTGTCCTCGTTCTTCACTGGGGAGAACTGGGAGGTGTTGGGATTTCTTTCTGGGGAGCACTTTGGGGTCTGGGCTGTCCCTCCTCCCCAGTCTCTGCTCTTTCTCCTGCCCAGCAGGATCTCCATCTGTGCCTCACATTCCTCTCCCGGTGCTTTCCCTGCCCTCTCTGCAGGTGCTCCTCCAGCCACAGCCATGTCCTGCTACGACCTGTGCCGGCCCTGCGGCCCCACCCCGCTGGCCAACAGCTGCAACGAGCCCTGCGTCCGGCAGTGCCAGGACTCCCGCGTGGTCATCCAGCCCTCGCCCGTGGTGGTCACCCTGCCCGGGCCCATCCTCAGCTCCTTCCCCCAGAACACCGCTGTGGGATCCTCCACCTCCGCTGCCGTGGGCAGCATCCTGAGCGAGGAGGGAGTGCCCATCAACTCGGGGGGCTTTGGGCTGTCTGGGCTCTCTGGCCTTGGTGGCCGCTACTGTGGCCGGAGGTGCCTGCCCTGCTAGAGCCGGGCCGGACGTCCAGCGAGTGCCTCCCCCAGGAAGCCCCAAGCCACGTTTCCCAGGAGCTGCTGGCCAGCGTTTCCAGAGGCCTTGGGCCCCCTCGAGCCCTCCTGGCAAGGAGGGAGGGAAGGGAGGTGCTGTCTGGACACGTGGCCAACCTGTCTCAGCCTTGAAAATCCTGCTTTTGAAGAGTTTCCTTGTCTCTGTGATTTTGCATTTCACACTGACGTGGTTTGATGTTGTAATTGCCAACAGTCAGTGGAGGGCTTTTACTCAGGAATTAAGGAAAGGTGGAGTCTTGCTTGCTGTCTCTCAGTTGGAATGGTTTCAGTGGCTTCTTTTCCCTTCATAAATATATATTTTCCTTTTGTTTTTGCTGAATGCTACTTGACTTTTTATCATTAAACTGATGTTGCATCTGATTCTGAGTTTCATTGTGGTTTTTCTCTCCTTTTTACCTCCCCTTGGGGCAGAATTATGTGAAAATCCATGCAAGGATTTCACAAAGGAAAATGTGAATCCAAAAGTCACCACAACCCACCTGAGAAAAATAATTTCCTCATTTTTTACACTCTTGAGATGCACTGAACAGGTTCACAAATATATTTCTATTTCTAGGATTTTTTTCCCTGATATTTTTCCCCATGTCTTTGTGTAAAATTACATCTGGGATATTCCAGCTTGAGAGATTTTTGATCCTGTCCCTTATTTGGTATCTTTGAAACTCTTGAGGATCTGAATGTGAATATTAGTATGGCAGAAGCAACACTTGCCTTTGTGGTAACCAAAAGACATTCAAGAATAATAAAACCGTAAAATAAATTCTATTTGAAAATTAAATTATCCTAGAGCTGAGATATAAATATTTGAGGAGCTGGCATTCCAGTTCAACGTGCAGCCAGCCCAAATGTCCACAGAACAGGGAAAAGAGGTGGGGTTCTTCTCAAATGTTTTGCACTTACGTTTAAAGTTTATTAAGAATGATTTAGTTGCAAATTTACAAATCTGGGGGGAGAAGAATTTAGCAAAAAGATGGGATAGAATCCCAGAATATCCTTATTGGAAGGCACCCTCAAGGACCATCAAATCCAGCTCCAGGTCCAGCACAGACCCACAAGAATCCCAAAACGTCCCTGAGAGCGTTGTCCAAACGCTCCTGGAGCTTTGGCAGCCCTGGGGCCGTGCCCATTCCCTGGGGAGCCTGGGCAGTGCCCCACCACCTTCTGGGGGAAGAATTTTCCCCAAATATCCATCCCAAACCTCCCTGGCACAGCTCCAGCCGTTCCCTGGCTCCTGTCCTTGGTCACACCGAGCTTGGAGCTGCCCCTCCGCTGGGTCCCCTTTCCGTCTGTGGCTCGAGGCAGCGACACCAAAGAATGAAAGACAGCAAATGAAAATGTCCCAGACTGAGAGGAGCCTGGGCTTGAAAAGAGGAGGGAGAATTTTCCAAACAAGTAAATTGGAGGGGCTGGGATGCCTCCCCGAGCCCTGCCGACAGGACTGGCGGGGTGAGCTGCTCCCCGGGATCCGCGAGGAATCGCCGAGCGCTCCCCGAGGGACATCAAAGGGCGGCTTCGTCCCGCCATGCAAATGGACACGGAGCTGGAGGGGTGGAGGGGTGGAATTTGGGAGAATGAACAGTCTGGGTAAGGGGAAATAAACCCCGAAATTTACCCTCGCTGATCTAAAGGGTAAAAAGGGAGCCGTGTCCTGGAGCCTTCCCAGCCCAGCATCGCAGGGGGTTGTGCAGGGTGTTGAGGTTTTTATTAAGCGGAGGTGCTCATTTATATTTCAGGTAGAATTTTATACCTTTAAGGGTCTTATCCATCTCCTGTGATGCCTGGAGAGACAATTCCTGAAGGATGTGAGGATGATTTGGAAGCCATGTCACCTTTGGATGTTCAGGTGGAGAAATGGGTGCAGTAACTCTGCAGATATTTATGAATTTGTGAGGTTATTGAAGCATCTTTTTTTTTGGTGTTAATTAGTTCCCACGCGTATTTTTTGCAGGTGGAACCTTTTCTTGATAAAGAAATTGTCCTGCTTTTGTTTTCCAGTCTAGGTTTAGGCTAGCATTGCATGAGAAGCGTCATCCGCCCATTAAAAATTCTTTCATCTTCCCAATTTATGGGTACTTTTAATTTCTGGTACTTTTATACCAGCTCTAATAATGTCAACGTGAAATTACTCCAAGCACAGTCTAATAAAGAAAATTTTTTTCCAGCTCCTCAGCAATTTGTTCACTTGTGGCTGCCTTGGGATCCAAGATCAAATCCAAGAGGTGCCAAAACTCTTTGTGTGCCATTCCCAGCCTGACCCAGTTACAAACAATTGTCAATTAAAATGTTCACATCTCAAAAAAAAAATCTCTGAGGACCTTTCCAAGCCTGGAGAAGAGAAGCTTTAGGATGACCTAATTGTGGCCTTCCAGGTCCTGAAGGAGCCAACGAGAAACATGAGGAGAGAATTTCCAAGGGCCTGGAGTGACAGGACAAGGGGGAAAGGGGTAAAACTGAAAGAGGGGAAATTTAGGTTGGGTATAGGGGACGAATTCTTCTCCGTGGGGTTGGTGGGACCCTCGCAGAGGTGATTCCATGGATTCCCCATCCCTGGAAGTGTCCAAGGCCGGGCTGGATGGGGCTTGGAGCAACCTGGGATAGGGGAAGGTTCCCTGCCCGTGGATTGGAACAGGATGAGCTTTAAGATCCCTTCCCACCCAAACCATTCCATGCTTCTGATCAATATTTGTGAGCTGAGATGATACAGAAGGGTTCCCTTTCTAAAATAACTGATAAATCAGGATTAAATGTCCCCTTGTTCTTGCAGCAGCGCCTCAGACTCTGTTACCCAAATTTAATACGATAAAACCACCAGAATTTGATGTGATAAAGCGGAAATTTGTCTCTGAATTCCACAGTTCTGGCTCTTCCTCCCTGGGTTCTGTGGGATTTCAGGGGTGGACGCGCTCTCTTGGCAGGGCCTTCCCCAACCCCAGAACTGAGATTGTTCCGACGCTCGGCTGGAGGCAGAGCCTGGTGGAGACAGGAGTTTATTAAGGATTTACACTCATACCCTTAATTGTTCCTCTTGGAACGATGAATTATGTATTATAGACATTCTTGGTATTTTTCTTTATGACTAAAGTCAAACATACGCTGGAGTCTGGATTTTGTTGTGACTGAAAGGGGGCCCTGGAATAAATTTGGTCCCTAATTCCCGAGATGAGAGAAACCTGCGGGACGGAATCTGTCTGTCAGAAGATAAGGAAATAAAAACAAGGTAAATAAGCAGTGAGGAAAAGACATTTAATCAGGTGGAACATTTGACATTCAGGACATACTCGCTGGGAATTAATTCCAGGTACAAAGGCTGTCTGTGGTCCCCAGGCCATCAGGGCTGAGGTATAAAAACCAGCTCAACTCAACTCCTTCCTACCACTTCTCTTCCCTCTTTCCTCTTTTGTGAGCAAGGTTAGTTCAAATCCACTTCTCTTCCTCTGTTTGCTGAGTTCTTGCCTTTTGATAATCTGTTTTTTTCCCCACAGTGTTCTGCTGGTTGCTGGATTCGTTGGGGGGAGACTTTTTCTGTTTAAAATGTTGGGGTTTGCTGTTGGAATCATGGAATTTCTGCAGTCCTGACTTGGTTAGAGAGATCCTTGAGTTGGTGATAGAAATTTATTCAAACATGGGATTTCAGACAAGTTAAGTGGCATAGAAAATATTAGAAATAATAAAGATTAACAAATTGAATGGGTGGAATGACAATGCAAGGGGTTGGAACTCTGGGATCTTTAAAGGTCCCTTTCAACTCCAACTATTTATTAAAACAGAAAATCCAGGAGCTCAGTTATATTTCAGCAGCATTTTATATCTTTGAGGGTCTTTTCCATCCTGGAATGTCAGCTGAGTCACCAAGTATGGAAATTTTGTTCCAGAGTGCAATGACATCTCCTGGAATGATGAGAAATGGGATCAGGGATTGTAGGGATAAAGGGAAAGAAGGGGAAAACCAGAGCAGAGCTGAGCACCCACCAGATTGTGACGAGTGTACGAACCAGAGAATTTTGGTTTTATTACCGTGGTGGGACCAGACCCAGGGAGAGTGCAGGGGATTCCTGCCTTTTCTCACATCCCTGGACGAGTTGTCTGGGAAAGATTTCAAAGACCTCCTCTTCAAGGGCGCTTAATGACATTGAAATTCGTGCCTCTTTGTAGGCAAAGTTGGAGCCTTCAAATGAATTCTCCCTTTCATTTTTCCAGCTGCCCGTGGAACTCTCTCCACAGGTACATTTGTGGTTGGGTTTTACTCCTAATTGCCGCTCCTACAACGCTCTGGGTGCACGGGGCTGGATCTCTCCAGACGTGCAATCAAAATCCTACAATTAAATTAATGGTACAGGTTTGTTTCTTTTGTTCTGCTGCCAGTTCTTCCCCTGGATCAGCGACAGCCCAGAGGATGTTTCAGTCTCCTCGTAACGTATTTAAGAGTTTGGTTTCCTTCTCAGCTCCTGGCTCAGCTCCTAAAATGCTCCTTGGGAAGTCGCTGTGCTGATAACTGAACTGAGTAAATGCAGGAGTAACGTCACTCCTGCCTTGCACTCAGTTGTGGTCCTGTGTTCCAGGCCTCATCCCGAGCCATGTCCTGCTACGAGCGTTGTCCCTCCACCTCCTGCGGCCCCACCCCGCTGGCCAACAGCTGCAACGAGCCCTGCGTCCGGCAGTGCCAGGACTCCACCGTGGTCATCCAGCCCTCGCCCGTGGTGGTCACCCTGCCCGGGCCCATCCTCAGCTCCTTCCCCCAGAACACCACCGTGGGATCCTCGGCGTCCGCGGCCTTCGGGAGCGCTCTGAGCGCCGAGGGCGTCCCCATCAACTCGGGCAGCTCCTTGGGGCTTGGGGGCTTTGGCTACCCCGGGCTGGGCAGCGGCTACAGCCGGCCCTACCGGCGCTACAACCCCTCCCGCAGCGGCTTCTACGGGCCCTGCTAAGGCGGGAGGCAGGAAAAGAGCGGGAATGCTGAATCCCGACCCGTCCCTGGAGCAGGACTGAGCTCACGGTTTGCCAAAGCGATGTCAGATCCCCACAGCTCCACCTGAACGGAGTCGATCAGCCCCTGGAACGAGGCCACCGCTCCTGTTTTGCTCCTGTGTGTTTCTAATCCGTTTTGTAGCTCTGCGGCTCCGTGTATTTGGTACTGCCTGGCGTAAAATTTTGAATTTAGGAAGTAGGTGGGGCTTGGTTCTCAGGGTGCACTGGAAGAAGGGCTCTGCCTGTGGAACACGTCCCCCTGAACCGAGCCTTTCCCCCCACACCGACCCCTGGTGCTTTGCAACGTTTTAATCCTCTTGTTGGGATTAATAAAGTGATGCTTTTATCATAATTCCAGTCTCCTGCTGTTTTTTTCCTTCCCCTCCTGTTTTCCTTTGAAACTTTCTCTGGGCGAAATTTATCACTGAGTAGACCGTCAATAGTCTGAGGGGAGTTGGGAATGTTCAGCCTGGAGTGTGGAGAACTCAGAGCACCTCCAGGATGTGATTTAGATTTGCAGCAGCCACCAAAGGCACTAAACCAGTCAATTTTGGGGAAAAAATTGAAGAAATTCTCATGTTGGGAAGGTTTGGAGCATTCCAGTAACTCCAGTTATATAAATAATACTTGCAGCAGGCTGAGTTGTCCCCAGGAGTTAAATTGCTCCCAGGAGTTAAATTGCTTATGGTGTATGTACCAGTCTGGCATCAGATGAAAAACCTCCCTCAAAGCTTCTTTCATCTCCAGGATCTGGGGTTCAATTTCAATCCTTTGTTCCATCACACCCGGGACTCTGGAGTCAACACCACGCTACAAATTTCGATTCACGCAGTAATTTGTCAGCTCTTTGGTGCCTCACCTGTCCTGGGAGCTCGGCGTTGTCACACAAAGGTTTTAATTGAGTGTGGAGAGGGTGAAACTCCATTGCCCATCCATGAACGGGAATTGTTGTGTCCTGGTTCCCCTTCCAAAGGCTCCCAACCTTTTGGATGAACTCCGGGCCTTAATTACAGAACTGGCAGGGTATCCTTGCCAGGCTGTTAATGAGGCTTTTTCCGAAGTGTGATCTCCCCTCCAAGAGCAGCAGTTTCTGTGCCTGGAGGGGAGGATGAGGAGGAGGAGGAAGCATTCCTTGGTTATCTCAGTTTTACGGATGAAAGGGACGTGAATTTTTCTTGGGAGTGATTCCTACTGGAAGGAGTGAATTTTTTAAAACATCTAAAAAGATTACAGGATGTTGGATTGTAGAGATTTTGAGGAAAGGGAGGAGAAAGACTCCTTTTAGAGAAAAACATTTTCTAGAAAAGACTCTGATAGAAAAGAAGAGAATTTTCTTGTGGAGAAAATAGGAAGAGTTAAAGGGTTTTAGAGGAGATGAAGATTTGGCTTAATTTTATTTCTTTTTAAGATAAATTATAGAAAGGTTTAATAAAATAATTAAAGTTTCTGAAGGTGTTTACCTTGAATTAGGTGAAGTCCTTTGAGTGCTCCTGACTCACACACTTTGATTGAAGTTCTTACCCAGGGGATGCGGGCACTGAGATCTCCTCACGTCCCTCAAACCTCGGGGAGCCAAAACTTTGCATATTCGAGCCATTAGCGAGAAGTGTTGGGAACTTTGAAGTCCTTTGTTCCTCTGAAGTCCGAGCCCAGTCTTTATACAAAACCTCTTCATTTGGAGTTAATTCCTATCTTTTGCTGAGTGCTCCTGATCGTGGCTTTTTGCATCCTTTCCGTGCAGGAATTTCCAGCAGGGACAAATCAAGCCATGACAAATGGGATGAAGAGCCGGGTATGGCTTCTCCTAAACCCCAAAATTTGAATTAATCTCGAACATCCACCTTCACGTTTAATTTGTCATGAAAATTGCTGCACATCGTGGCGACTTCCTGGGATTTCGGGCAGGAATGGTGGTGACTCGGGTATGGAAATGATATTAAAATTCACGTTTGGGTAAAGAAATGCAGGTTTGTGGGTGTTTGGATTGGCTGGGTCCATAATAACTGGGAGAGCTGTGGCTTGGCCCAAGCAATTTCAGAACGTGTTTTGTTGCTCAGCAATTCTGGGTTTCATTTTCTTCCAGCTTTGCAATCCTCAGGGAAAAGTGCTGCTCCTCTAAACCCTGTGTTTGTGTGGGAAGTGGGAAATTTGGGAATATCTACTCCACATCTTGAGGTAAAGCTTGGAACGAAACGCTGAGGCTCCACCTCAGAAAAGAAAAAAAAAGGATTATTCTCCTAAAGGAGTGAAGTCCTGAACGAGGACTAAACATCGCAACACGCCCCTGAAGCAGTGTCTTAATGACTAAAGCCAAGCCTAAAACGTCCGCTGGCCTCAGGAGGCGACTTAATTAATGCTGTAATTCACCCGAGTCGCCACAGCCTCCCAAGCAATTAATCGGGAGCACAGGAATGAAGATGAAAGCTTCGGAATGGGAGTGTAACAAGGGGAGCAGGAAAAGGGAGCAATCCCAAGGGGAGATTTCGAAACAAACAAACAAACAGCAGGAGCCGATCAGTTTGGGGGGATTTTGCATGCGAAAGGATGGATCATTAAGGAATTCCATGCATAGGAGATGGCTCGGGATCACGGTATAAAAGCCCATAGGACAGAAGCCTTTTCCATCCACTTCTCCTGCCTCATTCACCCCAGGAACAGGTGAGTCTGAACCTCCCCGGTGCCTTTTTAAATGCTAAAGTGCCACTTTGATGGCTGCTTTTATTGTATTTTTTTGTTGTTGCTGTTGGGTGTTCTTAGTCCTTTATAAATATTTCTATGTTTTTTTTTTTTTTTTTCACCTTGAAGGGAAATTAGAAAGGTTTTTCTTGCTACCAAAATTTATTATTTACTTGTGAAGCTGAGGGTGACGAGACACAACTCGAAGGATACTGGGAATGTTGTGTCTCCAAACAAGCAGCCTTATCCTGCAGCAATCCCTGCTCCAGGAACTCAAACCCTCCTGGATTTCCAGGCTGGTGATGGATTTAAAAGTCCAGTTTTATGGCAGTCAGCAGCTGCTCTGAATAGAAATCCTAAAGAAATGCTCCAAGCATCCTTTTCCAGCCTCCAAACACCCCAGTTTCTGAGAGGGGAGGGTGTCACCAGCCCCTTTTCCAGCTGGGATGGCTCAAAACTGACCCTGGAGGAAGCTGGCAGCAGGGAAACCTGGATCAGCATCCTGCCTTCCTCTTAGTTTGGAGGGATGTAAACAATCCTTTCTGAAAAGAGGAGGATTTAGGTCAGGTTTAAGGTTCCTGTGGCCCTGGGAGCACTCAGAGTCTGCAGGGAGGCAGAGAATGCTTAATCACTGCTCCTGGAGGCAGGAAAAAAGGGCAAAAATGAGTTTAATGCCTGGTCCAGGGGGAAACAAAGCCCAAATCCCGGGAAAGGAAACTCAGGGGGAGCAGAGGAAAGGAGAGCACCGGCATTAATCCACATCCACCCCCAAAGAAAGGCTTTTCATGGCTGGCAGGGGATGGTGGAGGGTTTGATCTGATGAGTGGTGACTTCTCCCCCCACCTCCAGCTGTGCTTGGACATCTCTCACCCTCCGGGATGAATTCTGGAAAACTGACGCAGCTTTGAAATCGGGTTTGATTTCTTCCCTGTGTTCCAGACCTCCTTCTATCCCAAGAAATGTCCTCCAACGATTTGTGTTCCCCCACGCCCTGCGGCCCCACGCCACTGACCAGCAGCTGCAACGAGTCCCTGCCAGGACTCCCTTGCTCAGAGCAACCTGTGCCAGGGCCTCACCACCCTCACAGTGAAACTTCTGCTCCTCACTTTTACTTGCCGAGGAATTTTTCATTTTTCCCTCTCTTTTGGGGCACAGATTTCCCTCGCTTTTCTGACAGCCTGGTCCTCACTTCCCCACTTCTTTCAGAGCTGCAGGAGAGGTGTGGTGGGAAAGGAGCTCTCAGAGCTGCTCAGGGGGAGGTGGAGCTGCCCTTTGTAGCGTGGAGAGGTTTGGGCTTTACTGAAATCTCCTTTCAAGCCACAACCAACCCTTTCCTCCGTTCTCCACGTAGTCCTGGCACTCTCCAGCTTAATGACGTGCCTAATTACAACTCCTTGCTTGTGTTCCAGAATTCCCTGTGCTCCAGACTCACGCCCCACGGCCATGTCCTGCTACGACCTCTGTGCCCCCACCTCGTGCGGCCCCACCCCGCTGGCCAACAGCTGCAACGAGCCCTGCGTCCGGCAGTGCCAGGACTCCACCTACGTGATCCAGCCCTCGCCCGTGGTGGTCACCCTGCCCGGGCCCATCCTCAGCTCCTTCCCCCAGAACACCGCCGTGGGATCCTCGGCGTCCGCGGCCGTCGGGAGCACCCTCAGCTCCGAGGGGGTCCCCATCAACTCGGGGAGCTCCTCAGGATTTGGGGGATTTGGGGGATTTGGGTACAGCCGGCCCTCCCGCCGCTACAGCTCCCGCTTCGGGGAGCCCTGCTAAGGGAAAAGCGGGATAAAACACCCAGGAATGCTGGAGCACGACCCCGATGCAGGACTGAGCTCCCGCTCCAGATGTGATGGGAGATGGCCACAGCTCCACCCGAGGTTCATGGAGCTCCTCAAACCTGGCCTTTGCTTGTCTTATTCTTTGATATTTCGTATTTCTGATGAAATATTTTTATTTCCTGTTGCTTTGTCGTCTCAGTCCACGGCAGCTCTGAGAGAAGAATCCCAGGATGAAAAGCCGTAACAGTTCTTGTTGAATCCTAGAAATATTTGCTTACACTTTGTACTTTTTTATTCTGCTGTTTTGCGCTCAATAAAGTCCTGCTGCATCACACTCCGAGTCTCCTGCTGTTTACTGGAAAAACTTGGAAAACTTTTAGCAAAAAGCTCTTTTTTTTTTTTTTTTTGCAAGATTCTCTTATTGTTTCTCTGTTTTATACAGTGGAAGGGGGTGGCAGAGGTGGCGGGAATTCAGCCTAGAGAAGAGAAGCTTCGTGGTGGCCTAATTGTGACCTTCCAGGACCTGAGGGAGCTGACAAAAAACAAGGAGAGGGACTTTGGGCAAGGGCAGGGAGTGCCAGGACGAGGAGGGATGGGTTTGGAATGACAGAGAGTGGATTTTTGGGAAGAAATTCTTCCCTGTGAGGCTGTGGAGGCCCTGGCACAGGTGATTCCATGGATTCCCCATTCCTGGAAGTGCCCAAGGCCAGGTTGGACGGGTCTTGGAGCAACCTGGGATAGTGGAAGGTGTCCCTGACTGCGGTCCAGATGATCTTCCACGTCCCTTCCATGATTCCGTGATCTCCAGAGTTGAAGGACAGGCTCATTTTTCACCCAAAATCCTTTCTCATTTTCCTGGGATGGAAAAGCGCTGCAGGAGTCTGTCAGTCCTGGCTTTGCAGCTCCGAACAAGCCGGCCACCATCTTTTCCTTCCTGAACGAGTAAAGGAAATAAATGGAAAATCAGGGATCTGGGATGTAATTGCAGCGAAAGGCAGGTGAGGGCTATCTCGTGGAAAAGAAACAACGCCTTGTGCACAGGGTTTATCCCGAATATTCCAGGCAAATCCTTGCTCCCAGGGGATGGATTAGAATCCTGCATCCACCAGCCTTGGTGGCACCAAAGGTTGCTCTGCAAGGAAGGTGGAGCTGACACCCAGGGCAGCGCTAATTGCACTCATCCAATTTGAAACATAATTAAAATCTGCATTTGAAACCTCGCACAAACAGGTCTGAAAAATAAACAAAACCCTCCCGTTTTGGGTGTGTTGTTTTGCAGAGCTTCTGGTGAGTAAATAATTTCTCCCCTCGAGTGTGAATTAATTTTTTGGTGTTGCTTTCTGCTGTTCCCAGCAGAATTCCAGCTGGGAATTCCACACTACCCCAGCTCCTTGCAGGAATTCTCTGCAGATCCATCCAGGAGTGAGTGACATTTATTTTTGGACAAAACCAGAAATCATAACAGAAATTGTTTAAGTTTATTCGCCCACAGGAAGATGCCAAAGCAAACCTCAAACCCGAGTGATTTTAACATTGTCCGTGACAGAATTTGAATAAAATTCACAACGAAATGAGCTCCAGTCAGGTGTGAACCTGGAGGATTTCTGATCTCCCTGTGCCTTCAGGGGGGTTGTTTGAGGAGGGGTGAAGTCCCAGGCTCTGCCTACCCCAAAAACCATCTCAGATCACACGTCCACAGCTTCATCTGCCTGGAAATTCCAGCCAGGAACGAGGGGTGGCTGCGATAAACCCCAAATTCCAGGCAGACACGGCCAGAGGGGCTGAATTAAACACCTTAAACCACAGGAACATCTTCAGGTTTAAACAATTCCCCATCCAGGGGGATCCAGACAGGCTGGAGAGGTGGGACTGGGCCAACGCCAAGGGCAAAGTCCCAAATCCAGGTCGGGGAAATCCCAGGAATCCAGGGAGGGGATTCTCCCCCTTGGCTCTGCTCTGCTCTGGGAGATCCCAGCTGGAATTTTTGTGTCCAGCTCTGGAATCTGGCCTGGATTACGGTGGGAATCTCAAATGGCTCCCTGAGGTCCACAGGAGCTCAGTCCAGAATCAGGGCTGAGGCAAAAGGAAAACTCAGCAGAGAAGGGAATTCAGGAGTTGCAAGAATTTTACGGAGGCTCCAAGCCTTTGAGGAATTAATTCTTCATAACAAGCTAATTAATTACAATTCAAAATGAATTGCAGATGCCACTCTTGCCAGGGAAATTCCCTCTGCTTCTCCATGGATTTTGGGGTCACTTCTGTGCCCGGAGACTTTACCCAAGGATGACCGTGAGTAACCTCCCAGTTCCATTTTGATTAAAAATCTCTTTTTTTCAGACGTTCAGTCACTCACAGGTGTCTCAGGAAGATGTTCTCACATTATTCAAGAAGTCTTAATTATAATCTGAATATTTAGGTCTGGCCTTGATGACAAAAATCTGTGAACTCTTAATTCACTCACTTTAATGCATCTCAAAATCAAGCCATTAAGTCATCCTGAGTGTACAATCAAATAAAGGCTGGAGTTAGAACAATATTTGTTGTAATTATTTAAAAGAAAGGCTCCAAACAGCTCTGAAAATGTTGCCAGATCTGTTTTTCAATTCCCAGCTGGATTTTAAATGTGTTTTGTGTTACCCAAACAAAGCTTGCATGAAGGAGGAATAAAAAAAATTTGAGGAAAATTTTTAAAAAATTATAAAAATTATGAAATTATGAAAATAAACTGTGGATGGTGTTATGCAAATTAATTCCTCAACTAACTCCTAGAGAGGACATAATTTCTGAAAAGAGCTGCTAATTCCTTACGATATGGAGAAATACTGAGGAACACACCGCTAAAAGCAGCCAAGAAAAAATTTTTGAGTATCCCCTTGAAATAAAAGATTGCTCAAACCAAACCTTGAACTTTCCTGTTTGATTTAAAATAAAGCAGCTGTAATTCCTGCAGATAGAAACAATGCCATCAATTTCACTGCTCAATTACTGCCCTGCACCCCCAAATCTTCATAACATTATTAAACGAGATACAAGAATTCAGATCTAGGTCAGGGATCTGAAATGTGCCCAGAACGGGACATTTGCATGGTGGCACTTGAATAAAGCTGCTGATAACCTTTGAAGTTCTCAGGAAGCTCTGCCCAAGCCAAACAAGTTTCTGTTCCCAGGGGATGCCCACAAAGACAGCCCTAATTTAGGGGTGATTTACATGTCTTGGGAGTGGATGTGCAAGGAGAGCAAGAACGTCGGGGTTAATCCTTGCATCCAGGGTTGCTCCTGGATTTGGGGTTGGAAAAGAGCTCCAGGATCATCAGTCCCAACCTGTGACAGATCTGCACCTGGTCACCCTCAATGTCCCCTCGTTCCTGGGATGCCTCCAGGAATGGCCACTCCAAACCTCCCTGGGCAGTCCCTTCCAAGGCCTGAGTGCCCTTTCCATGGAAAAATTCCTTCTTCCTTCCCTAGAGAGCCTCTCCATGCCTGGAGGTGTCCAAGGAATGACTGGATGTTGGGCTGGTGACAAGGCTGGGATTGGGAACGGGTTGGGCTCAATGATCCTGGAGGTCTTTTCCAACCTCGGGGATCCTTAGATTCTGTGAAAAGCAGCTCGAACCTCCAAATACTCATGGCTTGACTTTCAAAATCTGCAATTCTCCATGGATTTCCCCTGGATTTACCTTGCAGAGGAGGGCACAAGGGACTGCATTATGCAAAAGAGGCCTAATCTCCTTTAATGACACCAAGCAGGTCCCAAAGGGGTTTGAAGGCTGAATAAATCCTGCTGAATTAATCACAGTAGTGTTCCCAGGAATGAACCTGGCCCGGAATATTTTAAGATGAAAGCAGCTTGTGGTCAGATAGACAAACCACAAGATAAGGAAGTGAAGCAGTAAAAAACACAAATACTGAGGCAAAAAAACCTGTAATCAGTCGTGGCCCATAAATCACTCCTTGCACAAAGAGTGGCCCAAGTTGTTGGGCAACTCAAAACTCGGTATAAAAACCTGAGCAACTCCAGGCTCTCCCAGCCATTTCTCTTCCCTCCTTTGCCATCGTGAATAAGGTGAGTTTGAACCTCTTTTTTCTCTTTATACAACGAACTTTTGCCTTGATTTCGTAGTTTTTCCCTCATTCCTGTTGTGGCAGTTTTTTCTCAGAGGGAAGAAGGGGTTTCATACCAAAAAGGGGGTTTTCTGTTGGCGGTGAGTTATAAAGATCATTAATTAGCCATGTTAGCCATTTAAGGTTATTTGTACAATTTTGGGATCCAAGAAAGTTTTAAGGTTGTGAGCTACACTTAAATATCAGCAGCAAATTCTTGGGCCTGTTCAGAGTCATTTGACCGCCTCCCACCACAGCCCAAGCGGAGAACTCACCTAAGGCCAGAACACGAAGAGCATTAAAAATTCAATTTCCTTCTCAATTTGCTCCTTGCTCAACTCCTAAGCGGATCCTTGGGAAGCTGCCGTTTTCCTGATAAATGTGGGTGTAACACAGCTCCTGTATTCCAGAATTCCCTCCAGCCGCGGCCATGTCCTGCTATGACCTCTGTGCCCCCACCTCCTGCGGCCCCACCCCGCTGGCCAACAGCTGCAACGAGCCCTGCGTCCGGCAGTGCCAGGACTCCACCGTGGTCATCCAGCCCTCGCCCGTGGTGGTCACCCTGCCCGGGCCCATCCTCAGCTCCTTCCCACAGAACACCACCGTGGGATCCTCGGCGTCCGCGGCCGTCGGGAGCGCTCTGAGCGCCGGGGGCGTCCCCATCAACTCGGGCAGCTCCTTGGGGCTTGGGGGCTTTGGCTACCCCGGGTTGGGCAGCGGCTACAGCCGGCCCTACCGGCGCTACAACCCCTCCCGCAGCGGCTTCTACGGGCCCTGCTAAGGCGGCAGGGGAACGCGGCAGGAAAACACCAGGAATGCTGAATCCCGACCCGTCCCTGGAGCAGGACTGAGCTCACGGCAGCGGTTTTTGGATGCCACGTGAGACACCCCCAGCCTGGAGTCAAAGGAGCTGTGGGAGTTTGGCATCTCCCCAAACCAGGCCTTTGCTTGTCTTTTGTTGTGCTTTACTTCGTATTTCTGATCAAATGTCTTGTTCTGCTTTTTTTTGGTTTTTGTTTCTGTTTTTGTATTTGATAATAGGCAAAATATTGTTAGCAATTGTTCTGCATGGCTGGATTAGCACAGGTCACTCATCAAGGAAGAAGGAAGATTTCCACTTGCTGAGCGTGTCACTGAGAGAGGGATGAATGGGTTCTGTCCTTGCTGGAGCATGGAAATGTATTCCTGACTTTTACATTGCTTCCTTCCCTTCCTCAACCCATTAAATTGGTGCTGCATCACACCCCGAGTCTGCCTGACCTTCTTTGCTCTCCCAGCCCCTTTTCCAGTGCCTTTGGAAGTCCCCACTTCCCAAAAACACCATGCAAATAATTCATGCCAATTTCAAAGGAGAATGAGTCAGATTCCAGTGGTGGAAAATGTTTGAAATCAAGCCTGAGACCCCTTATCAAAGGTAGAAGGGGATGACCTTCACCTGCAATGGGTGTCTCCTGCTGGGACATAAACAGGGAACATTTAAAGATGTGATACTTGGGAAAAGCCTTTTAAAAGAAGGGAGCTCAGCTGAGATTCCTCAGGAAAACATGTGGAGGGAGAGGCAGCAACTGGGGCACCCCTTTGGGTGCAGCCTGGAGCTGTTTGGGTGCAGCATCTCCTGGGAGTCGAGCTCAGCCCCTGGTGAGCCTGAGAGGGGAGGCACAAAAGGATGGGAAGTGTTTCTGCCTTTGGAATTTGCTGGGTTGGGAAGCGAGTCTGGGACAAAGAGATTAAAGGACTAAAATGTAAAGAATTTTTAGTTCTAACTCTTTCTTAGGGTGTTTTCTTGAGCTGTTGTGTCTGGCTGAGCTGAGCTTTCTCAGGCACAGCTTTGTTCCTCCTGGACTGTCTGTGCTGGGGTGAAGGTGCTGTTCAGACACCGGAGCTTTGCTCCCTGGAGGAAGAAGGTTTGGAAAGCTTCCCCTGAAGGCTCTGGGTGACTCAACCTCCTGTCAGCCCGTAAAACTCCTGATATCTCTGAAAAGCCTTGCTTGGAGTCTTTGTCTGCCTGTCCAGACTGAGGCTGAACTGTAATTAAAGATGTTGATGAGGTTGTACCGACTGCAGTCATTAGTGGAATGAAATTAAAGGAGGTAAATGAAAGAATTAATAATTTTAAGGAGGATGTTTTTTTAATAAACACCAGAAGACAGTGGAAAGTTGGCAGCTTGATGTTCTATTACAGGAGGAGCTTGGTCTGGATTAAATGTTTAATATTTTTTGCCATCTCAACTGAAGCTGTTCTCTGATCAAAGGTGATGAATTCCAAAAAGCCGATGGCTCCGAAGGGTTGTGACTGAGGCACTGCTGAGAAGGTGCCTTGGTGCATATTCCTCATGACAACATTAATTTCCTTACCCTTGCATTTCCCTTCTCACTAATTGAACCAAACCCCTTCCCAGATTGCAAAAAAAAAAAAACCCTCCCCTCAAAGTTGGGGTGTTTCCTCCAAGCATTCGGAAATCACATCACAAAGGTCTGATATGCAGCAAGCTTTCCAAAATGAAATAAAAGACAATCCCCAAGCATCACTTTTCCCCTTCATTCCTGTCCCAGACGTTCTTTTTGGGTTAAACTTGGTGTGGCAACAAGTAAAGCACAATTCTGAGGAAAAAAAGGAAAGTATGGGTGGGTTTGCAGTCAATTAGAAAGTGTTTTATTCACTGCTGCAGAAAACGAATGGGAATATTGCATTAGACAGAATGTTTCTCACAGGGAAGAATTCCTTCTGAAGAGCTGGAACAACTTGGTCCCATAAAAATAAAAAATACCACGAGGTGTTTGTGCAGACCCCTGAAATTCGCTGTCAGTGAAAATCCATTTCAACACCGAATTCTGCAAAGCTGAAGCCAGAGCTGCAGCATCTCCTGGGTTTATGGGGATAAGGGAAGAGGCAGGAAGGCTCCGGGGAGCTTTTATGGCTTTCTGGTGCTGCCTGGGGGATCTGAGCCATTCCTGCACCTTTATTACCCAGTCCCTGCAGGAATCGTTGGTTTGCTTTGCATTTGGCTGTGTTCCCAGCAGGGAAATTGGTTTGTTTACTGTTTATGTTTATTATGGATTTCTCCTGGCCACGGATGAAACCCATGGTCCACGAGGCTGCTTTCATCTCCTCGGTTTGCATCCATTAAATATTCCTGACTCCATTATGCCGACTCCACCTCCCAAAGTGGGGTGAGTCAAAATCCGATTTGTTTAGGAATTGGGTCCGCTCTCTGGCATTTTGGGCACACACCTGGGAGCACCCCCTGCCATGGCAGCAAGAGTTTTAATTGGAGTCCTGAGTGTGCAATTTCAGCCTCGGTAAGTGCCCAGGAGATTTCGGATGGCTGCTCCTTGTAATATTCCAATGAGCAGCATCCCGAAGCTTTCAGCTCCTGGGAGGAGAAGATGGAGCCAGCCAGACCAGTTGGACTTAGGATCACCTTCAGAAGTGGAACTGGGGCTCTTTTTATCTTCTCTGTAGCTTTTGATGAGTTCAAACCACGCTCTTAGAGTCAATAGATAATTATTGTTATAAAGGAATGTCAGGGAATCGTGGAATTGTTTGGGTCAGAAGGGGCCGTAAAAATCATCTAAACCATGGGACACCTTCCACTATCCCAGATTGCTCCAAGCCCCGTCCAACCTGGCCTTGGACACTTCCAGGGATGGGGCAGCCACAGTTGCTCTGGACAACCAATTTTTTAACATTTCTGTGTGAACATTGGGAAAATCTGGTCAAGCTTAAAGGACAGGAGAGTTTCCATCCATTGTGTCACTGGTGGGGGCATCCCAAACTGGGGACATCCAGCGTCTCACGCCTGGAATTGTGCAAATTCTGATTTGTATTTCATGGACAAGCTGGAAGGACCACAGCTGGTGAGGAAGTTTGTGACATCCATCAGGAGTCTTGGCCACCCATTAGAACCCCTGGTCATGTTCAAAGAGTCCATGCCTGCCCATTTGCTGATCATTGTCCATTTGCATGTCTGAGTGGTCGAGGGAAACATTTTGGGAACGTGGAACACTTTTTGTTCTTCAAAAGTCTCCAAGCAGTGTTTATTTCCCAGGAGATGTTGGGGAAGATACTCCCAGTTCAGGGCTGATTTGCCTGTCTCTGCCTCGGAGATTAAACATGAGGAGAGATTGGAATGCTCAGCCCTGCCCTCCAGTCTGCTCCTGCATTGTCTGCAATTACTTTTTAATCTGGAAATTGCCTTTGAAAAGGAACTGGAATTGCTGCACACTGAGGTGCTCTTTGAGACGTGCAAAGTGAAAGCCAGGATTGGCTTTCAAAGAGGAAAAAAAGGAACAAGAACATTATAAACATCTCTAAGTAACTGCTATTAATTTGGGGAACAGTTTTGCATAATGGTGCAAGGCCCAGCAGGGGAAAGTAATAATTTAGTGGCAGATGTAAAAGGGTTTGGTGTCTTTGATGACCCCAAAGATGAGCTTGGGCAAGGCTTTGAGTGTCTCTGAGCAGCCTGGAATTTGCAGGCGTCCTCCATCTGACCTCAATAGTTGTCCCGGAGTTTGATGTAAGGAGAAAGCCCAGCCTGGAGACTCCTGAGATGAAGGACTTGGACACTCAGTTCCCAAATTGTGTCTCAGATTCCATCATGGAAGTGTGTGGTGTGTTTGATCCTAAAGGAATAGATTGGATGCTGATCCTCTTTCATCCTCTCTGCTGAGTCAAGAAAGTAAAATCTGTTCCCTCAGATAACCCATTTCCCAGTACCTTTGAGAGTGGTGGAATTTGATCAGCTCTGAGTGCTTTCTGTAACAACTTTATTTCCTTTATTTTTGTGGCTCTCCCTCCATTTGAGAGGAATTTGGCAAAATTCTGAGGTAGAAATAGGAATTTCTGCCCTTTTCAGAGCAAGATCTGCCAAAAACTTACGCCCTCCATGCAGAGGGAAAGGGATTTCACGGGGAAGCTTCACTGCACCTTTCCTGATGGTTTCATTAATCTGTGTCATGGTTCCTTAGGATGCAAAATAATTTCCTGAGTAACCCAGATGATTCAGCTTCTGACCAGGAATTAACCAGGCTCGTAAGATTTGAGGATAAAAGAAACATCTCCAGAGGAATGCATACATTACAGGGAGGAAGTGAAATCCAGGCAAGAAACACAAAGAGAGGGGGAAAGCAAATCCCCAGTGGGGTGTTTTGCATATGAGGAATCGTTAGCAATTGGCTGGTAATGAGCTACAAGCACAATTTGTGTCTCAGGTCCTCAGGCTCTCCGGGCCAGGGTATAAAACCAGCCCGGTCAGAGGAGCTAAAACCACTCCTGCTTTATTCTCCTTGGAGAAAAGGGTAAGTCTTGATCTGTCTTCTATTTTTCCATGTCCTGCATTTTTGTTGTCTTTGTATTTTATTTTTCTGCTGTTTGTCTGTAGCAGTCCAAGGTTTGTGCTCTTTAAAATCATGGGGGAGGCCTCGAAGCAGCTTTTTCTCCAGGGAGGGACATTCTGTGAAAGGTGGAGGTTGTTCGTGTGCTGACCCTGAATTCAGCCTCATTTTTTATCTGTCTCACCCCAATCTTTCAGTTCCAAGGGGTTCCAAGTGCCTGGGAGTGGATGTGGGGAATCCGTGCAGAGGTTTTGGCTCTCAGAATGGAATCACAAAATATTCGGGGTTGGAAGGGACCTCTGGAGATCTCCCAGTCCAACCCCTGGAGAAGGTGACAGAGGAAAGACTCCAAGTGGGTTTGGAACGACTCCAGAGAGGGAGACTCCTGGTCAGGAGGGTCTGAATGTCTCCAGAGGGAGATTCCCTGAACTCCCTTGCTCAGAGCAACCTGTGCCAGGGCCTCACCATCCTCAAATTCTTTATTTTATTTAGTATTAATGTGTTGGGGATGATTGTGACAAGTCCATGGTTTGGACTATTGAATGCAGCTTCTTCTTCATTTATGAGGCAGCATTTTGCTGAAATGCCTTAAATTTTAGGGGAGAAATAAGAACCTGATTGCAAATTATCTGAATTTTCAGGCTTACCTATCAATGTTCTGCAAAAAGGTAGTGTCAAACTGATATTCTAAAATCTCTGCTCTTGGACTCTCACCTGTAAATGTTTTGTCCATGAAATTGTACCTCATGCCACAGAGCGCTCACAGTGAAGTTTATGCTCCTCACTTTTACTTGCTGAGGAATTTTTTATTTTTCCTTCTCTTTTGGAGCACAGATTTCCCTTGCTTTTCTGACAGCCTGGTCCTCACTTCCCCACTTCTTTCAGAGCTGCAGGAGAGGTGTGGTGGGAAAGGAGCTCTCAGAGCTGCTCAGGGGGAGGTGGAGCTGCCCTTTGTAGCATGGAGAGGTTTGGGCTTTACTGAAATCTCCTTTCAAGCCAAGACCAACCCTTTCCTCCGTTCTCCACGTAGTCCTGGCACTCTCCAGCTTAATGACGTGCCTAATTACAACTCCTTGCTTGTGTTCCAGAATTCCCTGTGCTCCAGACTCGCATCCCGAGCCATGTCCTGCTATGACCTCTGTGCCCCCACCTCCTGTGGCCCCACCCCGCTGGCCAACAGCTGCAACGAGCCCTGCGTCCGGCAGTGCCAGGACTCCACCTACGTGATCCAGCCCTCGCCCGTGGTGGTCACCCTGCCCGGGCCCATCCTCAGCTCCTTCCCCCAGAACACCGCCGTGGGATCCTCCACCTCTGCTGCCGTGGGCAGCATCCTGAGCGAGTCCGGGGTCCCCATCAACTCGGGGAGCTCCTCAGGGCTCGGGAGCTTGGGGTATTCTGGTCTGGGGGGTCTTTATGGGAGGTCCTACCGGCGCTCCAACCGCTGTGGGCCCTGAGTAAGCCTCGGGACAGCCGGGAAGGAAGACGCAGGAGATGGAAAGCGCGATCCGGATGCAGGACTGAGCCCGTGCCCTCTCGCTTGCTTTGCCCTGAGCTCCTGGGGCTGCAGGAGCTTGGCATTTCTGATTCGATGCCTTCCTGTGCTATCAGGGAGGTGGAAAATGTCACTTGATTGTTGCTGGGTGTCCAGCTGTAAAGCACTGCCTTGAAATGGGTGATTAATTTTAATCCGTATTCAACCCTTCTGCTTTCTTACGCTGTACTTTTTTTTTTTTTAAATTCCACTTCTTGCTCATTAAATAGATGGTGCATCACAATTTGTGGTTTGCAGTGTTCCTTCTCTCTCTTCCTCTTTGGAGCTTTCTCTGGGAGAAATTTGCTTGGGCATAAATTATGAGTACCAGGCAGATGTGCATTTAAGTTATACCATGCTAATTACTGAGGAGTTAATCACAGATAAATATAAGCAATGAGTAATACTGGGGTTTTTTTTGGAAGGGAATATTTTTCCTTTGTCTCATTTCTGGAAGAACAATATGAAATAATCACTCCTGGTGAGCAACAAATGGGGGGAAGGATGTGGGAAACAGACAAAACAGGGAGGAATTTATTCTCCATGTTCCATCTAAACCTTCTCTCCATAAATTTGAACCCATTTCCCCTTGTCCTGTCCCTCCAGGCCTTTGGGAACAGTTTCTCACTGTATTTCTTATCGGTTCCTTCAGACACTGGAAGGTGAAATTAGGTCACCCCAAGGCTTCTCTTCTTCAGGCTGAACAAACCCAGGCAGAACATTTAAATCCCAACAAATAAAATAAAAACTTAGGTCTGGTTCTTCCTTTGTTGTCTTGCTAGTTTGGAAAGGCTGCAATTATGTTTTAATTGCTTGCTAAGTGATGTGGTGATTGAGGGGCCTTTCAGGTGCCACCAGAAATCCTCAGAGCAACAACAATTACTCAGAACCTCGAGGAAGATAATGACGGCTAAATTGCTAGACAAACATTCCTCAACATCGTGTTAGGCACCCCAATTAAACTCCCATTCCACATTTTAAAGACGTGGAGCAGGGGAGATCCTTTGATAAGGAACCCGCAGCACCTGGGGAGTTTTGCTCCCTCCAGAGGAAAATAAAGAACAAATGAAAACCAGAGAGGCTTTTGTGCGACACAAACAGGGGTTTAATGTCAGAGAGAAGAGCAACAGCCAAGTGCAGGGAATCCAGGCAAGCCCAGGGGCAGCAGGGGATGTAGGAGTCGTGCTCTGGGAGCAGGGCAGGACCAGGATACAGCGAGGGGATGGAGGTTTCAGGGTATCCGGAGGAGATGGAGGGCTCAGGGTGTCCTGAGGGGATGGGGGGCTCAGAGCATTCCTGAGGGGATGGAGAGTTCAGGGTATCCCGAGGGGATGGAGGGCTCAGGGCATTCCCGAGGGGATGGAGAGTTCAGGGCATTTCCGAGCGGATGGGGGGCTCAAGACATTCCCGAGGGGATGGAGGGCTCAGGGCATTATTCCCGAGGGGTTGGAGAGTTCAGGACATTCCCGAGGGGATGGGGGGCTCAGGGTATCCCGAGGGGATGGGGGGCTCAGGGCACACCCGGGGCAGCTGGGCACACACAGCTCCCACTGCCCCTGGCTCCTGCCCGGTGTCCCCACGGCCCGGGCTGGGCTCCAGGGCTGGCACTGCCAGGGAGGCTTTAGAAAACCCCACAGCTGCCGCGGCGGGACCGGCCCCATCTCTGGGAGCCAGGCAGGGAATAGCCCAGGCCCCGGGAGGAGAAGCCGGAGCTGTAGGACCTCCCGCAGTTGCCAAAGGAGCCCCCAGAGCCCCCCAGGGAGCCCCCATAGCCAATGTCACCTCCATAACCCAGGGAGCGGCCGTAGCCAAGGGAGCCCCCATAGCCCAGGGAGTCCCCATAGCCCAGGGAGCCCCCATAGCCCCCACAGCTTCCCAGGCTGAAGGACCCCCCATAGCCCCGGGAGCCCCCATATCCAAGGGAGCCCNCATAACCTCCCAACCCAAAGTAGCCCCTATAACCACGGGAGCCCCCCAACCCAAAGGAGCCCCCATAGCCCTGGGAACCTCCGTAAGGTCCCCACCCAAAGGAGCCCCGATTGCCCCGGGAGCCCCCATAACCTCCAGACCCAGAGGAGCCCCCATAGCCTGACGAGCCCAAATAGCCACGGGACCCCTCATAACCTCCCAGCCCAAAGGAGCCCCCGGAGCCCTGGGAGCTGCGGCCGCTGAAGGAACGCCCCAGCCAGGCTGGGCCCGACGATCCCACAACGCTGTCCTGAGGGAAGGAGCTGAGCACGGGGCCCGGCATGGTCACCACCACCGGCGGGGGCAGGATCAGGGCTCTGGAGTCGGGGCACTGCTGCACGCACGGCTCGTTGACGCTCTCGGCGATGGGCTGGGGGCAGCTCAGCCCACAGGACTCGCTGGAGTAGGACATCCTTCTGTGCTGGGAGGCTGCACAAACACCAGAAAGTAATTTTGAGCTAAATTGGCTGAGGAGAATCAAAATCATTAAGCATTGACTCTGTGTCTGATATATCAGAAGGAAACAGATAAATTCAAAGATGCTGTCAAAGCAACCTAATTTTTGTATCAACTCCACATTTAACCTTCCTCTCGCCATGATCATCCTTGCGAGCAGAAATTCTGTGCTGGATAAAATAAAAAAATCTGTAGCAACCTGTGGCAAAGATTCACTCAAAAGTGTCAGAAGCAGCGAGAAAGAAGCCAAGAGGAACAGGAAAAAAGACTCACTGACTTTGTGAAAGATTTCAGATTTTATGAGGATGAGTGACACCACTTACCTTGTTCGCTGCAGGGATGGGAACAAGAGCAGTGGATGAAGGGCTCTGGGTGATCTGAGCTTTTATATCCTCCTCAAAGACACCCTTTGTGCCTCTCGTCCTCACTTATTACAAAACCAACGCGATAGTGGGTGCTACGATTCTGTCACCTCAGCACCGTCCCTCCCAAACTCGTGTGGGTATGACACAACAGCTGATGGCAATCAGCTCCCTCTGAGGATGATTGGAGGGGATTTGGGGAACTTTCAGCTGAAGGGTGGCCATGGAGTCATCGATCAAAGCCAGTCCTGCTTTAGTCCCATTTTAATGGGATATTTTAATGGTCAAGGAAGAACTTCCATGGTGTGGAGCCCTTTGTGGTGCCACCTCCACCAGGTGAAGGTCACCCAACTGGACCTAAAACTTTGGCCCTGAGAGGACACAAATTCTACTGGTAGCTGAGTAGGGATCTATAAAAGTTGCCCCCAAAGAGGCAGAAATTGGTACAGCCAAAACAGGCCTCGGCCTGAAGCTAATTCCAAACATTTCACGATTTCATTTGGAATCTCTACTTCCAGAAGCTTGGTTAGAAATACATTAAAAATCATGGTTATCTTTCCCCCTTCACCCCTGAAATACTGACCGCTATAGAAAAAGAGAGAGTTTAATAAAGTAGTATTGAAATAAAAATAAATTTTATTAGGATGAGTCTGGGACATCCTGCAGTAAATTCTTTTCTTTCCTCTTGCAATTGTTTTCTAATTTTACAATATTGCAAAAGAGAGGCAATAAATTACCTCTAAATTGTAAAATAGCTCTGCTTGTGAAGTGTCATCAGGATTTGCTGATAATAATGAGAGGTACCTGGAGGATAATGACTTTAAGCTGCCTCACAAATACTCATTAATCATCAGTGCTTGCAATTTCTGTTATTATCCTATTAAATGAGGGCCAGGAGTTACGAGGATTTATTCTTGTTATGAAACAGCATAATTTAAAAATATGCCAACCAATGTCACTCCTCTTGATTCCCTGATCAGCCTCTGTTTAATAATTTCCATGCTGGCAATGATTTGATTTTCATTCATGATATCAAATTCTTTATTTTATTAAGTATTAATGTGTTGGGGATGATTATGACAAGTCCATGGTCTAGACTATTGAATGCAGCTTCTTCTTCATTTATGAGGCAGCATTTTGCTGAAATGCCTTAAATTTAAGGGGAGAATAAGAACCTGATTGCAAATTATCTGTATTTTCAGGCTTAACTATCAACGTTCTGCAAAAAAGTGGTGTCCAACTGATGTTCTAAAATCTGTGCTCTTGGACTCTCAGCTGTAAATGTTTTGTCCATGAAATTGTACCTCATGACACAGAGCCCTCAGCTCACACATCTCTAAATCGGAGCTCCTGCCCAAGCTTTGGGTGCTGACATCTCTGTGTTCGTGTCTAACTCACCAAAGACGAGTTCCCAGTGGGTGTTTGTAAAGCCTCTCGTTGTCCTGGAAGGATCTGGAACATCCCCAAAGTGTCACTGCCTCCATGACATCCCAAAGCCAGCAGGGAATGGCACAATGGAACCTGCCTTGGAATTAATGAGTAATTAGTGGTGTTTTAGGCAAACAGATCTTAAAACCCCTCATGTTTCTAAAGCACTTGGAGATAATTGATATTCTCTTTCTTTTTGATGCCTCTCTCCCTCTTTTCGTGCAGCTTCCATGGATTTTCACAGGGTTCACTTAATAACCACCGTTTTAAAAAGACAGATAAATTAATTAATGTGAACTCATCGAACCTAAAGCCAATGCTCATGATGGGGATTATTATCTCATCATTCACCAGCTCGATGCCCTCAAGTCTGTCCTGACATCGTCTCACACCTGTTTTTGCGCGTGGGGAGTGGCAGTGCAAAGCCAGCAGAATTAAATCCCTCCATGTGAGGGTTGTTTTGCTGCCGTGTGGGACCTGAGGCGCGGAGGGTGTTTCGTCCCTGTAAGCACTTTGGGAAATGTATAAAAGCTGTCACGACTCCGAGCCTCTCCATCCACATCTCCTGAGTTATTCGCCTTGGTGAACCTGGTAAGTCCAATTTGAGCTCCTCTATCCTTCTCTGTCCTTTTTTTCCATCCAATTCATTGATGTTGTGGATTGGCAGGTTAAAAAATTGTGGGTCTCAGAAGGCTGTTAGAGAATAAAATGTGAATTTTTACCATGCCACTTGGAATAACCATTTCCCAGGCATTTTAGTTCCAATGGGTGACTATGAAATTTAAAAATATCTGAGTGATCATTCCCACCTTGTGGGAATATTTCTTCCATAAGGGTAAATTTTTTGGTTTGGAAGCTGAGGGCTATTTGGCAAAGGAATATGAAACTATAAAAATTGCTGATTTGTATCTGAAACTTCTTAACTTGCTATAGATACGTTGCTAGATTTCAGCTTCACTTCATAAATTTATAAAGAGATAAAAGTAGGTTTGTCACAGTATAAGAAGTGTGGGAATCACCAGAGATGAAACCAGATGTCTTTATCTGTGAGTGACATCTCAGAGACCTTGACAGTAGACAGAGTCTAGAATGGGATTTTTGTGGTCAGATAAAGGCCAGATTTGGAAGGCAATGAACTCTGAGCTCTCAAAATTTCCATCGGAAAGCACAGGCAGTGTCAGGTGGGAATTTCTGGATCTAAAACCTGTTTCCTGGTGTGTGGCAGCCTCCCAGCACAGAAGGATGTCCTACTCCAGCGAGTCCTGCGGGCTGAGCTGCCCCCAGCCCATCGCCGAGAGCGTCAACGAGCCGTGCGTGCAGCAGTGCCCCGACTCCAGAGCCCTGATCCTGCCCCCGCCGGTGGTGGTGACCATGCCGGGCCCCGTGCTCAGCTCCTTCCCTCAGGACAGCGTTGTGGGATCGTCGGGCCCAGCCTGGCTGGGGCGTT
>VZRO01003287.1:14735-32031 GCA_013397915.1 Daphoenositta chrysoptera | reverse complement strand
AATTTCTTTTATATATTAAAAAATACAATTTTTTTCCCCCCTTCATATTTCTTGTCATAAAATAATTTGTGTTCCTCATGGGTGGTAATGATGAGTGACTTCTTGTTCTGTTCTGCAAGGGAAAGAGACTGCACATCATGGATTTAGCCATGTTCAATTATGGAAATTTTATTGTCAATACTTCCTCTACCTACTGCAGAAATAATATTATATTGGTCTTTTTTGGCTTTCTAAGTTGAGACAACTTGCTGACAGATGTTTGTGGGTACACAAACATGAACGTAGTAAGGCAGAAACAAGGACACGAAATATGGAGCATGGGAGGCTTAATCAAGACAACATAAATATATTCATCTTTGATTTCCAGTTTATATAGCGAATCTCTGAGCATAATTTTTGTATCATCAAAATGACTGAATTAAATTGCTTTTCAGTCTACATAGAGTTGTGGTCTTCTTTTTTTTTTCCTGCAGAAAAGGGACACCATGCAGGAAAGAACTGAGGTCGTGGTCAATAGCAAACTGACCATAAGCTAGGAATGTACTGTGTGGCAGTGAAGGCAAATAGCCTCCTTAACTCCATTAGGAAAAATATTGACAGCAGGTTAAGGCAGGTGATCTTGTCCTCTCCATTCAGCCCTGATGAGACATATCTATGTGGCTTTTAAGGGCTTGAAGCATGATGTGAGGATGAGAGAACTGGAAGTGCTCAGAGTAGGGAAGACTCAGGCACTTATCTATGTGTATAAATATTTGATAGGAGAGAACAAAGAGGCACCCACTTCTCACAGGTAATGGACACACACTGAAATACAGGATACTGTAGCTAAACAGAAGAAAACACTTTTTTTTCCCTTTTCTTTCCTCAGTGGGCAAGTACTGGAACAGATGGTCCAGAGAGGCTGGGGAGTCTTCATTCTTGGAGATATACAGGACCTGACACATCCAGAGAGTAATGCAATCTCAGTGACCAGAGCGTTGGACTAAGGATTTCTACAGGTCCCTTCCAGCCTCAGCAATAGCAGTTGGGTGGATTGATCTTGGCTATCTGCTGGTTGCCCACAAACCCCATCATTCCCCCTCCTCAACAAGACAGGGGAAGAAAATACAATGAAAAGTTGCTGGGTCAGGATAAGACAGAGAGGAAATTCAGCAATAACGGTCATAAATGAAACAGACTTGACTTGGGGTAGTTAATTTTCTTCAAATGAATCAGGATAGAATAATGAGAAGTAAGAGCAATCTAAAAATGCCTTTGTTCCACTCATTCTTTCTAACTTCTCCACCCCGAGTGGTGCAGGAGTATGCAGAATGGGGGTTATAATCAGCTTCATCTCTACTTCTCTCCCTCTGCTCCATTGTGGGGTTCCACCTGTGGTAAACAGGTATTCATGAACTTCTCCAATATGTCCTTCTTACAGGCTTCAGTTCCTCAAGAACTGCTCCAACACAGGTCATTCAAGAATGGACTGCTCTAGTGTGAGTCTCTTATGGGACCACAGATCCTGCCAGAAAGCCTATTCATACATGGCCTCCTCTCCACGGGATGCACTTCCTGCAGAGATCATGCTCCAGCTTGAGTTCTCCACAAGCTGCAGTTTCCTTTGAGTCGCACACACCTGCTCTGCCATAAACTCCTCCATGGACTGCAGGTGGATCTCTGTTCTGCCATGGATCTCCATGGGCTGCAGGGGCACAGCTGTCTCAACAAAGTCTTCCCCAGGACCACATCCCCCTCCTTCTGCACTGACCTTGGTGTCTGCAGAGCTGTTTCTCTCACATATGTTCACTGCTCTGCTCTTTCTCATAGCTGTTGTTGCAGTTATGTTGCAGAAACATATTTCACGCTGTTAAATATGTTATCACCAATTGCCAACACTACTGATTAGTCTACCTTTGGCCAGCCACAGGTTGGTCCTGGAGTCAGTCAGCTCTGACATGGGGGCAGCTTCTGGTGTCTCCTCACTAAGTCATCCTTGCAGGCCTACACACATCCCTGCTACCATACTCCTTCCACACAAAACAAAATTCCATCTAATTCTAAGATTCTCTAAATACTTGAAAAATATCAAAGTCCAGCATATGTGCATGTCGTTACCTATTTCAAAAAGCAAAACCAACCCCCCCCAAAGATGCACATGTTGTACATTTTTTGAAAGGTAAAACAACCACTTGTGGAGCTCTTTAAATTAAAAAGTTATTATTGTATGTTTTAAAATTATTTAATAAATATCCTTAGCTACAGAGAACAGGATGCTGTATAAATTAAGCATGTAACAGTGAGCTTACTTCAAAAACTAGTTTCAGGCCTTAACCTGCATGTATACTTGCATCAACCTCTGTAATAAACTTTTTCAGAAAGGAGTAATTTTGAGTGTTGGTTCCAAGGTTTGTTTCTTAGAGCTCAATCAGCCTGATACCCTGATCCAAACCTGTGGCCCCCCAGACCATGGGCTATTTGACTTGAAGTTTGTCAGGGAATGGACATGTACACATTTGGGCAAGTTACAGACAATGCGACCCTTCCCAGCAGCCAGTGCCAGGCAGCCAGTGCCACAGCAGCTGCCAGCACTGAACCCCTCACTTACCTCACAGAATCCTAATCACAGAGCAGTTAGGGTTGGAAGGGACCTCTGGAGATCACCTACTCCAACCCACCCGTCCATTCATGCCAGTCCTCCGACAGCTGATTTTCAGGCAACATGTAGCATTCTCACCCCAGTGCCTGGAGATTAGAAGTTCTCACTTGTTCACTGACACCAGGCCAGATGTGCCTACAACCCCTGGGTGCCTCTGACTCTAGTCTGACTCCAGTAGTTGGTACCAAATTTCACTCACACACGCAAGTCTTGTGGTCACTTAGTCCACACATTCTTATAGAATAGAGAGTAAGACTACATTGAGAGATAGTTAAGAAAATATTCAACGAGAAGAAAGAAAAGAGTTAACATAAAGAAATAAAAAGATAGTGCTGATTGTGCTGATCAGTCCAGCCAGACAAGTATATGAATGAACCCTATATTACAGTTCAACCACTTGGACATCTTTTTGTCTACCCTCTGATTTGTTCTGACCTGCTTCTCCTACCCCTCATCCATTTGCTTGGTCCCTCAGATCCCCCTTCTTCAGGTTTAGTCTTCATCAGTAGCAAAGCCCCAGTTTGCCTGCAGTTTCTTGCTAGCCCATCAGTAAATGCAACTGATTTAGGTTTATTTCTCATTATTGTCTTTGCTAATGCTAATGGGTCAGGTTTTATGTCTCAGTATGTTATCTCTCTGTTTTCTTATGATCCAGATTTGAATAGATTCTAAGTCATATGGTCATATTGAAAAATGAAAATTCTCACACTTCACATATCCTTACCAATTAGTGTGGTGGTCCAGGTTTGTTCTCATCACTACCTCCCTTCTGATTTTTTCGTCAGGTTTCTGTCTGTATGTTCTTGCTCCTGACCTCCTTTTCTCCTTATTTCTCTTTGCACTGAAAAAGGCCCTGACCAGATATGTCAAGGACCAGACACACTCTTTCCAAATACCCTTACATTATCCACTTTCTTCTTCTAAGAAGCTTTTAGACTTCCAGCTTTAAGAAAATTGAACAGCTTGGAGATTTGGTCCCTGGTTTCACCAGGTACCCATTCCTGGCTCATAATTTGATGTAAAGTGGTTTAGGAGCAGCAGTTGTAAAGATCAGAAAAAGCTGTCCCTTTGACATATTCTTGGATTCTGATGAAAATATGGCTACCAGACAACATAGCAAATACAAATGTGTATTGGGATGTGTTCATGTCCATATTACCGACCTTGAGGAGAAGAAACCTCTGTGATCATAAGACTTAGCAAGACATAGCCCTTAATCAGCAGTCTAGTGCCTTTGTATTCTTATTTACACCTGTAATTGGGTAGTCCTGAAAAGTGGTCTCTTCTGTCAGAACAGGGCAAGCTGCAGATGTGTTCAGGATGTTCACTGAGATCAAGCAATACCAACTGAACTTTTACCCATTGCAGTTAGAGAAATGATGATCAGTTCTGTACACAGCACCATTTCCTTAGCTCTTGGTCATCTCTCCTGAGCAGTAGGTGCCTTGGTGGAACATATTAGCATGAAAAATATTAAGAGCATCCTGTCATACAAATCTTTTGATTTGATACTAGTACAGTGAAGGACTTTGGCTGACAGATTTTCTTCTCAGTCTCTGTTGCTAATGGAATCTTGAAACTGTTGACATACGTAAGTGGTCTCTTACAACATTTTTCTACAGAAGTAGATTGAACTTTATTACTCTCGTATTTAATCAGGGCAGTTCCCAGATGGTATAATGACATATTGTCCAAGACGATTGTTGGTTTCACTAAAATGAAGGTACCTGAACTAAAAGTGAAGGCAAGAATACTCTTTAATATTTTTCTTTTGCACTGGTTTCTGCCACACACTGTTCTGTTGTATAAACACATGCAAAAGTACTGACTTATTAGCCATGTGAGGTACAAACAGGCCTATAACAATTATCACACCTTGATGGCAGTTCAGCGCTAGGATGTTGTCAGAGCTGGCCATTCTCCAGATATCCCCATCTGTAATTCTGCCAGAACAAATACCAGTATCAGTAGTATAGCACTGAAATCAATAGCTGTCTTCACAGAGTCATATTTTCCCATGTCCTAGGTAAATTAGTGTTCACAGGTCTTTCTCCTTTTCCTATCTTTAGGCTTAGCTTGGGCTACTTGCAATTTGACCATACTGACTTTACAGTTTTCATTTTTTTCTGTTGTGAGTTTTGTTGTTGTTGTTGTTCATTTGTTTAGGTTTTTTTTTTGTTTGTTTGTTTGGTTTTTTTTCAGAACACTGCAGACTGATTTTATAAAATCTTCCTGTACAGACATCTTCCTGCATTGCAGCTGTTCATGCATGACTTGGTAGTGTTCATGGAAGTCTGCTCTGGTCTCAGTGGTGTGTTATCAATTATTGACATTCAAGACAAACTAGCCATGCCTCAAAACTGCTCTAGGCTCTCTGTGACATCTCTTTCAGTGTCAGACTTGAAATGGATTGAATTTAATGAATAGGTTGTTGCAATGGAGAGATAGAGACTCTTTAAGGAAGGCCAAAAGGTGAATATAGGAAAGGGGAGATGCACTTTATATAAGAGCAGCTGGAATGGAGCTCTGCCTGGGAATGGATGAGGAGACAAATCAGAATTTATGATTTAGGATTAAAGAGAGGACAGGTGAAGGTGGCATCATAGTGTGTGTCTGCTGCAGGACACATGACCAAGAAGAAAAGGCAGATTAGACTCTCTATAGACATCTAGGGACAGCTTCATGTCTGCAGTCCCTAGTACTCATGGGGGACTTTAAACACCCCAGTATCAAGTGGAGAGACAATACAGTGGGACACAGGTAACCCAGGAGCGCATTCAGGATAACCTTTTTTGAGTGGCACAAGGTGAGGAGGTCTGTTGCTCCTCATAATCACTAACAAGAATGGATTCATATGGGATATGAAGATCAAAGAAACCCTTTGCTGCGATGACCATGAGATGGTGGAATTCAGGGTTCTTGGGGCAGTGAGGAAGGTGAAAAGCAAGCTCATGCCCCAGAAATTTCAGAAAAGGCTTATGAAATAAGGCCCTGAAGGGAAGAGTGGCCCCAGAATGCTGGTTTGTATTCAAAACTCAGCTCCTTCAATCTCAAGAGACTCCCATCCCAGTGAACATGAAGTTAGGCAAAAATACCAGGAGGATAGTATGGATGAACAAAGAGCTCCTAAACCAACTCAGACAAAAAAGGAAGAATACGAGGCGTAAAAGCAAGGTTGGGTGACCTGGGAGGAATGCAGGAACATTTTTCAAGCAACCAGGAATAAAGTTAGGAAAGCTAATGCCTAATTGAAATTGTACCTGGCCCTGTACATCAAAGACAATAAGAATGGCTTCTACAAGTATGCAGGCAATAAAAGAAAGATGGAAAAATGTGGACCCATTGCTCAGTGATAAAGGGGACCTGGATACACAAGACATGGAAAAGTCTGAGGTACTGAACATCTTGTTTGTGTCCATCTCTTTCCTCAGAGACTGGAGGAAAGCCTGGAAAAAAGATGCACCCTTGGTGGATAAGGTTCAAGTCAGGTAATGTTTAATCAAAATGGACATACATAAATGCATGGACCACAACGGGATGCACCTATGACCACTGAGTGAGTTGCTTGGAATTGAGAGACCACACTTTGTAGTCTTTAATCAATCATGGCAATCATGGCACTGGGATAAGTGCCAGAAAACTGACAGAAAGCAAATGTCTCTGGTATCTTGAAGAAGAGCAAGAAGGAGGACCCAGGGAGTAACACACTAATCAGGTTTACCTCAGTTTCTGGGAAAGTGGTGGAATAACTAGACATCAAAAAAAATTTCTAGGCAGGTGAATAACAAGATGACCAAGAGTACTTAGCATGGATTGAAGGGAAAGTCACACTGGACCAACCTGATGAACAACTATGATAAAATGCCTGGCCTGGTAGATGAGGGGATAGAGCAGGGGATATTGTATACCTGGGCTTCAGTAAGGCCTTTGACACCTATAAGATCCTCATAGAGAAACTCTTTATGTATAGGCTGGATAATCAGATAGCAAAGTGAGATGAAAACTTGCTAAAGGCTGGGCCTGGAGGATTCTTATCCATGCAACAAAGTCTAGTTGAAGGCCAGAAATTAGTTTTATATATCAGAGGTCAGTACTAGGTCTAATATTATTTAAAAACTTCTCAAATGATCTACATGATGGGGCAGACTGTACCTTCCGTAAGTTTGCTGATGATGCAAAACTGGACGGAGTGGCTGATGGGGTCATGCTGACATTCAGAGGGACTCCAACAAGCTGGAGGTATGTGCTTTCTGGAACCTCATGATGCTCAACAAGGGGAAGTGCAAAGTCCTGCACCTGAGGATGGAGTCTTGCCTATCAGAGGGTTCTCTGGGGCCCACTGTTCTGGAAAGCAGCTTGGCAGAAAGGGCCATCAGGGACCTGATGGGCACCAAGTCAAAAAGAAGGCTAATGACCTCTTGAGATACATAAGGGAAAGTACTAACAGCAGGTTAAGGGGGGGATCCCCTTTATTCAGCACTGTTTAGGCTATACAAAGAGTTATGTGATGAGTTCTGCACTGCCCAGCACAAAAGAAATACGGAGCTTCTGGAGACTGAATGAAGGGCCAATGAAGGGCCACAAAAGTGATGGACCTGAGCACTCTGAAGGAAGGCTGAGCGAGCTAGAACTGCTTAGCCTGGAAAAGAGAAGCCTTAGGTGGCATCTTGTTAATGTATGTAAATACCTCAAGTGAGAGTGTAAAGCCAGACTGCTTTAAGAGGTGCCCACTGATAGGATGAGAGGCAATTGGCACAGACTGAAACACAGGGAGTTCCCTCTGAAACTGAGAAATTGCTTTCACAGTGAGGGTTGACTGAGCACTGAGCACAGATTGCCCAGAAAGTTTGTAGTCTCTTATGTTGGATATAACCAAAAATCATGGGCTGGGTCAACTGGCTCTAGGCAGCCCTGCTTGAGCAGAGGTATTAGACCAGATGGTTTCAGAGGTTACTTCCAGTATCAACCATTCTGTCATTCTGTGATAATGCCAGTAGCTCCACATGGTGTCTCATTGTGATTACTGGGAGATGTAATAGGCATTCAGCTCATGCACATGAGACTTGTCTCCTAAAGCATGCTTCTTGATACATAGGGGTATAATTTGTTTTATTTTGTTATTGTTTGCTGGCTCCATGCAGCTAAACACTCTGCATATATCTTACTCTTTTCAGTTTATGAATACTGTACCCACATGTAGGCTGTCAGTGAGCTCATGAGCTAGACACAAGAACTGGTCTTTACTGAGGTGTGTGATGAGAAATCTCTCTTTGACTCATAGACTCGTTGAGCTTGGAAAAGACCTCTAAGATAATGAGGTCCAATTGTTAACACAGCACTGTCATGTTCACTGATAAACCATATTCCAAACTGCCACAACTACACATTTTTTTAACAACTTCAGGGATGGTGATTCTACTTTCCTGGGCAGCCTGTGACAATGCCTGGCCACCCTTTCAGTGAATAACATTTTTCTGATAACCAGTCTAAACCTTCCCTGGTGAAACCTGAGTCCATTATCTCTTGACCTGTCGCTTGTTACCTAGGAGAAGAGTACAAAGGACTCTTCTCAGACATAGAATCATAGGGTTGGAAGGTACCTTAAAGATTGTTTTGAGCCAAACCCTCTGCCATGGGCAGGTTGGCCTGCTAGGCCAGGTCATTCAAAGGCTTGTCCAGCCTGGCCTTCAACACTGCCATGGTTGGGGTGTCCACAATCTCCCATGGCAACCTGTTTCTGTGCCTACCCACCCTCACAGTAAAGAATTTATTTTCAATATCTAGCCTAAATTTCTCCTTTTTCAGTTTATACCCATTACTTCTTGTCCCATCACTATAGTTCCTAATGAAGAGTCCCTCTCCAAGTTCCCTGTAGGCCCCTTTCAGATACTGGAAGGTTGCTATAAGTTCTCCATGCACCTTCTCTTCTCCAGGCTGAACAGTCCCAACTTCCTCAGCCTGTCTGCATAGGGGAGGTGCTCCAGTCCCTTTATCAATGAAAAATATATATTCAAGGCCCTCCTCTAAACTTGCTCCAACAGTTCCATGTCCTCCTTTTGTTGGAGTCACCAGAACTGTACAGACTCAGTGGGATCTCACAAGAACATTTCTTGTTGTTTTTAATCTTCCACAGTTGGCCTAGTCCTTGTAATTTTTTCTCAGCCCTTAAATCTGCTGGAATCCTTTGGCCCCTCTTGCAATAAATTCAATCCCAAATTATTTCACAATCAAGTTGGATTTCAAAGTTGTTGTGTTTTCCTAGAGTTTAAAGGACTGAAATTTTCCAGATTCACCCTTTCTAGGAACTGTGTGGAAAAATGTTCTTCCAAATGACAGGTGGCAGCATTTTGTAACAGTACTTAATTTGTAAGGCTAAAGGTCAGCATGTTATTCTCAGTCTGTAGTCCTATGAAATACTGGAGTAATCTCAACTGAGGCTCAACTGATTTAGTTTTCAGAACTTGTTGCTTATCTAGAGTGCTAGAATCTGGTTTTCTATTTGATCTAGTTCTCAGAATTTTAAAAATAGGTTGCCCTGGAGGGGTAAGTAGAAACTGTAATCGGGTACAAGAGGACTTTGTATCATACTTGCACTCTTTCACACCGTGACTCATTATATTCAGTGTCCTACAAAATTTCCACGGTAAAATCATGACATTTTTTATTGTTTAAAAAAAACAGTGATTAAGTCACACTCTTCTCAACAGTGTGACTTACTCATCTCTCAGGAAATCAGCCACCTGAAGTAAAACTTTCCTGGAGAAGCTTACAACAAAAAATTACAGAAAGGAAAGATGAGAGCTTACTTATTCCTTATCCCCCAGTTGCTGATGAGCCATAAGACTTCCACTGGAGTATGCATATATTGCATGGCTGCACATGGTGGAACATCCTCCACAGCAGAATTACTTATGTTTAGAGCTGTAGCTATAAGTGTGAGGAGAGTGGTAGTTGAAGAGATATTAAAGCTAGTCATATCCTATTCCTCAGTAGATCAATAGAACATATGGTAACTTTGTACATTTTGCATGCTGTGAGTGCCTGAAGCCATAGCAACATCCACCTCATGCTGGAGATCTATTTCTATCTCCCCCTGCTATTTTATCTTCTCTGAACACTGTCATCTCAGTGTCCAGAATCCACACCTTAGGAAATGGGGATACTAGCTATTTGGAGAGTATTAACCTCTTTTTATATGTCTCTCATGGCTACATATAATTTCACCAAAATAATCAGACAAACTGCAATGGCCCAGGCACCAAACCAATCCTGTTATGTTTGGACAATGTAAAGTCAGGAATACTTACAGAGTATTTGCAGAACATAACCAATCTATGATTAGGGACCACGATTCACCAAAAGTGAATTCAGAAATTAGTGAAATGTGATCGCTAGCAATTACAGCTGCTAGTGATTTAGTCACTAGCAGTCAGCTGGCAAGATGGGATTGGTGCCTTAAGTTGTTGGTGATTAAATGTAAAACATTGAAAGAGGCTGACTTTCCACATGGAATAAATAAGCACTCTTAAAACCAGAAAGGTATTCTCAAAGATAAAATCTTGCATCCTTTTCGTTCCACCTCTCTGATTTAAAGCAAGGATACATCAGATATCTTTGGAAATGATCAGGTATTTTCTTTATTGAAATGTTCATGGAATTGATTGATAATGCTCTCCTGAGGGTCCACAGAGTTCATGACCGGATTTCCATTTATTTAACTGTGTTTTAGTATATTTCTGTGTGTTAGGAGATTTGCAAGGAGTATAGAAGGACTTATTCTTTGCTGAGATCAGTATGAGGATCAAATACAAGATCTGAAGAGTTGTGAATTTCCATGCTGTTTTTTGAGGTTCATGTTTAGAATGAAGAACTACTTATCAGTGCAATTGAAAATTGCATATTTTTTAGAAAGCTGCCTGTTGTCACTAGACACTGATAAATACGTTTTTGGCATGGTTGGAGGCGCTAACATCCTAAATCAAATTGACATTAATATCTGAGCATTTCAAAGGCAAAACTGAGTGAATTTTCTTTGATATTCATTTTTGGTATCCAAGTGGTAGACTTCACATCAATTGTCAAACCCCCAATATTACACTTGCCAACCCTTTCTAGGGTGAAACTTGATGTTAAACCAAAAAGGAATTAATGAAAGTATTTCAAATACATGGTCATCTTAAATTGCATTTTATCAAAACACTACTTTCCCTTTTGAACTGAAATGATTTGAACTACATTGTGTTGACAGTCTGTATTAATCATTGTTTCCTCAAATACATTGTTTTGGAATCTTTTTTCTAATACATTAGAAATGTAGGCACATTAGAAATCTATGCACAAATAAAAATTTTCACACAGAAACCAGAAGTAATTTGAAGTTCATTTCCTTTAAAATAGGTTAATCTATAACAATCACACCTAACTGTTGAACAATGAGATAAAAAGAGGAAAAAAGTTCTAGATTTTTTTGCCTTTTCTTTTTCTTCAGATGTGTTAGCCAAGTGTTGTGGATGAAAAAAAAATTACGTGATAAAAATTGTTGTTGATGTCTATTACATTTGCTTTAAAATACTTCTGAACTAACAAGTATACAGGCTTCAAGATATTCAAAGTTTTACTTGTATTAGCAAGTAATTGTAACAATGCTATGATTGGAAGGGACCTTACAGATCATCTAGTTCCAACCACCCTTGCATGGGCAGTGAGTGACAGCTTCTACTAGACCAGGTTGCTGAAAGTCTTATCCAGCCTGACCCAGAACACTTCCAGGGATGGAGCATTCATAGCTTCTCTGGGCAACCCAGCACTGAGAAGTTAAGATATTGTTATTCTCCATTGCACTGGAGTAAAATTGTCAAAGTGCAAAATAAGATATTGGAAAATTCATTTCATTGGGGGACTTTCCTGTAACAGTTTCTGTGCTCTATTTTAAAAAATAATATAGATAACTAATTGATTTATGCGCTGATTATTTTTATTTGTAAATTTATATAGTATTATTTATTTACTGTAAGAAACAAAAAAGTAGTTCATCTCATGGAAACTTTACAGCAACTATCTTTTTTCACAGGACTTTTTTTTCTCTTTCACTTTCTCTTTTATATATTGAAACAGTAATTTTCATAACCTTACTCATTTTCAAAAGATTATCTTTCTCAGCATGATAGAAGCATGGATTTTTCTTTGCCCTTTTTTCAAGAGACCTTCACATTTTTCAAGTACCTTGTCTGAAGTGTCTACCCAAAATAATCTTCATTGTGCTGTAGGGATCCATGAGACTCCTGGAGTGGTACCTGCTATCTACAGGCGCCTAAAGTGTCCTGGAGGATAACTTACTAAGACAGGCAATAGACAGCCCTGCCAGGGGGAATGCATTACTGGACCTGCTGGTCATCAACACAAGTGAGCTAATCAAGATTGGAGGCGGCCTCGGCTGCAGTGGTCATGCACTGCTAGTCCTGAGTTGGCAGTCCTGAGGGATATGGGTCAGGTGAAGAGTCAAGTCAGGACCTGGAACTTCAGGAAAGCAAACTTCCAGCTGTCCAAGGAGTTAGTTAATGGGACTCCCTGGGCAATTGCCATCAGGGACAAGGGAGCAGAACAAAACTGACAGATGTTTAAGCACACTTTCCATAGACTGTAAGAGCTCATGACCCCAGGTGCAAGAAATTGGGCAAGGAAAACAAGAGACTGGCATGGCAGAGTTAGGATCTGCTGGTCAAGCTGTAGGTCAAGATGCCAATGCACAGGCAATGGAAGCAGGGACAAGTATCCTGGGAAGAGTATAGTGATGTTGGTCTCATATAGGGATGAGGTGAGGAAGGCCAAGGTGCAGCTGGAGCTGAACTTGGCAAGGCAAACAAAGAATAAGAAAGGCTTTACTGGTGTCTCAGCTAGAAAAAAAAGGTCAAAGAAAGGGTACCAGCTCTGATAAGCAAGATGACAAATCAGCAAAAATGGATGAAAAGAAGGCTGCGGTTCTCAACAACTTCTTTGCCTCAGTCTTAAATGGCAACCTCTCTTCCCACAATTCTCAAGTCGATGGACAATAGAATGGGGGCTGTTGGAGCAAAGTCACTTCCAATGTAAGAGAGGAGCAGTCTCATGATGACTTGAGAAACCTGGACAAAAAAAAGTCTGTAGGACCAGATGAGATGCATCTCAGATTCCTAAGGGAATTGGCTCATGTACTTGCCAAGCCATTCTCCACAATATTTGAGAAATCATGGCAGTCAGGTGAAGTCCTAGGTGTCTGAAAAAAGGGAAAGGTTGAACCCATATTTAAAAGGGGTAAACCCTCCTTGGGAACTACTGACCTGTCAGCCTCACCTCTGTGTCTGGGAAAATCACAGGACAGATCTTCGCTTTGTTAAGACACTCCAAGGACAGTGAGGTGATACAAGACAGCCAGCATGATTTCACCAAGGGCAAGCCCTACCTAACCCCCCTTGTGGCTTTCTGCAATGGAGTGACAACATCAGTGGACAAAGGAAGAGATATGGATGTCATTTACTGGGATTTCTATAAGGCCTTTGACATGGTCCCCTACATCATCCTCTTCTCTAAACTGGAGAGATATGAATTTGATGGGTTGACTGTTCAGCAGATGGGAAATTGGCTGGATGGTTGCATCCAGAGGGTAGTGGTCAATGGTTAAATGTAAACAGAGAGATTAGTAACCAGTGGTGTCCCTTAGGGGTCCATACTGGGGCCACTAATCTTTAATTTTTTCACTGGTGGCATAGACAGTAGGATCAAGAGCAAAGTCAAGTCAGCAAATTTGCAGACTACACCAAACTATGGCACCGCTGACACTCCTGAAGGATGGGCTGCCTTCAAGGGGGACTTGGACAAGCTTGAGAATTGAGCCCACGGGAACATCATAAGGTTCAACAAGGCTAAGTGCAAGATACTGCCCCTAAATTGGGGAAATACCAGGTATCAATACAGGCTAGTGATGAAGGGATTGAAAGCAGCCCTACCAAGAAGGACCTGGGGGTACTAGCCAATGAAAAGCTGGACAGGATAGCATGCACTTGCATTCTGGGCTTCATGAAAAGAAGCGTGACCAGCAGGTTCAGGGAAATGATTCTCCGTCTTTACTCTTCTGTGATGAGATTGCACCTGGACTATTGTAACTAGCTCTGGGATTCTCTGTAAAAGATGTGGAACTGTTGAAACAGGTCCATCAGAGGACTGCAAAACTGATTAGAGGGCTGGAACTTCCTTCCTGCAAGGAAAAGCAGAGAGTTGGGGTTGTTCAGCTGCAAGAAGAGAAAACACTGGGGTGATGATATTGTGGCCTTTCCATATATAAAGGGGGCCTCTTAAGAAAGAAGGGAACAAACTTCTTAGCAGGGTATGTTACTATAGGACAAAGGATAATGGTTTTAAACTAAAAGAGGGTTGATTTAAATTAGATATAAGGAAGAAGTTTTTTACAATAAGGATGGTAAAACACTGTCACTGGTTGCCCAGAGAGGTAAATGTCTCGTTCCTGGAAACATTCAAGGTCAAGTTGGCCAGGGCTCTGAACACTGTGATTTATTTGAAGATGTCCTTGCCCATGGGAGGAGTTTGGATAAGATGACCATTAAAGGTCCCTTCCAACTCAAACTATTCTTTGATCCAATGAAAAACACATTTTTCAGAGACAACATTCATTGCAATATTTATTTACGACATTTTTGGGTCATGCTTGCTATAGTGTTGTCATAGCATTGTTTTTTTCTAACATGTTTACATACCCTTTACCATAATTAGGCAAGAAATCCAGGTAAATAGATGTGAGAACTGGAAGTAAGAGATGTAAAAGACAACAATTTTGTTAGCAATATTATTTACGTCGTCTTCTTGTCTAGAAAATAAATAACACCAGTAAAATGTTATTCAATATCGTAGTACTACTACTAGCAACCAGGTCCTCACCAATGCATCATACAGTGATATTTTTGCTATTAAGTACAGTCTAGGAAATGTTGGTTTTAAAGGTAGCCTTTTTAGTTATCTCTTGTGTTGTTTGGAATCACTATATTCCTAATATTTAATTATGGCTGTAGTTTACAATAATTTAAAAGCTGTTTTTTTTAAAGGAAATCTATCTGTTAATATTTTATTTAGAGCATACAATAATATTTCCTTTGTCAGACAGAGATTTTATAGGTCAATTAAGTTGTTGAATCATTCAAAGTAGTAATATTATCATATGTATAAAAGTATGAAGTACAGGGAAAAAATCTTGATGAAACTTTGCAATAATCAATTAGCTTCACAAAAACGTAGTGGAAATTAAAATATAGACGTTATAGTGAACCTGTTGGATTGTCCTGTGGCAATGTGCCCATTTAGTGATGCATGAAATGTATAGTGGCTCAGACACCTGTATTGCTGCCAGTAAAGTTTGGAGACCTTATGTGGAGCGTAATTTTAAAGGCATTAGTAATTCTGTAGCTTTATTTGAGATAAGAAAGTTGGCTTGCTAAGTCCTAATTTTTTAATGTGAAATTGAACTACTGTCACCTTAAAATGTAAAGCAAAGCCACCAGAATAATCTATCTGATTTTCTCACGTATTTGTTGAGGGAACAATTACAAGTGTTTTTCTATACTAGCTAAAAAGTTAAGTATACTTACATCATACCCATATAGTATTATTACATTTCTCCAGTACAATGCTTCTTATTTCATGTTATCAAAGGGGCTTTTATTCTTATTTTGTCTGAAGGAGAGTGACATGGTTAAAACTTAAATGAGCTAGCTTGCTTGATTTCTCTGGGTCAGTGATAGAGCATTGTCTCTCAGAGGAAGGGATTTAAGGACTCTTAAAAATCAGCAGCTGAAGAAAGGCAAGATGTGGTCATGGTTGACTGAGGCTGTCTTAGACAATGATAACTGTTCTAGAAAGTACAGGGGAAACAGCTGAAAGTAGGAATGAATTTCAGAGAGGTGGAAGAGTGGTCAGACCTCATAATCAGTGTGAATACAAACCAGGAGATAAATGGAGTGTGCTAGGGCAGATGTTACTGCCACCTTGTGAAGAGGAGAAGGAGGAGGAGGAGAAGTAGGAGGAGGTACATTTGGGAGATAGGAGTGTTTTTAGCCTGAGGGTAGATGTGCATGTGATGAAAACTGTGGAGTTGTACACATTGACAGAAAATATTATACTTCTACGTGAACTACTAAATACCCTCTCTTTAGGACATCAAACCTACAGAAAAACTTCCCACAAATATTTTTCATTGTGCTGTCATAAAACATGTTCTGAGGAGCCCAATCACTCCAATCTATTGACGCCTACAACAGTTTCTGTCAATACTTAGGATAGGCTCCTAAGTACAATACAATAAAAAGTGCAGTACAATATTGTCTTAATATTGTTTGGTTTTAGATGATATAAAGTTACCCCCTTCCTTATTCCTTTGCAGCTGCTCTTACATATAAAATCTATTAGGCACAGGAATATTTAAGCTCATTTAACTGGGAAAAAAATATAAAAAGAGAGAAACACAAAATCTTTAAGGAATTGAACCCCAAATTTCTAAAAAGTTTAATCTATTTAACTTCACAAACTTAAAGCTATTTAAGTAATTTTTAAGTGAAGTAATTATCCTTTTTGTTGCTTCTAACTTAAAATGCCTGTATCTTATACTAATGCTCTAATGTTAGAGATGAGAAATCAATTTGTTATTTTTTAGCTAAAAAACCCCAGTAATCCAAGAATCTATGAGAATCCGTAATTTTTTTTTACTGTTTAAATGGCATTTATAAAGAGATTTAATAGTTTTGATTAAAATTGCATCAATATCAGGTAGAATTCAGTCCTTATAGTCCCTATACCTCTCTCCAAAAGCTTTTGACAGAAGATAATGTAGATCAAATTCTGCAGTAACTGCAGGGATTAATTAAGCATGTGTTTCAGTGGTTTGCATTATATCCTAAGTTTATGGTTCCTGTGAGATGGTTGCTCTTCATTAATGATTTGAATGCTAACTCTTTGTTATCTCCACCTCTGCAATATCTCCATACCGAGTACTGCACTGGTTGTATAGGAATACTTAACATGTATTAAATGTTCACCCCTGGCAATTTAAAGATATCACTTTCTATGAATAGGAAACAGTTAAATCCTCGTTCATCAAATATTTTCTCAGGTGCATTTTTGACCTTTTATTTAGGAAACTCCCAAATTTTTAACTGTGATTTGTGAAAAATGCACAAGCAGATTCTAAGTTATGATAAAAATACTAAGTTAAATACAAAATACTAAATTAATTGTAATGCTGAAAAAACACTCAAGGGTTGGGTGATAGAGAAAAAACACGAGCTTGCAGTATCGGCAGCAGGAGACGTCCCAATTCAAATGAATTATAGATACAGGTTTTCTAAGGAGGGCTGTTGTCCAGTACGAGCTGAACTCTGACCCTTTTTAGACATGGATACCAACAGTAGCATTTTATAGAACTACAATAAGAACAGTTATTTACAGTTTTAACCATAAGCAAACAATTTGTGAACAGTACCCATGCTAACAGACTCAAGAGCTTGTCACAAGGCAAATAAGACTTAATTTCATCCTTAGAATGATTCATAAAGATATGCTCATAAAAATAAAAAGCCAGCAATGGTTTACAACATATAAAAGTCTGCTTTTTTTTTTTTT
>VZRO01003287.1:0-14713 GCA_013397915.1 Daphoenositta chrysoptera | reverse complement strand
TTTTTTTTTTTTTGAAAGCCAGGAGTTTTTTATTTATTGGTGGATACCTTATGACGTAGCAACGGGTAAGTTTATAATATCTCTATCACGTGAAACTTTTGACTGTATATTCTCCCTTGCTAGGTAGAAGAATAAGTGAATCTTAACATACACTAAAAAATAGGAGAATGAGTATGTGATTTGAATGACTGGTTCTAAAAACTGGAGTTGCAATCTATATTGTTACACTGGAAATTTTCAATAGCTGTTGATGAAGTTTCCCAGCATTTCAGTATTTCAGCATTTTGGAATGCTGTATTTCAGCATTTTGGAATCCCCTTGGAGACCACAATGAATCTAGGTCTAGTATTTTAACATAATATAAACACATAACTAAGGATATAACACCAGTGTTTCTCCTAAAATTTCTGAGTAGGGTCATATCCAAATTGTATTTACTTCCTTTACTTCTTTGTTTAAACTACAGAATATAAGGTTAGTGTTTTACCACTGGCTTTGTGTGGAAATGCTGCTGTTGATGCAAACCGTTGTAGAAAGAAGTAGAGAAAGTTTAAGCAGTTTAAGTCTATTTCCTCGCATGAGAAAAACAGAAAATAATTATTAATTACTTAAGCAAAATACATAATTAATTGAACAAATAGTCCTGCTATGTTTTACAAGATTGACATGCAACCAGACTAGGAAAAGATATCTGTGGACAGCAGGTTGTCTATGTGGCCAGTCAGTGGCCCTGGTGGCCAAGAAGGCCAGTGGTGTCCTGGGGTGCATTAGGAAGAGCTTTGCCAGCAGGTGCAGTGAGGTGATCCTGCCCCTCTGCTCAGCCCTGGTGAGGCACAGCTGGAGTGCTGTGTCCAGTTCTGGGCTCCTCAGGACAGGAGAGACAAGGAGCTGCTGGAGCGGGTTCAGCAAAGAGCAACAAAGATGAGTGGGGGACTGGAGCATCTCTCCTGTAAGGAAAGGCTGAGGGAGCTGGGCCTGTTCAGACTTGAGAAGAGATGACTGAGAGGGGACCTCATCAATCTTCTGTGAGTACCTCAGGGGAGGGTGCCAAGAGGATGGAGCCAGGCTCTGCTCAGTGGTGCCAAGCAATAGGACAGGAAGCAACGGGCAGAAACTGAGGCACAGGAAGGTCCTCATGAGCATGAGGAGGAACTTCTTTACCGTGCAATGACCAAGCACTTTAACAGGTTGCTCAGAGAGGGTGTGGAGTCCCCTCATTGGGGATATTCAAGAACTGTCTTGATGCAATCCTGTGCAATGTGTTCTGGGATGACCCTAGTTGAGTTGGGAGGTTGGACCAGATGGAACACTGTGGTCCCTTCCAACCTGACCCATTGTGTGACTCTGGGATTCACAAATTCACTTGATACAAGTGAACACCTTGATCTGTTAGATGTGTAGAAGAGAGTGGAGAATATGATGCCCCAGTTGTGTCATTCTTCCCATGCAGTTGTCAGGCCCTGCAAAATTTTTTGCTCCCCGAAGAGGGGTTTAAAACAGTCTAATGCTATGTAAAGATTAAAAAAGTGTTTAGTGTGAACATAGATTTTTAAATGAAAGTATATGCTGAAGTGATTTTGAGATTTCTTTAGATATTTATTAGCAGTTTATTGTTGAATATCTTTTTTAGTTAGTAAAAAGCTTCAAAAATGGTTTTATAACCCAAATTTTAAACCTACATATTTAAAATACTATTAGTCTATTTACAATACTTTAATAAACCTCACATGGATCATAAACAAACTCTTCTATATATTGCCATCTTTTACATAGTGAAAAATGTCAGAAAAAAACAATAGTTCTATAATTCTCTATTTTTAGAAATCAAATTACCTGTGGAAAATTGATTCAGCCCATAATAATGCTAAACTAGAAGGAAATATTTGCAGAAATGTTTGGATCTTACCCATCCTTGCACTCCTTGTTTATCCAAGTATAAGAATGTTTATACTTACTTCTTACAAGCATAAAGTTAGTGACACATGATGATGTAAGTGAACTAAATTTTAATAAAATTTTAAAATAAAATCTTAAAGGAGCTAAACCCAGTATATCACAAAAGTGAAATTTAGACTTAATTTCATTTTTAAAATCAAGTTATTGAAAAATCATATTAAATGCAACCTGCGTTCACTGCAGGTTGGATATGTCAATTTCCCCTACAGACACTATTTTACACAGTAATGTTTTAATTTTGTTTGTTTTTCAAAGAAACAAGGATTCTTCATGAACTGAATTTTTCAGTGAATTAAGCATCCAGCAGCCTCAGTAAATGTTCACATTCATAGGTGCCAATTGTTCTCCATGGTAGCTTCTAAATTGACTTTCTTGAGAATTTTAACTTTTGTAGAAGAGTTGAACACATAGAGCCCTGGCTGCCTGAGTTTTTCCTCCATATTTTTATTTTACAAGGTCTTTCCTCTAACAAGACAAGCGCATACATAAACAAGATCAGCAAGCACTGGTGAGGTATTATTTGAAGAAATTATTTTGTTCTTCAGGGAGTCTGAACCTCAGTTCACACCTCTGCTCCATTTATTGGTTTGGACATGCCCTCATAGCAGTCTTTCTTTACCCACTTAGTTTATCTCACCTGCTGACACATCTGAGTCTTCCCTGTCTGGAAAGACACACATTAACTGTAGTTTATTACTCATTCAAATTACCCAAAGGCCTCAATAACAGCCTACGCTGTGCTCTATTCAAGCAGTAAGGTAGCAGAGATCCAGACAGCGGTCACTGAGAATGAAAACTGTCAGGTAGTATGCCATACAAGTCAAATACCCAATTTAAGACATGTTGCTACCACAGTTATCAATTAGTCCTTCCTGACACCGTGGAATTTGCACAAGTCTTCTTGTAGTCTCTTACAGAGTCATAAGAGTATAAGAACATAAGAAAGATGTAATACTCTCTGTGAAAATCTTAATGAATTTATTCATAACAATGCTCAGTTCAATGTGTTCTAAAAATAATTTTCTTAGGGAAAAGAGTGACTTAACTGTCTCTCAGTGGTCTGCAATAAGCCTGGACAACAGAGAAATGTCAATTGACATCTGCTTTTTAGAACACTTGTGTAACACTCATGACCAGCAGAAAAATTTGGTTCCATTTTCTTGTGCCTGATAAGTTTTTAGTTCTGTAAGTCTTATGGAAATTCTATTCAAGTATATTTGACAGCAATTCCATTTCCACATTCTATCAACCATTCTCCCTTCTGACCTTCTCTTGCATGGATTTTAAATGTTTTTTTTTTCCCTGAGCATGTATACTGTTCATCCCTCAAGGTACAGTTAGAAGGAGAAAAAAGCTTAAAAAAAAGTCAACTACAAAGGAGCTTACAACACAAGATCTGTCCATCAAATCTAATTTAGATTTCTCTCCTTGCATTAACCAAGTTGTAGCTGATAAACTTATAACCCCTGTTGCTACTGCAACAGCTTAACAAAATGATGGCTGTGAACTGAATTCTTTATTCATATTTGCAAGCATAATGTTGAGTAAACTTCCCCCAGTCAGTAGCACTGCATTAGTGCAAATAAGGAGTCTGTTATCATGCAGTCGTTTTGGAGGGAGGGATGGGAAGGGGACCCATATTGCAGCATTGTGGAATGAATTTGGATTTAATTAGCTAACTCTAGAGCATTTATAATTTAGATCTTCTAAATTCTATAACCTTCCTTGTCACTTCGTATTGTCTAAATCATTCCAGTCCAAGCAGCATCTTATTTCTGTTTCTGCAATACATGTCCTGATGGTGGTGCTGTACATGGCAGTTGTGTCTGAATCTTAATAATTTATTCGACTGAGTAAAATTTCAGCAGGTATATTGAAGGTACTTTATCAAAGCATTTAATGAGGTGTGTGAAAGTATCCTGCAGTTTCCTTTTTGTCATCTATGAAAAAGTAAACCAGCATTCTGTTGCCAGTGTTTTATCTGGTCAGACAACTATTGCTCAATTAGTCATGTAGTTTTGATATTTGATACAGGGTAGGCAATGGAAACATTTGTGTCTTGAATATTTTATTGTCCTGGGATGGCCAGCTTCCAAACGCTTGCGAGAAAGCTGACAAAACATTTGTGTTGAATGCTTGGCTTTGTTTTAAAATGCATCTTGCCTATTCAACAGGTGTTGGAAAATATAATGACAGCATTTTTAATAATTTCCATCATGTTTGGAAATCTTCTTTGTTGTCTGGTTTTGTAGATCTGATACTTTCTGCCAGTAATATGTCTCTTTTATGCTTCTTCTCTTCTCTAGACTTTTCTATTTGCTAATCTGCCTATGTTTGGCATGAAAACTATTTATTTTCCTCCTGCTGATCTTGAACATGTCTTTACCTGGTTCTTCTGAAAGCTTCACCTTCTCTCCTCAGGAAAATTGGTAGCTTATTTCACTCCTAGCTGGTGTTTAGGAAGTGAACAGTTCAGTTTACAGATTCCTGCTAAGTTATAGGAATCTCTTGAGACATGTTTCTTTTCTGAGTTAAAATAAACCTTCTCTGCAGAGTAATGCTAAAAGACTTATAAAAAGATGGATTTTGGCTCAAATCCATCATTTCAACATATTTTACTATTAAACCTCTTACTAACTTTCATGGCAGCACCGTTATTAAATGCATCTGAAAGCCCATCCACAATACCTAAAATTCACTTCAATGATGAATATGTAGTTTCTGGCCATTTTGCCCAGTATTTATTTATTGATTTTTCTCTATAATTAGTAATACTTCCCTTACAATTATTCATAACAGAAATTTCTCTCATAGATGCTCATTGCATTCCATTTTATGACAATGAACATGCATATTCATCTATTGCAGTTCCTTATCACCTACCCATATTAGTCTGTAACCTGAAGGACTCGCACTGTAGTGCTTATAAATTTCTTTTTTTTTTAATGGATATTGATTAATAATTGTTCATTTCCTTTTTTTTTTTTTTTTTTTTTCATTATTTAACACTAGTTCAGTGCAAACAGTTTTAAATTTACAGAGGAATGATTCAAATACGACTAGTTTGGTTTTCTTGGTTCCTAAGAACAAACGGTAAGGAAACTTCCCTGTTGGACCGCTCAGAATCCACTCTGGCAATCACATTCCCACTACCAGGCTTCCAGTGCTGGGACTGAGGCCCTTTGCAGCCAGCAGCTTCTGTGATCTGGTGGGTGCCCCGCTGGGCTTCCTGCATGTCCCACTCTCATACAGTCAGACCAGGTGTCCTTACCAATTCAGCCACAGGTTTCTCTCATCTCAGAATCCCAGGTGCTGGTTCCATAAAGCCATTTATTCACAGCGCAGTAACACAGAAACAGCTGGGGCTGGTGCCTCTCAGGAGGGACGCCAAATGAAGGAACCCCGTGGCTTTTTATACCCTCACAGTCTGTGGGTGAAGGTCTCGCTCTTCCAGCCGAGTCCTCAGCTCCTGCTGTCTCTTCGTGTCCTGTCTCCTGGCCGGCCCCAGGTCCCCTTTGTTATGGAAATAGTCACCAGGTCACGGCCTCTTGCCTCTGCTCGGGCTCCTGCCTCCCCAGAGCTCAATCTGCAGCTTGCTCTGCAGTTTGCGCATTGAGCTACCTGCACCAAATGTAGTCCTCAACACAAAGAAATAAATGTGGCTGTAAATAAATTTTGATTCAGTCTGAACAGCCTAAAGGACTTTAAAAAATTTGTTTTTACTCGTTTTGGCTTGCTTGTTTGTTTAAATGTAAAATTTCCCCAATAGGCAGGGAGATTTGTAATCTGCTCTGCAGCACGTGATTCTGTCTCCTTATGGGAGAAAGTCTACCTGAGTATGTTAAGGTCAGTCATAGAAATGAAGAGTACAATAATAAATGAGCACAAATGGTGTTATTAACTGTGCAATACAATTACATGAAGTTGGTATTCTTTCTTGTTTGGTGTGAAGCTTTTCTAGTCTGCATTTCAATAGAGAAATGTGAGAACTATTCATGTCCTTTCAGAGAGGCTCCAACAATTAACTTACTTGCAATGTTTTTCATGTTCCACTTACTTAATGGAATGTGGTGTTTGTCATCTAGTGATCCTGTAGAAACAAACTCTTATTTTTTGAAAGAAATTATGTCTCACTTTTGCTCTCATAATGTCAAAATTAAGGAAACCACAGGTTTAATCATTATAAGAATTATATAGGGAATATATGTATGCAAAAATACCTTAAAACTTAAGGCAAGAAACTTTCAGCTGTGTAAGGAAATAATGTATGAGACCACCTGAAAAACTGCCCTACAGCATAAAGGAGGAGAGGAGACCTTAGAGCTGCTTAACAACATTTTTTGTACAACACAAGAACTCTTGATTCCCATGTACAAAAAAAAATCAGCCGTGGATGGCAGGAAATGAGCACGGGTGCCTCCTTGACCAAAAAGAAACACAACAGGGAAATGCGTAGGCAGTGGAATTACAGATGTGTGTCCTTGGAAGAATATAGTAATACTGTTTGAGGGTGTTTGAGGGATCAGGAAAACCAAGGCACAAACAGAGATATACTTGGCAAGGGATGTGAACTATAAGAATAGATTCTACAGGTATGTTACTCAGAGAAGGAACACAAATTACATGGTACTTTCTCTGTTAAATGGGATGGGGTATCCAGTGACACTGACATGAAAAAGGCTGAGGTACTCAACAATTTCTTTGCCTCAGTTTTCACTATCTGCCAAATCCCTAAATCTCAACTCGCTGGCTGAGGAAAGAAGTAGGACATCAGGTCTGAGACCACTTCAGGAACCTGGACATGTTCAAGTCGATGGGAGGGGTCACAGGGAAGTGTATTTCTGAATCGGGAGGGACCTGGCAGGTATAGTAGCTAAGGTGCTCCCCAACCTACAAGAAAATTATGGCAGTCTGGCAAAGTCACCGATGACTGAAATGTCCTTTCAAAGGTCCTTTCCAACCCAAATCATTCAAAGATTCATTCTTTGATTCTATACTTCTTTAAGATGTTGAGACCATACAGACATACAGACAGAAGCTTAAGTGCATGTGAGTGAAAATTATTTTATTCTTTTCTTCTGTCAAGATTTTTCATCCTTTTCTGTGCTCTCAGTATAATTAACAAGTGAGAATCTGCCCACGCTACACCAGCAGAGAACAGAATAACACAGCTTTAAAAAAATTTCAACACCTGACTCTTCTATAATAAAGAAGCCCAAATGACAAAATTTTGCAATCCATTCTCAAACCTCAGCCAATTAATTTGCATAAATTAAATTAACAAGTCTTAAAAAAGCATATTCTTCCACAGCTCTTGGTAGGTGTCAGTCTCGTAATGTAATATAAAAACAGACTTGGGTCATTAATTTCAAGAAGTGATAAATCATACTCAGGAGCTGTGTCACTAACAACCACGATTTACTAAACTTGAAAAAAAGTAAAACACTTTTTTTTTTTTTTTTTTTCCTCGCAAGGGGTGGAACATAAATTCCTTCAAATAGCTATGAAGTGCTCTGGGTAATGATGAGTTGCCTGAGTTCCAGAGGGAATGTGTGATATTGCAATCTCTATATTTTCTTTTGTGGGAAAAAAAAAGTCCTAAAAACCATGTTCTGATGGAAAAAAAGTGTTTGTTCTCACACACCGCTTTCAGTATTCGTAACGAATGAGGGCAGCTAAGCTATAGTTGGTGAACAGAAAAGGAAAAGAAAGTAGGCCTTTGTAACAGTGAAATGCATATACAGAAGTTAATTGATAGAGACTACATTTATCAATTACTATACAACCTGCCAGCTATTATCTTTCTTCTGTCTAAGGAGTTTTGTTGTATTCTGTGAAGGACAAAGAATATGTTAAGGTATCTGGAAGGATGGATGAGATGAATGTGCTACTGTCTATATTCCACAATTTTGGGTGTCATATGCCTACTTAGATTTTTCTTCTGTCTCCAGGCTAGTTCAGCGGGATACTGTTTGCTGTTTCTGTTCTGAAGGTACTGCACTAGTTTTTAACCTTCCCCTTTTTGTTGTAGGTTGGAATGGAATGATCCAAAAACGTTACACAACTTTAAGGATGGTAAAGGTACACTTAAACACCTTACAGTTACTTAATAAAGTACTTGATTTTCATCTACAGTGAAGTTTTTCATTGTCAGAGATGTGTAAGGTATCTTCTGTGTGAGATACATATTCACAGGTCTCTCTTAATTGACTAATGTGAATTTCAGATAAAACTGTACTTTCTGCTCTGCAAATGACACAGTCCAAAATAACATTGGTTCCAATTCAGAAAGAATATGACATTTTGACTTCCCCAAAGATTTAGACTTGGATTTAAAAAATGGAAGAGTTTATTGGAAAATTTTATTTGCATATATCCAACATTAAAAAGCTCTGTAGCACAGTTTCCATCCTATTTTTCTTTGTTCATGTATCAGCACTGATGACAATCAGTACCCAGCTGCTGTCTGTAAGCAAACTTGAGAATCTCCGAGGCAAATTTGTATATGAATTTGAGTAATCCATTCCTGAGTTATTTCATTTAAAAAGCAGAGCTTCTTCTATAGAAGGAGAAGTAGTTCTGGTAGTCTATGGGATCATGACAGTGACAGATAAGATTTTGAGACACCCTTCCGCTATAAATTTGATACTGCACTCCTAGCAGAATCCACAGAGGATTACCATGTATCTGTGGTCTTCACATATCTATATGTTATCATAAATGAGGGCCTCCAAAACAAAGTGACAAAGTAGAAAATGCCAGGGCAATATAATTAATTTGCTTTTGAAAAATAATATTACTTTTCATGAGAAAATGAATTTTTCAATGCTGCTTGATACTATGTAAATTCTAAACCTTGTGTAATTATCAGAAACAAGGTACTTGCCCTTCATGGAGGACTAAAAACATATAACTTGTTGGCACCTAACTGCATAGATTACCACATGCAGTGACCCTCTTGTTTGCTTTCTTGTAAGAACAAACTGAGAAAACTGGCAGTTTGGGTTTGCCCACAAAAAGCCCTAAAGAACCCCACACAAATAATCACTAGTCAGGAAGAAATTGCAGCCTAAACTGCTGCAGAATTTCTTTTAAAAGCAGAAGTGGTGGCTACAGCCTGGTGCGTGGGATGCACACATCAAACATATGGATTTGAATCTGCCAAAGCAGAGGCAGGCTGCAGAGAAATTGGTAAACCTTGCCAAGGGTTGTCTTCTCTTGCCTACCGTTGTCACACTTTTGGCTCTGCTCAGGTCACCTCTGATCATCCGAATGAAGATGGCATTGAGCTTCCCACCAGGGCCTGGGATTCTCTGGAGCTTTTTCATGCTTTTTGCTAGCAAATATTCTGGCAGAAGATGAAGGCTGTAAGAGGATGGAAGGGAAATCAACAGGCAGATTGGAGAAAAGTTAAGCCTGAGCTTGGTGTGTAGAGTTAAGGGTAAAACAGACTGTATAATCTAATAAATTTGATCTTCTGAATGGGGCAGAAAGTAAATATTCTTTACCCTTACACCTTATCTTCCCATTATCATTATTAAAATCTGAGATTTACAGTGCCAGATGCCAAAAATTCTCATGAACTTTATTTGGCAGGCAGAGTTTACCAACAACCTTCTGATGTTCCTGCTTTTATCATATAAATGTGCTACCACTGTTCTGTTGAACAGTAGTCTAGTGGTGGCTTCTGTAATTATTTATTTCTGTACCCCTTGAAAAGATGGGTTTTTTTGCCTAACTTCATGTTTTACAGGATGGTTCCATCTTTAAGGGTTTTTGTAAAGATACAATATTAACTACAGTATATTTCTCTACTTTAGCAAAATCTATGGATACTTAATTCTGGCCTGCTTTTTTTTTTTTTTTTTTTCCTCCATCCTGCTAGTTTTTGGTGGAACTGATGGCAGCTGTGAAAATTGCTTTTCTATTTATCACTTATGTAGAAAAAAAAAAGAAAAGGTGCCCAGATTTTGCATTACCCTACTATGCAGTACAATAAACTAACTAGCTAGCTAGATAGATAGATAATTCATACTATTGCACACAGTGCTTGGTGAAAAATTAAAAATATTTGTACTTGCTCTTTACCTGACATCATATGTAATACAAAACAACAAACATTTTGTATTTTATATTTCTTTCCATTCCCCACCCCCACACTCCCCCTTTGGAAAACCTGCATTGACAACAGTAATTTTTCTTGGTTATTTGGTTTCCCATGAACATTTTGTGGCATAGTTGTAGTTTGATTTATATATTCTATGTCCAGCTTACACTAGTAGAAGATGCAGAGTTAAACTTGTTGTTAGTTAAACCTATTAAATTAATAAATTTGCTTGAGAGGGTTGATTAATTAATAAAAAAAGAAAAAAAAAACCCAAAAAAATAAATTAAAAAGTGCATATAGGAGTTATAATGTTAGTTACCCAAAAGGATTGATAGATGCTCCTGTGAGGTGAAGTAAAAAAGAACGTATTTAATAAAAATCATCCATCAGAACTTTCAATGCAAAACCAGGTTTTCAGAAAATAGTTATTTTGTCTACTGTGTCTTCATTTCCCCAACAGAATTTTTGTGGATGTTGCAATAGTGCATCTTGAGTAAGATCCAACGTCAATGTTATTTACTTTAGTCATCTCTTGCAACAAAGTTCATTAACAGTTACACAGCAAACAGTCCCAGGTGATACTGAAACTGATCTGATTTCTTTTGGCCATTTCTGTTCTCTAATGTAGACATTCAAAACATAGGGAGCCAAACATGCTGATACATGGGCTAGAAAAGACCTGTCAGGTAAAAGACAAACACATTTGAAGGTCTCTATGCTTAGGATTATCTGCCTTATGTTGATGAATATCAAAGTCTTAGTAGCCTTTGGTGAAGCTACTAGAAGGTGCAACTAGGCAGGAGCAGTCAGTGTTTTTCCTTGCTTGCCCTGTACTGCCCAGGCACATGAAACAATTCTGACCTGCAAAGGGAACAGCAAGAAGCGAGCAGGAGACTTCCTCCCAGACACATGCCATCAGGGGAATCTGCAGTGTGTGCTATTTTGTATCTGCCATGGGGCAAGGGGCTGGTGCTATGGTGCTACATAAAGCAGTCTTTCTATTAAGACTTAAAATAGTCCTTTTACTTTGTCTTCCTTCTGCAGCCTTATATAAACAACTACTGAGAGTACAGTTCCATAATCACAGACCCTTCAAGGAGGAGGAGAAAGAAATCCATATTCCTAAATTGTCTTTTCAATAGTGCTGGAGCAAATGGTCTAAAGAGAAACAAGAAATGATAAAGCAAGGATGGCTGTGAAATCACACCCTGATGAGCCTGGAAAACATAAGTACAAAATTAAATAGCCAATATTGAATAATTAACTTAGTTGCCACTTCCACATTAAAACAGAATGCACCATGGTCATGGCCGTGGATATCTCTGTTATTGCTTTCTCTGAGATCCTAGAGTAATAAGGAAAATGGTAAACAATCACTTGTATCTATTCTTTTCACAATGCATCTTCATCCCTGTTAAGCCCCCTAATACAAGGTGGCCTTTAAAGCAATTTCAGTAGCAACCGAAGATTCTCTCTCTCTTAGTGCAAGGTTTCTGTATGGCTTGATTGTGTCTTCAGTACAGATCAGCATCTCAGGTTTGGTAAATATCTGTCTCTGTACTGATGAATTTTACCTGTCAAAACTGCACTAAGCACCTAATAGTAAGCAAAAGTGTAAAGGTTAAAGTGTTCTTGGCCTGAGCACTCAATGAAGCTATATCCGTGTGTTTAAAAGACAGCCTAGTATCTTCACATTTTGAATACACATGAAACTGAACAACCTCAAGATCTGGGCCAATACCTAAATACAGCTTATCTGACATTATAAATTACTTTGCCGCTAGCAATACAATGCAGAAGTTTCAAGGTTTGGGAGGCTCAAAGCCTGTCCGGCCAGTGAAGCTTCAGTTACAATCTCTCCATGTCTCAATTATTTTGCTTCCGTTTTCCCAATCTGAACCCATATTTCTGCACTTACCTTTAAGTCAAAAGTGGTGACAACAGAGAAGTGGGACCTCTTTTCAGGCACATTCAACCTGTGTATGAGTACATGCTTTATAATGAACCCTCTTCTTTCACATGACACTGGCAATAGCAGCCAAACATCTTTCCTCTTTTTCTCTATGATTTTTTTTTTTTAAATGATGAAAGAATAAACAAGAGAAGGAGAATGTGGAGAATGGAAGCATATGCTGTAAAAAATTGATTTTTACTGCCATGAATTTCTCCCTAATGAGAATGCTTATCTTCTTCCCCCCATTATCTAAAGATACCATTAGTGACCCAATTATACTTCCTTTTATATCTGAATTTTGAATTGTTTTCCCTCCCAGTCCCTCCTCTATATTTAAGTTTTGGTTTTACTGACCTGGAACCATTACTTACTTAACCTCTAAGCAGTCCAAACCGAGGTGAAATGCAGGGCAATGTTTTCCTGGTGTCTTTTCATCCCTAGGCTTGTATTTTGTAGTGAGAAGAGCAAGAGAAAGAAAAACCCATGGAAAAATGACAGCAGGAAGGCTGAACTAAAAGAAAGGGGAATAGTTTCAAAGTTCGAAGAACTCTAAGAGAAGACAAGCCATTATTATAAAAAGAGCTGCATAAAACAGAGAAAGGAAAGTGAAACTAAGCTTAGGACAGAAAACACATAAATTCTTCTGCTGTTTACACATACTCCACCATAAATTTCTTCTGCTGCAATTGTTTCCATCTATGGAATACTTTCTTAGAACCAGTGAAAATAGGATAGTTACTTGCATGTTTTGAGTCTATTATTGCTGGCTTGGGGTACAAATTAAACTATATCCTTTGAAGTTTTTTAGAAAAAGGACAGATCAAATCTTCTATTTGTGCAGTCTATCATGACTTTATTGACTATGCTGATACCTATCTGTGAAAGCATAATATAAAATTTTTATCATGGCCTGTTTTGAAGTTTTATGAGAAATTACTTTTATTTATCTTTTTCTGTGGGTCATCTTGTGTCTCAGATGAGACTACATATAGTTATCTACTAAACAACTTTTCAAATTAAAATAGGTTTTAGACATCTACACATATACAAAGGAAATATTTTCATTTATCTCCAGACTGGTTAATTTTAAAGGGAAAAAGAACGTGTTTTGTGAGGTAGGAGATTTTGCAAATGCATTCAGCAAATACACTCGCTTGCATGTGTAAAATAGGCAAGAAAATCTTTTTTTTATGCAACAGGCTGATTGTTGTTCCAGTAAAAACACAACCCACAATTGTTCATACACTTTTATACAAGTTAAAAAAAAATCCTATTTATTTTGACCATGATTTTGCACAGCTACTATCACTCTAATTGAATCACAGGAGTCTGTTATAATTTGCCTTGAGTACATTTGGCACAGGAGCTCCTGAAAATTAGTCACATTGCACTTCTGGCATAAAAACAGAAATGATTTTTTGTGCCAGAAGCATAATGTGACTAATTTCTGAAGGACAGGTAAAGGAAAGTTTTCAAAATGTTTCAGATCCTTTGGAAGGTTCAATTTGGGTTTGATTTTCAGAGATGGGCAAGGCCTCAGAGCAAAGCCTTCTGCTTTTTCCCATCAATTCACTTTCCATAGAAAGAATTATCAAATTTTATGAGCATAACCTCAAAATACTCCACATCTCTTTGGTAGTTCTAAAGACAAGCACTGATTCATGGTAAAGTCTTGACAGAACAAACAAAAAAAAAAAATCTCTCCATAATTCCTCATCTAGAGAGTTCTTCACTGTTCCATGCAGAATAGAAATGGATATTGTCCAGGTAAAGAGATCTCTTTATTTTTAAGGAGGAAGAATGACATTGCCAACCATTGTTTCTTACTGTTTGTTCAGAAAATGTAAGCAACTAATTTATGTCTTTTCCTTAATCAGACAGGTAGGCCAGTATTACTTCGTTTACGCTACATCTGAAAAACATAAGTAAAATGTTTTGTAAGTATGTGATGTAGATACAAGATAAAATTTTTAATACTGTGCAACCCACAAAGCTACCATGGTTAACATTCAGGTTTCAAGTTTCTGTACTATAGAATTCAGATTTTTAGTTTTAGGTATTGGTTTAGGAAAGCTGGAATGTAATGAAGGGCTCTTACAGAACCAGGCTCTAACAATGGATTTATTTCTCCTTTAAATGCAATCTAGTGCAGGGCTATCTTGTGCTTCCAATATCTGTGCTTACAGAAACCAATTGAAGAGAGAGACTACACTGTGTCATAAGATTACACTTCACTCTGCTTTGGGCCATTTTAGACTCACTTATAAATGTGGAAAAAAAAAATAGAAAGAAGTGTGATATATATCATATAAATTATACTAGCAAGCAAAATAGAGGCCAAGCCACAAATATTAGGTGAGTAGGATTCTTTCTGAATAATTTTTGTCTCCTAATAATAGGTAACTTTATTTGCAGTTATTTATTCACTGTTAATTAGATTTGTATCATAGTTCCCTGGCCCAGAGAAATTTAAAAAACCTCTGTTTTAAAATGGTCCAGATTTTAAACTAATCTACATTTTAAAAATAGTATACGTAAAAGTAACTTGACTTGAATTCTGTCAAGGCTTTGGATCACTCATCGTTCTTAACTATGCTATTTTGCTCATAGTATATTCTCATTGTCGAAATTGGGTGAGATGAGAAACATGCTTCAGTTGAAAAAATGATACTTGTCATATTATCCAAAATATTACT
>VZRO01003286.1:425058-506246 GCA_013397915.1 Daphoenositta chrysoptera | reverse complement strand
CCAAATGTCTTTGCAAAAATCATTTACCACCAACAAAGCTGTGGGAGGGCAAGTCCCTGGAACAATCCAGGCTCAGGGAATGGTGCACTGTGTTTTAAACGCCTCTGTTGTTAGACCCAGGCTGTGATGCACAGCTCCAGGGATGGTAATAACAGGCAAACCATTCAATTTGTCTCTTTTCACAGTGAACTCTCCCCAAGTCAGATGTCCCACCCTGGGTGGACTCAGCAGCAGTGGGAATACTGGTCTTTATGGGATCACATTGATGAACCCGAGCTTGTTTGGGGCAAAGGCAGCTCCTAAGGGCAGAAGACCTCAGGGGATGTGCAGAGAGCTTTCTCAAGATGTCCCAGGGAAGCTGTGGCTGCCCCTGGATCCCTGGGAGTGTTCCAGGCCAGGTTGGAGCAACCTGGGCTAGTGGAAGTTGTCCCTGCCCATGGCAGGGGTGGGAACAACGCAATAAATTGGGAAAGCAGACTAGTGAGGCACAGTGGCTCGAGATGTCACGTTAGACAGTGTTGTGCTCGTTGGGATTTAGGCTTTAATGTGCAGTATTTTGCTCCACATGAACTGCCTTCACAGGAGCTGTGCATTAGTGCACATCCTGCTGCACGCAAGATCAAAGTGTCTCTTCTTATCTCAAAGGAACCTTCAACAGCAAGACAGTACAATTTGAAATCATGCAGCTACCAAATGCAGACAGAGATAAAGCTTGTCTCATTTAGCCCACTGCAACAAAGACAGGGAAAAGGCAAAATATTGAGGTCAGTAAGCACATTCAATCCAATGGGACAACTGCACGTCCAAGGTGTGGCTCCTAACACCCTCCCAGCTCCCAGTGTCTTCTGAAACGTTTCTGATTTGGATGAGACCCATGGGCAGAGTGAGAACAACTGAGAAATTCAGTGAGGTGATGTCTTCCCAAGCAGCCTGCCAAGTGCCCATCAGTTTTGTGTGAGTTCCTATGGATTCACTCTAGCAAGAAGCTGCCTCAGAGTCTGGCCCTGAGCACGAGGAGCCACCATTCTGTGGGGCAGGGTTGTTGCACTGTCGCCTTCTGCTCCTCTGACCTCCTGAACACGGGGACCAGCTGGCCCAGCACCCCCAGTTTCCATTAACAGCAGCATCTGGAAAAGAAAAAACCAAAGCAACAGAGCTGGGAAGGACTGTCAGAAACATGCAGCTCTTTCCATGGGAAGAGCTGTCAGCTCCCATGAATCATATTTGAATACAAACAGCTCTGCCCCTGTCCACATCACTAACAATATACTGGAGTCATTAACAATGAGTGATTCTTTTAGAGATGTTAATTCTCTGTTCAGCATTTCTGGTGTTTGCTCAAACTACACTTCAGGAAGACAGGAAAGGGGAAAAAAAAAAGTCAATTGGCTTTTTATTTGCTTGAAGGATGTTTCTCTCTTTGTCTTAGTGCGAGCCTAGATAAGAAACAGATCAACTAAACTTGTCTCAGCCACATTTCGAGGTGGTAGGGGCAGTGTTAGCACTTCAGTGAACAACAGCTTGACTATTCAGCTTTCCCTCCACTGCTTTTCCTATTACACTGATTCTTCTGGACCCTGAGCATGTGAGTGACATAAATTCAAAATCCTGAGAATCACGGAGGCAACACATAAAAGGAGGAAATGGGAGTGAGAAATTAAGTTACAGTGTTGACAAATGGATGGATGTGAGCTGTGGGAGGGTTGGATGTGACTATGAGTGTGAAAAACAGACTGAAGTAAGGTGTCAGTGACTCCACAGTTCAAGGCTCCGTGGCCTTCCTTAGAAATACCTAAAAAAGTGATCTCTGGTTTGGTGAAATCTTGGCTTAAAGTGCATTTCAGCCTGGCTCAGTTTGGACACAGCCATGCAGAAGGAGCACTGGGCAAGGCTGTAAACAAAGCCAGTGATAAATGCAGTGCATCAAATGGTGGGATGGTGCCAGAGCTCTAGGTGCCTGGGATCTGGTATTATTTAGCATCTAAATTAATGAGCTGGAAGAAGTAAACAAAATGATTAAATTCACAGATGATCCTAAACTAGATGGAGTTAAGAACATCAGTCAGGAGCCAGCAGAGATGTAAAGTGACCAAGAAGCATTAATAAACGCTTCAAAACAACATAATAAGATTTTAAGATTAAAATGCACGGTGCCATATCTGGGGGAGAACAGTTTGCAACATGCTGGCTTTTTCAAAGGGAAAAACCTAGGAAACAGAGCTGTTTCCTCAGGAGGAGACCTGAGGCTTTCCAGGGATTGTAAACTAGGCAGGAGTTTTTATTTTTGTACAACTGCCAGGCATGTACATGCAGCTTTAAGCTGCAGGAACAAACCCACCTCATCAGGAGGACAAACAAATTCAGAAGAGGGCAGGGAAAGTACAGCTGTCCCCTTTGCAGGGGCCCAAGTGGGTGCACTGGGCTGGGCAGACTGGGGACAGCCAGGGCTGGCACCACTCCCCATCCATCAGCTGCCACCCCTGGGTGCTCCTAACACGTGGGATTGTCTCCTTGGAGCTGGGAGCCTCTCACCTTCCCTCCTGCTGATCTCACAGGCGGTGCCGCGCGAGCCCAGGGGACACAAGCACTCACACTCTGTTCCTGGAAGCAAGCAGAGAAAGTGGGAATTACAGACCTGGGGACACATTTCCCAGCAGGCATGCACTCCTCTCCAGCACTTCATCTTCTGTGAGGAAGGGACAGTGGGTGAAATGCCTTCATTTTTCTCCAGTGCTGAAGGGATCAATAGCAATAAAGAGGGGAGCTGTGACTGCCCTGCCACCCCTCTCACCTCCCCAGACATTTGTTCCTGCCCTGCAGCTCAGCCTCAGACTCACTGGTGCAATTCCACAAGCCAGGGTACCACAGAGTACTCCTGTTCCTCTCCAAAAGAGATCACAGCATCCTGGAATGGTTTGGGTTGGAAAGGAATTTTTTAGGAAATTTTAAGACTTATCCCATTCCAACTCCACTGCCATGGGCAGGGACACCTTCCATTCTCCCAGGTTGCTTCAAGCCCTGTCCAGCCTGGCCTTGAACACATCCAGGGGCAGCCACAGCTTCTCTGTGCCCTGGCCTCACCTCCCTCACAGCCAGGAATTAATTCCCAGTGTCCCATCTAACCCTCCATTCCCTGTGGTCTCCTCTGGACTCACTCCAGCAACTCCACATCCTTTTAGTATTTGGGGTTTCAGAGCTGAACACAGCGCTGCAGGTGGGGTCTCTGGACAGAGCTCTTGGTAGAGCTGATAAAGAACTAACTGCAGCATCAAGAAAGAGCAACCAGGACAGAAATATCCCTACTTGGCTTTGTGGCAGAGGAAAAGCCCCAAATCCCTGCTCTGGCTGCCCAGGACTGTGGTGTGTATCCCATGTCTGGAACCTGGAGGAGAGCTCCCACTTAGGAAAATATATGGTCATTTAAAGCCTTTTGCTGAGAAGATCCTAAATGAAATACTAACCTGGACTCAGCTCCTACAAAGTTATTTAAACAAAGGTCACCATGAGACAAATGCTTGAAGTGCTACAATCAGCTGGCTGGCACCTGAAGTGATCATTTCTGCATTAGATACAATTTGATGATAACAATTCTCATCAGGACTTTTGCAGATGCAGATTGGAATTAGGCACTTGACAAAATGGTCCCTTTGTTAGAAGCTCTCATCACATCATATATCTCTTGTTTAGGCAGAGCGGTTTTCATATAATTTGATTATTTTTTCCCCTTCATTTTTTAAATCACAGCCTGCTTACAAAGGAGGACAGCTTCTATCAGAAACAGGGGGAGGTGGTGCTGATCACTGTGCTTGGCACTTATATGGAGCTTTTCATCTTCAAAACACTTTTACAAACACTAATTAACGCTGAGACAGTAGTCACTTCTCCAGGAGGATGGAAGAAATCTTAAAAGCAAAAGGAGGAGACTTAAAGATGTCAAAGATTTTTTTTTTAAATGGATAATTGAGAAGTAATAAATTCTTCTGTAAAACTGATATAGACAATGGTCACTCCCATTACAAAGCCACATCCCTTGACTTTACTCTCTTTACTCACCACGACTTTACAAACAGACCAACTATGAAAAAATAATTACCTGATAAAGTAATAACGGGAGAAACTAAAGAGCAGATTGCTTGCCCCATGCTCCCCAGAGATCCCCGAGTGACTCCAGTCGAGGGTAGGAGAGAGGAGCAGGGTGGCTGTACCTGCCAGGAAGGCGATGCCGTTCCCGCGGCACGGAGCACAGCGACAGGAGCTGCTCTCCTGCTGGAACTCAGCCAGAGCCCGCCGCAGGTTTTCTTTGATTTTGAAGGAATCAGCCAAGTCAGAGGGAGTCACCAGCTCATACAGTGGCTGTGCCTAAAGGGAGGGGAGAAACTGCATTAATTCCCAAGCTCGAGATGCTGTGAGCATCCCCAGGCCCGGTGGTGGCACAGCTGGAGAGGGAAATGGAGGCTGTGTGGCACAAACTCCAGGTTTCCCATTGCTGTTGGCTAAAACCTTGTAAGCAACAAGGCCACGGTGTCAGGGATACTCCCAGGGATGCTCCCCTTGGTTTCCAGCACCAGAGCAGTTGGAAATGTGAAACAATTAGCCTGACAAACAGGCTAAGCTGCACAGGAGTTTCATTAAATCCTTTCTCATCCGTTTTTCTGGTACAGACATTTATAGATCAGGTTTGCTCAAACTGAACGTTTTCTAAGTGATCTCTTACTCTGATTTTAAAAAAGTGCCCTAAAAACCATCCACAAAAATCTCTTCTTGCAGCCCCCCAGCACAGCCAGAGGGATCCACATCAGCACTTCCACCTTCCCCAATCCTGCATTTCAGGGCTGGTTTCTGTCCTTAAGGAGCCCAGGCAAGGTTTCCATTGCCTTCCAGAGGGGAGAGGATTTGATCTCCATCTGCACATGGGGTCAGGGAGAAGACAAGGGGGTGCACAGCACAGGGAACGTGCAGGGACCAAGGAGACTTTGGCTCACTCATTTATTTTCCCCCTGAGAACAAGGGAAAGTTAAAGTGGGGTGTCAATAGTGGGATGATATTTCCACGTGCCATCAGAGGATCCATCCCAAATTCCCATCCTCACTGCAGAGATGCTGCCATGCAGGCCACGCACAGTAGGCATGAAAGATCACCCTCCCGCTGTCACAGGCTCAGACTACAAGAACTAAAGGATGTCCCAATAAAAAAAAAAATAAAAGCTCATTTCCTGCTGCTGTACATCCACTCTTCATCAATTATCTGTGATCCATACTTTGCTTTTTGAATTCAGATCATACAAATGAGGAAATACACTAAGAGTGACCTGCCAAGTCCCTCCAGCAGATGATTTATGAACTGATTTGCTTTAGTTTTCCCTAACTAAGCATTCTTGGGCTGACATTTAGTCACACTCCGCTGGTACTTTTGATCTTCGAGCCCCACAGGGATATTGGTATGGAAATGAACATACCAAATCCAAATTATATCCGCCTGAGGTTTTTCACCGGGCAGCCTGGTCACTGATGCCAGACAAGACAAAGAACACCTCAGTTCCTCATGGGAGATTTTTCTGTGTGTGGGATTTGGTGCAGAGGGTTGCATTTCTCTTGTCTCCTGCCCTGAGACCTCCCAGTGCATTTCTGGAAGCCAAATCCACAGCACACCAGGGGCTGCAGCAAGTGCCAGATGGGCACTGGCTGTATTTCCAAATTACAGATTTTTACTCGCTTCACCTTTTTAGAATTCACCTCTTTCTGGAGAAAAAACCCCCTTTTACAAATGTAAAGATTTTTGCCTAAAATTAAATTTTACAATGAAAAACAACTACAAATCAACTTCTACCTCAACCAGCCCAAACTCCTCTTTAAAAGGATGTTCTCTTGCACCTTTGTTCCATTCACTCATTTTGACATTTAAGACGATGAGGCAGAACTGCTACACACTTCTGCTTGCTTTTTGCATTTCTAAAACTCTCTAGGATCAAAAATCCTTGACTCTTCAAAGCCTAACTCCTGTTTTTAAGGTTCAGCTACGCTGCACAAGCATCCAGGCATACACAATGAACCACTTGATCTTCTGAACCAGAAAGAATTGTCACTGGTGTGCACAGAAGTTGATAAACATCAAGGAAAACAGAAGTCCTTATAAAGTACATGCTGGCAGATACAATTTTGGTAAGTTATACATTGGTAAAACAGAAGGTGGATTGTCTGATCTCACTGGCAGGCAGCAAGAAATGACCTCTGCACAGCCAAGTTAAAGGGTTAAAGCTATTTAAGTATTTCCAACCACAGTCCCTTTAAAGCATCACACCTTTGCTTTTCTGAATACTCAGAGAAGCTACGCTGCACAACGAGGTCAATTATTTCTGTTTCTTTTTTTTTCCCTAAATCCTGTTTATTTCAACACAGAGCTCCCCAGGGCGCTCAGCTGAGGTGGAGGAAGTGAGGGATGCAGTACCTTCAGCTTTATGATCTCAGGGTTGTACTGCACAGCCTCTCCCCACTGCTGCATGAGCTCGGCCGTGGGCAGGTCCTTGTGGGCCAGGGTGCTGATGTGCTCGCTGGCTCCGCCACGGACCAGCGCCAGGAAATCCTCCACAAACTTCTTCTGGGCACTGCTGTCTGCAAAAACACCCCCAGGAAGTGCCCAGCTCTGCCCAGGGGGTGTCTTTGTGGGCTGCAGTCAGCAGCAAACAGCAAAACACCCCCGTACGGGACCCATCGCACTCAAAGGAAAGCCAGGAGTGTTTCTCACCTGGTTTCCTACAAAGTGTGTGCTGTGTCCCTGCTGCTCCCCTTCAGGAATTCCCCATCCTGCACCCCGCATCCCTCCCCGAAATTCCTTCCCCACGGTTTTAAGCTCACAGGTCCTTCCACAGCCCAACTCTCCTCGCCACCAGGAATATTCCTTGTTCTCCTCCACGTATTTCCAGGTGCACCTTCCTCCCATGCACACCCCCAGCTCCCCACGTCCCCAGAGGCTCCCACAACACCATCACCTCCCTGTTTTCCCCATCAGGATGCAAAAAGGGGCGTGCTGGGTTGTCCTGCTGAGAGGTGGGGGTTGATATTTAACACACTGCTGGCCAGGTAGGTAATGGTTGATCTGTCCCTGCTTTTCCTTGGGATGCTGAGCAGTTATTTACTCTCTACACAGAAAATACTGGAAAAACCCCAAGCTTTGAGACATCTCCTCCTCTGTGAAGCTTGGCTGGAGTCAGCCAGCAGACTCAAAGTGGCTGAGAGGGAGTGGGGAAATATTTCAGGCAGGCAAGCTCACAAAATCTTCCTTTCACTATGACAAAGAAATGAGATGGCAGAAGTGTTTCATGCTTACCTCCAATCTCTTTCAAAAGAGCTTTACAGCCAGCTGGATTTACTCCAAGTCCCAAAGAGACTTCAGGAAGACTCACACCAATTTTAAAGCCCTTCTGTGCACATTTCTGGACATCGCTCAGAGAATAACCTTAAATACACAACCAAAAATTGCAGGGTTTTAATACAATTGTTTCATGTTTCATGTCCATATATACAGAAAATGACAGTTGATGAGTATTTTTTGGTTTGGGGGGAAAAAAAAGATGTAAGATGAAGGTTATTTTTGGGGGTATTTTTTGATATTTAACAGAACTATATGAAATGAAATCTCTGCGTTTTGCAGAACTCTGAAGCCAAGTGGAAATGCAAGGTAAATGCTGGAAGAGGAGGATTTTAGCCACCCACCCAGCTGTACTGGGTTAAGCAGAGCTGCAGTGGGTGGGAATACAATGGATATATAACCACTCACCACTCCTCCCCATCCCCAGGAGCCAGGCTTTTTAAGAGGAATAGATAAAATAGCTTTTCCTCTTTTTACCAGCTCACATCTCCAATTCTCTGCTGCCAGAAGAGCCTTATCTGCTCCATGGAAATTTAGACTGGATATCAGGAAACATTTCTTTACCAAAAGGGTTATCAAGCCCTGGAAGAAGTTTCTCAGGGCAAGAGTGGCATCACCAACCCAGAGGGATTTATAGGACAAGTGGATGTGGCACTTGGGGACATGGTTTAGTGGTGGCCTTGGCAGTGCTGGGTTAACACTTTGGACACCACGATCTTAGAGAGCTTTTCCAACCTAAAGGATTCCATGATTCTACGATGTGGCAGATTGGATTCTGTGTGAGAACAGAGCAAGTTCCAACCATGTGACACAATGTGACACCGGATCTGCAAAAGAAAACCTCAGTTCCAGCACAAACAGAATGAGGGATTTGAAGGGAAAACTCTGAATTCTCAGACTGGACCCACAAAACCCTGGTGAGAACTCACAGCCCAGCTCAGCACTTGTGTGAAAATGTTATTGCTGCAAGATGCTGATCTGGGTCAGCAGACACTGAGCATTTTGATGCAAACAATAATACACTTTAGTTCAAACAAATGTGGCTTGTGATGGGCCCACACCAACAGCTGAGAAACTGGGAAACTGTGTTTGAATACCTGAAATCTGAATCTAAATTCTCTCCCTGTGGGCTCTACCAGACTCCAGGGTAAGGAACTTCCTGCACAGAAGAGCAAACAGACTGAGCATCACACAAAGCAGAGCCCAGTAAATGCCTCTGCAAACAGACAGCGGAGGCAGTTCCTCACTCCCCTGCCAATGAATTAATAAATTGAGAGTGCAGCTATTGATTAATGTCACACTGCTCGCTCTGTCCTGCACAACAATCATCATTTCTCACAACAAAGGGAGCCAGAGCCAAAGAGCAGGAGCAATGTCAGGCACAAGAGTCACCCAGCAAATTATTTACTGTTTCCTACATGCTGGAAAAGCTCTCGAGGCTAAAGGTGTTTCAAAACTGCCATTTGAAAGGCAACGGAAAAAGAACTTGGGTGAAGGTTTTCAAAGCTGACAGAAGTGTTAAGATCCACGATTCTCATTCATCTCAACATCTTGTCAGCCTCTAAACCGTGTTGTCTAAAATACCTGCCACAGGGCCCTTCTTTGTGAACTAAATCCAGCCCACGACGCTGAGCATGCTTTGCAAACCTCTTTATTCACTGCCACGGAGCGCCTCCACTCCCACATTTCCTGCAGGATTTCTCCGAGATGCTGTTGACTCCTTCTTCCACCACCTCCCTCTCCTGACCTCAGACCTGACCCATCCCCGTGTGCCTGCAGAGGGGTTTTCCCACCCAAAATCCGTTCCCAAAGCTCCTTCCCAACCATCAGATGCACGTGCCTGCCTTGCGGAGCTCCTCGCTGTTCATGACCAAAGTGTACTCGTAGATGCCTCCAACGGTGGCCTCCTGGATGAAGTGAGTCCCAAAGTCCCTGTAGAGCTCCCGGTATTCCCCGTAGCTGTATTCCGTGGGGAGCTGCCGCAGCCTCCGCAGGAACTCCTGATGCAGCATCAGGGCCCGGGGCTTCAGCTTGTAAACACCAACAGCCAGCTCGGAACGGGCGTGGATGAACTTGCTGGACTGCAGGAAAGGCAGGAGCACAGGAGAATCCAGGAGCAGGGAGGGGTGTCACTCTCCTGGCAGTGTGGGGTTATTTGCGGGTAAACAATTAACGCTGGCCGGGGTTTATTCATTTCACGGTTTTCAACTGGGAATCTTCTAACTGGGAATCTTCTAACTAACTTTTGCAAAAACAAAACTTTTAGTAGTAAAGTCCCTGAGTCCCTGGCCACGACTGGGACACAGGGAAAGGCAGGGTCCAGGTTCTGCTCAGGCACACCCAGGATGCACGGACACCTCAGCATCCCGCGGGACTGCTCTACCCCTGATAAAACTTTATCTCTCACAAGCGCTCTCTCCTGAAAAGTTCTGGCATCTGAAATCATGATTTGTATGGGAAATGGTGATTCTCTGTCTGAGCCAGGTTCGTATTTGTATTTCACAGAATATGTCCTAATCAAAACTGAAAGGAAAGAAGAAAACACAAACACTCTCTCACACACACATTTATATGCCTCTGTGTAGATATGTGTACATGGATAAATTTTTTCTCTCCCCTTTCTGGCACAAAAGTCTGGAACAGAAAATGTCTTTCATTATGTTTAAAGGATTTAGTGTTCAGCTGTCTGAGCCAGCAGCACAAGCACATCAGGGAGGGTTCAGTATAGAGCTCTGCAGCTTAAATAATAAAATCAGGACTTAATATGGGGTTTCTTTGTGGATATCTATTGCAAATGCTTCTCATCAACCTCTGATCTTGTTGTGGGCAACGCCACTTCACAGGAAGCAAATGCAAGGAATACTTTGCCATTCCTGAGTGCACTTTATTCTGAAAGGAGACATGGGTTGGTGATACTATTAAACCACTGATATGAGCTATGTTTGCTTATGGCAATAACAGAGAAAAAGAAAACAAATTATGGCAGTCGTAGGAGTTATAGGTTCAAGTTGAATAGGCCTCTTAGTTTCAATTTTTAGATGACTTTACAACATTCAAAGGTGGATACCCAGCAGGGCACTGGACAGACCACACTGAGAATATCCACAGCTGGAAGAGACCCACAAGGATCACTGAGTCCTCTCAATCAGTTGTGGCTGATTTCAGAGGTCAGGCAGCCCAGATCCTGGCTGAGAGCTGAATGGAAAAGCTCCTGGATGCTGCAAACACAAAGGAAGGCATTGTGGGGGTAGTCAAGACTTGAACAAATGGCAGAATCCAGCTGGGGAGAAAGATTTGATTTATCCCAGTCCTGGCTGCTGACCTGAGGAGGAGCATCAAACCAACACACACACACTCACAGGGAACACATTAGCAGGGAATTAAGTGGAGCAGTGCTTACACTTGAAGAAAATCTTTTCATCCTCTGCATGAACTTCTTGAACCTCATGTCATTTGAATGGTAACCAAGTTCAAACATTCCTGGTATATATATACCGATGCCGAAGCTTGACTGCGAAGATTTTGCCTTCAGGACACTGCTTTCATAATTTGAGTAGGAGTCATATTCAGTCATTGTAAATTCATATTTGCCTTTGGTCTAAACAGAAAGGAAAAACAACACCTCTCATTTCCTGCATAGTGATTGTACACCTGAAGCATGGGGAAGGAATGCAGACACAAATATACTTGTGAATTAATGCTTGCACTTTGAAGATGAAAAGCCTTGTATAATTGCAAAGCACTATTATTATTAACATAGGTACTTCAAGAATGCTTGATTTACAGCAGCAGGAAAGCTCCTATCTCCTCCATACTGCAAGGTCCTCAGGCTTTCACTTAGTATGTCAATCTTATGCAAAAAAAGGCGAAATTTTAAACACAGGCATCAATTAAAGTACAAATTCTAAAAGGAAAAGGTTTCCTAGTGGGCAGCACTCAAAAGCATCATGTCATCTAAAGCATTAAGGTCAAATATATAATATTTGAAACACAGCTTTGATGTGTGACAGGAACAAGTTTTCACACAAAGCACACGGTGTGTTCAACATCGTGGAGTGCACGGGGTATGAGGATGTTCTGGAACAGAGAAAAATTCAGCTTGGTCCTTTTGGGTGTCAAGAATTTTGTGATTTTTTTTTTTTTACAAAATGATCCAGCAATGAAGCTTTGGGCACTAAATCCACTGGAATATGTGGATGTAAGTTTATTTGCTGCCTCATACCTCTGGTGTGTAGCTTTCCACGTTATACGGCTTCCTGAACCTGGTGTCCGTGATGGAATGGGGAGAGCATCCCCCAGCGTAGTACCTGTGATCAAGAACCAGCCCCTCCAAGCTGTTTGTGAAGATATTCAGCCTGTAGATGAAGCAGAACAGCAATGTTTTATGGTACCATCAATTCAGAGGTAAGCACTAAATGCCTTGGTTGAAAAAGGCAAAAGATTTTGTTTGGCCACAGGCTCTTTGTTTCACACTTTTTTATTTTGAAACCCCAAAGCAAAGCTTGGCCTCTTTCACTGTCCAACGAACCCAGGTGATGGAGGAGAACCTGACTAAGAAGAAAGGAGAAGACAGAGCTGAATTTTGACACTTGATGAATATAAAGGGCAATTTTCACCCTCCAGCTGTGAATGTCAGCAGTGTTACTGCCACCAGCACTGGCAGCTGTGTGGCCTTTAGTGGAACTCTCCAGAAAGAGCAGAACAAACTGGACCTGCCAAACCCCCACCCCACGAGGCTGCTCACCCTGAGCACCCCCAAATATTGACAGCATCCATCAGAATCTTCAAAGACAGGTTTGCCAATCCATGCCATCAATCCAGACTGATTTTTAATTCACATTTCTTTGTTCTGGTTTACCAGCCAAAATCTTTGCCAGGTTGGTCAAGGATCAGCCAGAGGTCAGTAGATAACAGCAGAAATTGTTGGGGAACAAGAATAGAGGTACTCAAGCAACAGCTCAACTAATCCTTGAAACCACGGGGAGTTTTCCTTTGATTTCAGTGGATGATGGACAGAAGCCTTAAACCTGTCTGCTCTAAGAAAGGAGGCAGCAATGCAGTTTGTGGAGATGAAAAGATTAAACCCCATCATTTGTTTTTCCCATTGCTGCTGGTGGGACAAAACTTCACCAAAAAACCCCCACAAAAAACTATCAGCACTCCAGGACTCTGTTGGATCTGCCTCTCCTGATTTTGGGGAGAGAGGCTGGCATGATAATGACTCTGAAGCTGTAAAAAAATTAATTCTAATTTTAGGACAATCTGGAAAAAAAGGGAAGTCCACTAAAAGCAAATTACTGAGCGATTGTAGCTTCAAAGAGATGAGAAGCATGTTCCTATAATTGTCCAACATTATTTTTAATTTTGATTAAACTCTAAAGTACAAAGCATTAGCAATGACATGTGCAGCAGCCATATCTCCAGAGAATAATGAGAAAATTGTATTTTTTCCTTGCAATATGGTTTTCCTTTTTCTTTTTTTTTTTTAATGTAAAAAGCAATTTTTTCCCTGCAGAATAAGAAAAAAACCCTCTTTTCACACAGTCTGATCTTATAGAAAGTTGTCACAATCTTAGCCTGTAAAAGCTGAATCAATTCAGACTTAGATTTTAATCCCCACAAAGCTGCTAATATGTGGGTTTACCCTGTCCCACTCACACAAAGCACAAAAATTCCACCACCTCTCAGTGTCATGGAAGAAATCAAAGAAATTTGAACACTTTTCCCCCTCCCCACCAAACCAATACAGGGTGTAAGAATACAAACCCCAAGAATCATGGAATGATTTGGGTTGGGAGGGACCTTTAAAGGCCATTTAGTCCCAACCCCTGCCATGGGCAGGGACATTTTCCACTATCCCAGGGTGCTCCAAGCCCCGTCCAGCCTGGCCTGGGGCACTGCCAGGGATGGGGCAGCCACAGCTACTCTGGGCACCCTGTGCCAGGTGCTCCCCACCCTCACAGGGAAGAATTCTTCCCAATATCCCATCTGATCCCTCCCTCTGGCAGTGAGAAGCCATTCCCCCTTGTCCTGTCACTCCTTGTAAATCATCTCTCTCCATCTTTTGTGTTGACTCCTTCAGGCACTGGAAGGCCACGAGGTCACCCCAGGGCCTTCTCTTCTCCAGGCTGAACAATCCCAATTTTCCCAGCCTTTCCTCTTAGCAGAGCTGCTCCATCCCTCTGATCAACTTGGTGACCCTCCTCTGGACTTGCTCTAACAGGTCCATGTTCACCAGGCTTTGGATCAGGTTCCTGGATCCCAGCTCACTCCTGGATACAGGAACTGCTCCAGCTTTTCTCTGTTCAGTGTTTGTCCGAAATCATATCAGATCATTCTCAGCCTTAAGTAAGAAAGCATCTCACCGAAGTCACCGACTCACCCTTTTGCTAGATTCTCTATCCCCCAGTACTCTTCCATCTTCTGGTCACATTTCCTGAACACTTTTTTGCAGTTTTTTTCATCTGACTGGTCCCCACAGTCGTCATCCCCATTGCAGAGCAGCCTCCGTGCAATGCACCTCCCTAGGATGGAAGGGGAGAGTCACTCAAAAACAATCTGTGATCACACTCCCTGACATGGAGTCTAGGAGCAAAATAGGAAATTCCTGGAATGAATGCTTCAAATCTAGTTAGAAAAAAAAAACTTCTTCTCTATCTGGTTGGATCCCCAAAGTCCATCTGCTCAGTTTCACTCAAAATCGTCAAACTCTTAAAATTCCTTGCTCAGCTTAGGAAAAGACCCACAGTAATTAAAAGTATAAAGAAGTATAGAATGTTTTTGGTAATTTTTTTTCACTCGGAGAGAACAAACATGCAGTTTCAGCAAGCCTTGTCTATGGTATTACTTTTCTCCTCTTCCCAAGTCCACAATTAGTGAGTGTTTTCAGTCTCACCAGAACACTGGAAGATGGAGAGCAGAGGCATTTTCCTTTGCCCCATCTCAGGTGCTGAGCTCTTGTTGCTCTCACTTGTGCTACAGATTCTGTTGATACAACCAGGTTATCATTTCCTAACTGGAGATTTTAAAGATGGACAGATGTTGTAATAGACTCAAAGTCACTGACACAAAACACAACACAAGCATGGACGGAGCCAGGTCAATTCCTGGCATCCCTCTGGCCCAGCAAACTCCTGTAGAAGCACGAAGTTCAGCAGAGTGGCATCAGAGGTGACACCTGATTGTCTGAGCAGCACCACTCCCCAGTCCCCAAATCCTTACCTGTGACTGCACACACAAACCCGTCACACCGAACTCTGTTCCTGCAAGGACTGTCTGTGACACAGCCTTCAGCTTCTCTGTCAGGGTAATCACAGGGATCTCCACTGAACTGAGAGGGTTGTTCCAGCCGGGCAAATCTGTACTGTGATGAAATAAAAAATATTGACTCAAGCGCACAGAAATGGTGAATTTTACGCTTCTCTGGTTGAAAAACAAACTTTGTGTCGCTGAGATCTGATCTAAGCGCACTGTCATATTAAAAGAGAAAAGTGTCAGCACAGAAGTGTGATGCTGGTAATTTGCCTCGTTTCAAAGGTTTCTGATCTGTGACAGTTTTAATTTTACTGAGGAAGGGTTGAGGATTGGGAGGGATGAAGGAAAGTTTGCTTTTCTTTGACAGTTTGTTTAAATGAGCCTGACAGGGCAGTGCGGGACTTCGCAAGAGTAAGGAAGGATTCAGTTCCATCTCCTCTCTTTCAATTAGTGCTGGTAACGACATCCCTTGTTATTTTCTGTCAGTGTATTTACTTGCCCCTCTGTATCATTAGGGATTTTTTTCCGCCCACAACACTGCTGTGAAGCAGTCAATTACTCCGTCCAATATGTTAGCCCTCCTTTTTTCCCCAGCTTCTGAGATTAACTCTTTGATAAGAAGCTTCACTCTCCCCAACTCCCATCACTGGTTGTTTCTGCTTAAGCCTGGGAACAGCTTCTCCAACTCGTTAGCAGAGGTCTCTCCAGCAACGGGGATTTTGCTCTTCACGCTGTTGGGATCATTACTTTCATTTGATGGGGCTTCTCAGGTGGAAAATGCTGGCTGGCAGACAAGAAAAAGCATCTTAATCCTGAGAGGCACCGAGTGCCTCCAGGTCCCACAGGGGACCATTAGTGGGGAAGGTGCCTTGCACTGATGCTGGAAGAACAGGACTGTGTTGGAAAGTCCCTGCAAAGCCTGGGCTTACACCTTCTCAGGACAGGGAGGCACCCTGGAAAGCACTGGAATTACTGGGGGTGGGGACCTGAAGAACTAAAAGCCACCTGAAAGCAAAACCCCACAGTCTCACCTGTACAGGACTTTCCTCAGCAGCCCCCCTCTGTTTGCCCAACCCCACGGACAAAAAGGCCAAGGCTGGAAGGAGGTCGCACCTCCTGGCTTCTAGGTGGTCCCTAGACCACAGACACTCACCCTTTTCTTCTGGCAGGGATCACACTTGCTCCAGGAGGACCAGGCGGAGAGGGCGCAGTCGCGGGGCTGCGGCGGGACGGGGACGGAGCGGGCACGCCTGTCCCTGGCCACGCTGCCACTGCTGCCACTGGGGCTCAGGGACTCCTGACCCCTGTGTCCAACAACACGAGAGCTTCAGGGTGTGAAACTGTGACCTGTGAGGACCTGGCACCTCAGCCCGTGCCTGTGTGAAACTACACACCAAGGAGAACTAACACTCGTTAGATCTCACCACGCTTTGCAGGCAGCCTCTGGATTTCAGTCCTCATCCTGATGGCATTGACTGCACTGTCACTGGTTCTGTGTGAAACCTGATCCACCCTTCAGTGCCAGCATGGGAAACTCAACCCCACCGAGCTGGGCTTCCCCTCAAGCTGTGCGAGCAGTAGAGCCATCACCATCAGCTGCTGCCCTCGCCCCATGGCTCCGAGGTCAGACACCTCCATGACAAACACCGGTTCCATGGGAAGACCTGGCATGCACTCAGCACTTTTGAAAACCAGGCTGAAGTGTCTCTCTTTGCCCAGCAGCCCGTTTTTTCCCAAGCTGGCCAAAGTCACTAGTCTTGGACTCTACTCTCAGTTCACAAGTGATTAACCCATTAATCCCTTTCAACCCAGTAACGAACCTGAACCCCAAGTGTGAGCCTTTACTCTTCACCCCAGCCACTATCTCAATCCCTCACGTGACAGCCGTCTCCAAGGTTTCCACAATGCCACCAATAAAATGCTGCCTCCTCTTTTGGTGGATTCAGGATTTCTGATTAAATCCTCGTCCCAGACAAATGCTCCCTTGTAGCACCTCCTTCAAGGGGGGAGCTTTAGTGAAATGTTGACAATTAGTTTCTTTTCATACCCAGTCTGACAAGGAAACTACCACAGCAGTGTTCCCAATTCTTCCACCCAGACAAGGAACAGCATCAGCTGAAGCTTTAAGTATGATTTAGTGCCTGGCATGGGGTTCCCATTATAGCATATTAAAAATCACACGGAATAAAGGAATTACAAAACCTCATCAGCTTGCTGAGGCATGAAATCAAAGCTCAAAGTTCAGAGAACAGCACAAAAATATAGTTAGATTGGAAAGGTTACAAGATGCAGTTCTCTGAAACAGCAAAATCTATTACACCAGCAGAGAAAGAAAGAGCTCTCAGCCACATTCTTGGAGGAAAGAACCCCCCATGTGCCCAGCACTCTGTGGGGCAGCCAGCACGGGGGGAGGCTGCATGCTCAAACAATTCCACGTTACAACGCGAGCGTGGCAATTTGTCAGCTCCAATTTATCACCACAATTCCTCCTCTGAAGGCGGAAACGCTGCCCTACGCTCACTTCAAAACAACGTCTTTGGCCGTTCATTAGAGACGCAGAAATCACTCCCGACAGCAATTGCGGCCCGCACAACACCAAAGCCTGTGCTGACCCCAATGGTTTCTTGAAGGATGGGCCTTCAGAAACCCTCACTCACCCCAAGCCATGAGCAGTCTGGGTGCCAAGCACGGCACAGAGCAGCAGCAGCAGCAGTTGGACGGGGCACGGAGCGCTCATCGCTCCGAGGGACCACCGACGATCCCACACCACCAACACCCCCGTCCCGTCTGCTCGCAGGGGTTTGAGCAGGGTTCAAGCAGAAAAACAGAAAGTGCCGAGCTGCTCTGCCAGCCTGTAAACAGCAGCTGACCCAGCACCTGGCAGGCTCTCAAGGCAAACGCTGCAGTTGTTAGCACGCGGCTTTCCGAGGCCGGCGGGGAGGGAGCGAAGCTCTGCCCAGGAGCAATCTGCACGTTCATTTGTGATGCTCCTTTCAAGGGGCGGGCAAAATGAATATTTCAACAAACGAAACATATTTGAGTCTTGGCAAGAAGGAAGCGGTAAGTAAACTTGAGTCGGCTTTCTAGGAACAGAGTGCAGAATAATTTATTTATTGCTGCTTTTCATGTCTGCCTTCCAGAGGAAGGTCAGACACGAGGCATTTATTCTCACACCTCAGGGACAGCCCTACCCCTGAGAGTGCCCTGGCCTGTCTCTCCTGCTGCTGGGGAGGACAAGAGCTCCAGCCCTGGCTGGGCCATTCCATGGAGACTCTCTGCTCCACATACCCAAAGTCTTGAGCCCATGAAAGCAAGACCTGTCGGGGTACCAAATGAAATGTCTTGGTGTGTTCTCCCTACTACACCGAGTCATCCTCTCTCTTAAATGGTCCTGACTGGGCTGAGAACTTACCATGGGCTGGTTCCATCAGTTCAGTTGGGCTTTCAGAACCTTGAAGAGTTTTTCTTTGGTTACCTGTTGAGCCTTCACATCCCGCTGCTTCTCCCTCCAGGTGCAGCTTTTTGATTCCTGAGAAACAAGAGTCTTTCCCTCCATTTTCCTGTTAGTCTTAGCCTACAATAAGCATCTTAGAGGGAGGAAAGTTCTCTGAGTGTGTGTTTCTCTGTACAAAATGAGGAATATCACTGTGTTTCCCTACCCTTCCCCTTGCTGGACAATGTATTTGAAGAGACAAAGCCTGACTTTGAAAAACTGTGGCTTTTAGCAGCACAATCTCTCACCCTGGGATACATCTCTGAGTGCTTTGATGATACAAATAATAAATACATTTTAATTTGCTCGTTATAGGAATGAAAGATGCTATATATATAAAGTTATTCATATTCATCAATACCAAACAAACCCAATCACCTCAGTGCCATTACCTGGCCACGTGCTACACCTCAACGTGCCACAGTTACCTCACAAATGACATTATTCTGCCTGTGGAGCCACGTCCCTGCAAAATAAGCAACTGGCTGAGAGATCTTTCTGGTCTGGCAGCCTGATGATAACAATTTAACACAGAGAGGCACATTAACCCAATCCTTGTAGGAATCTGCTCCAAATAAAAGACTGTATTTCAGGCAGCCCTTTTTTAACCCAGTTACTGAGCACAGTGATAAACTGCCCTTTAGACACGGAGGACACACTGTTAGGGGAGATGATTCAGGCTGTGCAAAGCTTTCTGTTTGCCTTTTTTGCCTGATTTTTTTTCTATCAAATGACTTTGCCCCAGCCTGAACCCAAGATGTGCCTGTGTGATACAGCTTGCTCAACCTCTGGCACAATTGATTCAGTTGTTAATCATTTGTTCATGATCAAAACAAACCACTTACAGACAAGACCTCTCCATCTATGGGACCTTTGCTGGCCGGGAAATACAGCACACATCCAGTATTTCAACAGCAGTAAAAGATAAAACAAGATTATAAACACAGAGCACCCTCTAGATTTAGCTGCAAACCATGACAGTGATCCCAGCATGTGGAATTCTCAAGCTTGTCCTTGTTTTGCTGCCTCTCACCACACACATCTCAGTAGTGAACATGCAGAAGGAAGTGGTGAGTTACGAGAAGTGAGGTTAACACAGGAGCAGGGACCCACGAGACAGAATTTCCTACACCTCAACACACTTTTCAGAGAGAACTAAAAAGCACCATTAGGTTTTACACACAATTTACGACCTGGCTTAATTAGAGGTAGGTCTATCACATGAAATTTGTGACAGCAACCACAATTCATTTTCTGCTTCCTCGGGTCCATGGATCAGTGGGAATGTTCCACTCCTGCTCCTTCTCCATTGGTGACAGTAGCAGCCGTGGCTTTCTGATGAGCTCAAGTCCCAAACCAACTCTCCACTGCTGAATGAATGTTCATCACACTTGAAAATCAAATGTCCACCATGAACACGGAGCCTGCAAGTGCAACACATCCTTTGCAGAGTTCATATCCCTCCTTTATGAGCCCTTGCTCCCTGTAAATAAATCCCACATAGTTTCACCAAACATGATGGTGTTTTAAATGGCAGTTTCCTATTAAAAGAGAAACTGAAACACATCAGAGCTGAAAGGCCCTCCTTGGGAAAGATCAAACTGCAGCCAGCAAGCAGCTGTTTACAGGACTACCAGTGCACTTTTCAAAAAGTTTATTTTTCTCCTCTGACAAAACTATTTTATTCCCTGCTTCGGAACTCAGAACAGATTTCCTTCTGTGTAAAAAGTCAAAGGTAAAAGGAAGCTTCCCACCAATTTTAATTGTGAAGAACATAAGGTGGTAAATATGTAGGAAAATTTACAACTAAGGAATCCTTCTTTTACAACTCACCCCGTTGCATCAGCATTTTTGTTACTAACACCACTATTTTCTGGTATGAGGGCTTGGACATAAAACACTCACCTTGTTGAGCTTAATTCTCCTCTTCTGGCTTTTGATCCACTAAAAATAATGTCTCACTATGACTGAGGCCAAATCTGGCACAGGTTCACCTACTCTGAAAGCTCTACAGGTCCTGTGAAGAGGGGTAAGACAAAGAAAGAAAACTCCACCATGCCCCATCCCCTCTCCATGAGACCTCAAAACAACACATATGCCAACTCGTTTTCAAACTAGAAACACCATTTTTAAAAGAAAAATATCAAGGTACTCATAATCTGTGTATGTCAAATAAATAGCACAAAACTTACAGAAAAGGCAACATCTCACAGCATTGTAACTTCTGCTCAATTCAAATACAGCTCACTTCTGACACTGAGAGCTGTTCTTACACCTCTGATAACTGTTAGAGAAGACAAAGATGCCACAAAAAGGCTTTTTTGCCGCTAGTACCTGGCAGTAATTCTTCCTAATCCTTTATTTTCACAAATGTCTGAGGCTGAATGGGCAGAGATTGCTGCCTGTTAACCTGATTTTCCTTTAATCTATTGTGATTTCCTTTCTTTGCTGGTGAGGAGTATTTATAGAAGTGGTGCTAGGGGAGCTATGAAATAGGGTTGAAAAGCCAGCAAATAATATCAGATCTTAAAAGACCTTTTTTTTTTTTAAATAAAACCCCATTCTGTATCTGAAAGCCCCTTGAATGGGCAACATCTGAGGCTATTCTTCTCATTGAGATTTTTTTCAGGTGCTGATAAAACATTTTAGGGTGATAGATGAGCCACAGGGCAAACACATCCATTGAGATAAGACTATTTAAAGCTCTAAAAACTAATAGCTGGAGAGCTGTTTCACTAATAGACCTGATATTTCCTGCCTCCAGTAGGATAATTTTCGAAAGAGACAGGCCATGTTACAAGTACTCAGAAAATCCTATCAGGATATCTCCCCATATTCCTCACTGTCATGAGCTGAAATGTGTAATTCAGTTTCCCCACTCTTTCAGACAGCAAGTAAAACCAGAAAAAAAACCAACCAAACCCACATCTTTATTTTTCCCCATGCCGGTTTGACCTTGGGTATTTAAAAACAACAGAATAAAGGTTTTTAATGGGGCTGATCCTAAAAAGGAAATCAGTGTGAGAAGATCAATTCATGGAAGACCTCAGCAGAAGAGAGAAATACTCCTACAAATCATGACTTTCACAGCAGTGACATGAAACCAGAGCCAGGAGCAGGGGGTGAGTCCCAGGATGGCACGAACAGGAGCAGAAGGAGAAGCCAGGAGCTGTGCCTCCATTTCCTGCTGGTCAGGTGGAAAAATGGACTTTCACCACGGTCCTTCACCAGTGTGTGCATCCCACGTTGGCTCAGGGAGGGAATTGCAGAGAACAGATTCAAACCTCTGTGGAAAACTGCCAACAGATATATCCCCTTTCATTTCTTTGACAGGATATTCTTCTGACTGAGAACAGCATTTGCCAGGAAAGCAATAAATACGAACCTGACAGGACAGGAGTTCTTCAGAAAGCAAAGAAAGGAAAAAGGAAACAGTGCATGAAAATGTATTTCACAAGCTACAAAACAGCCAGAAAGAGGTTACCTTCTCTGTTGCAGCAACTGTCACTGAGTAGTGATTAAAGCTCATAAAACATTGCCTTTAATCCAACGTGAGGAAGTGAAAATTGCATATTCCCAGTCTATACAAGCAGTTGCTTTCCCAGAAGTCACTGACATGGAAAAGAGAGATCTGTCCATGTTCTCACTGCTGTAAAACCACAGGCTGATTCTGCAAACCGTTTGCTAAAGAAATTCTCATTACTGCAGGAGATCATGGCCTTAATTAGCATTGGTCAAATTGGGAGCATTTCTTGAAGTGGTCATGTCTGAGCTGGGTATCTCATATACAATCTAGAGACTGTGAGTGCTGAAGTTACAGCAGTATTAATGTGATACAGGACATAAACACAGCACACTAACACATAAACACTGTTATCCCTTCTGAACACACAGAACTGGCCCTTCCCTCCCTCCTTGGGATTCCTCCTCCTCACCATTGCCAGATGACATCTCAAACCTGCTCATTCTGAATTTTTAAACTGAGTTTACACAACAGCTGTGCAACACGAGCCTATTTTTCTGATTTTCCAACCACCTTCAACATGAGGGTACCAGAAGAGGATCAACAAGACCAGATTTGGCCTTCACTGTAAAAATGCACTTCAGTTTAAATCCAGGGTTAGCTGTGGCTTATTTCACTTGAAGTTGATGTTTTGTAGCTTGTTGAAAACCAGAGATCACGGTCTTCCTTCCAAGGACACCTGAGTACAGTTACACACAAATCAAAATGCCATTAACACTGGTGTGCATTCATCACAGCAGAATAACCTTTATTCTCAGGTGGGATCCAAGTATTTCAACAATGTTCACTGACAAAGGCGAGGAATGTTTCAGCATGACCTACTGGGCATTTCTGGTGGAGGAGGAAGGGATGAGACATCAAAAAGTAGAAATACAATAAAATATATGTGCACACATCCACACCTCTCTTTCTCCCTGTACATAAACATGTATTTCTTACACTTAAATTTGACTGCATTACTCTCTTGGCAGAGAATGGTAAAATTCCTTCTCAGCTGAGCTTTATTATCAGTTCTGTGCACATTACTGGAAATTTTTGGGGGGCGGGGGGTTCTGCTTTCAAAACTGTCATAATTAAATGCACATCTTTGATTTCAAATCCCACTTGAATGAAAAAGCGAGCAAAATTAATTTCAGCTTCTCATTTCACAAAGATAAACCAGCTTTGGGAGCATCACACAGCGTGGGCTGTCCCAGGAATGCGGGATTTTGCAGGAGATGATACAAATGCCTCCTGGTTTAGGATGCTCATTTAAAACACCCAAAAAGAGGGCAAAAATGTAGAGGCAGCAATTAAAATCAGCAAGTTATGTATCTGCAGGATAAGCAACACTTAGTGTTTAAGATTAGTTATTCCCCAAATCGAGGGTTTTCTCCTTTCCCAGGTATTTCCACTGTCAAAAATAAAGCCCATGCCAGACACCAACACTGCACTCTAAGTCTGGCAGAATTATCCCAGAGGAGCACAAGCTATGAAACAAACTTACTGAAATGACACCTTTTTTTAACGTTTTTATTCATAACAGTATTACATGGTGTGTTACAGAAATTAATGGAAAACTTCTAAAAATTTGTTGGTTTCTGTTGTTGTTGCTGAATGCGTTACACATAAAGTTAAAAATAATGTGTCCGTATATGTTAACAAATGGTCATTATCTGAGGTAAAGTTAAAGTAGGTTTAGAAATGTACTGCAACAGTCATTTTATCTTTCTCATCTTTATTAAAAAAATAAGTGTCAGAATGCAGAAATAAAAATGAATGAAAACCACGGAGTAAACATTTTCGCAAAGAAGGTGCCCAGTACGTTATTTAGATGAAAGGTTTCATCAGACACTTGGATGACTACGATCTATCAAAATATCTTTTCATGACAGGTAAAGATCAAGAACCTACGGGGTGGGGGGGATGGTAACAGGATGGCTGGTGGGGTTCCCTGGTTTGTAAATTTAAAGTGACGAATTTAGTGCTAGTGAAGGATGAGGGATTAAACAATTGCACAAGCTGGATATTTGAGTTATCTACAATACTGGTACAGTGCAGAGGCCCTGCAGCCCTCTCAGCTCAGCATCTCAGCCGCGACAAGGACGATCATAAGACAGGACAATCCAGGATCTGTTCTTATTTATGAGCCTTGGTAGGACAAAGGTCCGCGGTGATGGCCCAGCTGTCTCCCAGGAGAGACACTGAAATTCCAGCTCATTCCCTTGGACACACACTGAAATTCCAGCTCATTCCCTTGGACACNTGCACAAGCTGGATATTTGAGTTATCTACAATACTGGTACAGTGCAGAGGCCCTGCAGCCCTCTCAGCTCAGCATCTCAGCCGCGACAAGGACGATCATAAGACAGGACAATCCAGGATCTGTTCTTATTTATGAGCCTTGGTAGGACAAAGGTCCGCGGTGATGGCCCAGCTGTCTCCCAGGAGAGACACTGAAATTCCAGCCTCATTCCCTCGGACAGACGCTGAAATTCCAGCTCGTTCCCTCGGACAGACACTGAAATTCCAGCTCGTTCCCTCGGACAGACACTGAAATTCCAGCTCATTCCCTCGGACAGACACTGAAATTCAGCCTCATTCCCTCGGCACCTATTCGTAAGTGATCTGCTTCCTACAAATACGATCCTCTGAGACATCCATCTCTTCTCTTCTCTGTGTTTCACCCCATAACTGGAAATGCACTGACGACACTAAACCTCCAATGTCTGTGATGAACCAAAACTGGGTTTGTGGTTCCTTGTGCAGGGCAAAACCCAAAAGAAAGCAGCTGAGGAATAAAGTAGCACCACTGTGCAAATCAGGAAAATATTCTGACAGAAATGTCTTTCAGAGACGCTTTTACCTCTTTTAATCCTGAAACACTCAATCCACCAAGTTTTAAATTATCTCCTCCAGTTAGAAAACTTGATCTTCCAATGGGAAAATAAGATTTGCTACAAAGCTGTTTGCACATGACTAAGGAACAAGCATCAAATGACCGTGGATGGGGATAAAATTCTCTTCTCTGCAGGTTCGTTAGGTCTATTCACAGCTAATTTCTCATTCACATACATTCTGCAACTCACATTTCTCTAATTTCTCTAATTCAAAATAAAAGAATGGGATCATGTTGTGAGATTTGGTTGCACATACCAACAATCGCCACCCCAGTTATTCTGCCTTCTAAACCATTTTTAGCTTGTAACAGAGATGAAAGAAAGTAAAACATTTATAACTCCAGGCCTATTTTAATCATGACAAAAATGTAAATCCTAATGTTTCAATTTAAAAACAAAATCTGCACAGTAACCCTAAAAACTGATTAATCCTTTGATTTATTTAACCTTTTTTCCTTTTTCTATTTTTCTGTTTTTTCTTTTTTTTTCTTTTTTTTTTCTTTTTAGTGTTAAACCACTAAATTCAATATACTGTAACTGCATAGGAACATCAGGAAAACACATTTGACCTGTATAACAATTCTCTGTAGGGCAAAAATATATAGATTCTTTATGAAAATCATGTGCTAAACATATGAACCCAAACACTGCACTTTTTGCTTCATAAATGTAAAAAAAGGAAGTTTTAAATTCTTTTTGTTCTGCGTGTAAACAGTTGGATGACTTCTATGCAGAGGTTCAGAGGAATGTCAATGGAATGTGATCTCTTGTAAGTGGAATTATGTCCGTGTGATAACGCTAGACCATAAAATCATGTGTTCCCATTAATTTCACTAGTTGCTGACAAGCTGACTGCTTTTGGCAAACGCACTTGAGCTTCAGCCCATTATTGTTAAGCATGTGAAAAAACATATGTGATGTGAGAACCACAAACTGGGTTTGCCACACCTCCCAAGCACTGCAACTTGCTACCTTCTCTACTGTGTAATGGCATTAGTAAAAGAATTTCCATAACATTTATATTTACAAAAAAACTGGCAATTTTCATTCGAACTCCTTAAAGCCATTTCCCCTTAAACATTTAAAGAGTTTAACAGTAAGATTTTTTTTTCAAGTTATAAAATAAAAATCCCATTTGATTTTTTTCTGATGTACAAAAAGTGATAAAGATGAACAATTTTGATCACAGAGTCAGTTTGTTATTCCAAAATCCATGCCGTCCTTGTCCCATTTGTCAAGTCCGCTTCATCCAAACTCCTAAACCAGAAGCATACCAGTATTATTTGGCAAATGATTTTTTTTTTCATCAAAAATGGCACACAGAGAAGAAAACACTTGTCTGCATAGCATTACAGCAGCAAGATATTGAAGAAATAAAAATATTCCTTTTCTGCACTTTGTTTAGAGTTTCCTAGGAAATACTGACTCTTTTGTCTCTCCTCAGTGGGACTCCATGTCCTTTCTCTACCCACAACACAAGTATTCCAACAGAAAGCAGCATTTCTTCCTCATGATGTGCTAGAACTTAAAAGGTCCATTTGGCAACATTTTCAGTCAGGATGGATAAACAACCAAGTTTTGTTCTGTGGTTTCAAGTAGGGAATAATTTCTGCAGGAGGCGTTTTGCTGTTAGATCTGTCACTCATACAAAACTACACAGTAAGAAATAAAAAAAAAAAAGAGGAAAAAAGAAAAGACACCAGTATTTTGTTGTTGTTGTTTAAATATGTCTACACAGGAAAAAAAAGAGTCAGGATCAGCCTGATGTAAATGATGATGAAAACCATGTCACCGTGACATAAAAAGTGCCGACTCTTGCCCCAAAGGCTGTTGAATGATAATGCCACTGCTAACATACAGACTCTGCTTTTTGCTGGAAAGAAAAAAAAAAGGAATGTCTAACACCCAATAAATTTCAGATGCTCGTTATTTATAGGTGGCACACAGAAAGTGACAAATGTTTAAAAGAAGACCGAGGAGGTAAGATTTCCTAGTCTGGATACCCACCACTTGTGGGGATGGGGCTGCACTCGTGGTATGAGAAGCAGGGAGAGTTTTTGTTTTGTGCTGCCACAGGAATCTGCCATTGGTTGCCAAAAAAACACATCAGGAACACTCGTAGAGCCAGTCCAGAAGGGCAATCTCTCTCCTTGTCAGACAAAATCAATCGGAAAAAAGCATGGAAGCCAAAGGCCTGCCAGGTTGTTGGGTTTCGTTTGAGTCTTGGAGCACCACAAGCCTGTAACAATGCTATTTCTTAGGTCTGTTAATCTGCGCGTAGAGAGGTTCTGCTTCCTGGGGATAACAAAAATAAAATGAGCAGAGATGTCTCCAGACAGCATTTTAACAACATTTTTACAAGATCTGCTTGAGAACAGCAATACCTTGCGAGTCAAAACCCACAGGAAGTGTTTGCTTTCTGTGCTGCCCTGAGTGATCGTGGCACCCCAGTTGAGTGGTGAAGAAAATGGGAATTATTTCAGAAAACGAATGTTTACTGTCCATGGCATCTTCCAGCACTGGCCATGCACTGACCTTCACTGCTGGGCATGGACATATGAAGAAATTAAATGAAAATTTAAAAAGGCCTGGATGTTTGGAAGTTCAGAGGCTGCAATTGCAGCTGGTGTACAAGGCCTAGTCCCTCCCCAGCAGCACAACAGCAGACCATAACCGTGGGTTTTGCACAGCTCAGGAGAAAACCATTTGCAAACATAAACTGCCACGGAAAGCTGAGCTGATGAAGCTGTGATGGGATTTAAAACAACAGCATGAGTGGCCCATGAAGAAGGAGGAGCGCCAGGCCTGCGCAGTTGGATTAGGAGTCTGTGGAACCATTAGTACAATCATTAAAGCTGGGAGCAAAGCACGTCAACTTGTTAACAGATACTTTCTTGGGAATTTCCTGGATGTGGGAGGGGGGAAAAGCTGCCACGTTCTTCAGTGTTTCTTCATAGCTGACACACCCTGTGCTTCCTTAACACTGTGTCCCTCTCAGCTGTGGTGGGAAGCAAACCATCCGAGGACCCTGGAATCCATTCTACTTCATTTGCAGAAACTAATTTATTAAACTAAGAATGACATCTAAAAAGGGAACAAGACAGGCAGAAAGGCTAATTAATGCCATACTGCATTAACTCTCCACAGCTTGATAAATATTCAAATACCAGGCCACGGCATTGAATTTAACCAAGTTAGAAGCAACTCGTGTTACAGCAGCATTGGCAGGAGCTGACTTTGGGAAAAAAAACTCTCAGGAGGTTGGCAAATCACTGGACACTGAGGAGCAGAGACAGGTCTGCCAGAGGATGGCAGAGGATTTTAACTACTGTTTATGGAAATTATGCTAAGGATGAGGAGAACAGCCCAAAGGAGGATCTGCAGGGTGCTGTGCCCAGGGTGCCTGGCCAGTGCTCCAGACTTTGCCCCATCCCAGTGCCCTGTCCTGTCTTAGAGTGCAGGAACACACAACAAATCCAAAATATGACCTCTTTCCTCCATGCCAAGGAAAGTAGTCTCTTTTTCCCCCCAAATTGCTGCATTTCAGGAGCTTGCAGACACCCTGTTTCCCCTCCTCCTGCCTGCATGGAGCCCTGAGTACACTACGAGCACTACAAGTGAGAGCAATCCTCTGGAATGATTAAATAAATGCTGCTGAAATTATCCCCAGCAAGAAGCAAATACATTTTGTGACCTTGAAAAACTGAAGGTAATCAAAGGAGATGACTGAGAGTAAATAACTGCTTTTCACACACTGGGAGTTAAAGTCTACCTATGCCAATTTTCACGTGCAGGCTTGAAGCTGGCAGAATGATCTATCACAGCTAGTTCAGAGAAAATCTGTACTAATTAATGTGTGAACCTGACACACACCAGGCCATTCTTCAGGCAGTTGCTGAACCTGAGGTGATTGCAAAGGGAAGTGAAAAGGAAGGAGGAGAAGAAAAGGAGAGGGAGGGAGAACATCCCTTTGGAACAAAAGATGTCAGTTTTTCAAATGCCTTCAGGGAAAAAAGAGCTTTTCAAAATGTCAAGTCTGCTTGTTAGAGCTGTCCTCAAATATCCTTCAGATATGCAGATGTGCTGAAGTAACAGGTGTCCTAAGGTGCCACTGGACTCCACATCCTTGGAAGAGGAGGAGGAGGTGCTCCTCATCATCAGCAGCACTTCCAACAATGCATGAGGCAGCTTTTACATTGAGAAACTTCTCTGATTCATACCCAATATTAATCTGAACAAACACCTGATGTGGCAAAGGCCTGCACTTCTCACTGATTTGAGTAATTTCTCTTCCAACAGACCAAGGCATTTTGCATGAAAAGTGTGCTCTTACTTCTTTCTTCCTTTGAGTTGATTTCTCCCTTCAGAAGCCTAAATGAGAAATTAATTTTGGTAATTGTGTGCAGTCTTCCCAGTCAAAGGGTTTTGGTCAATGCCTGAGATTTTCCTAGTATAATTTTCAGTTAATTCAAGCATGCTTTTAGGCCAACAATGCAAATCATGTTTGTAAAGTGTTGATACTCCAGAGGGCAAAAAAGAACAGAAAAGAGGCAAAAGGAGAGTTGAGTGCTGTTGACTTCACAGACAGCTTCTCTCACAGTGCCAAGCACTATTTTGGAGGGCCCCAAAAGCAGAAATAACCCCCCTTTTTTTACATACTCCACACAAAACTCACAGGGCGTGTTATGGAAAGGCAGGTGAGCATTAACTCTTCTCACCAGCACTTTCTGCTTTCTACTTCTACTACTGCATTAGTAACAGACACAGAGGGAAGGAAAGAACTAGTCTTTGTCAGAACAAAAAGAGAGGAACAAATAAAACAGCAGACAAAGCTTCTAATTCACATAAACCCCTTGAATCTTACAGTGTTTTCCTCGCTGAACTGGCCCAGAATAATTTCTGATGTGCTTTCATCAACCCACAGGGAGAAACCAAGACAAGAACTGGAAGCACTTTTTTTTTGCTGCTGTATTCCCGAAATACTTCACGCTGCAAATCACTTTATTCTTCCCATTTTAGGGGGGACAAGACAGCAGCAAACAGCATTTCTGGTGTAGTCCACTACTGCGTGAGGCAACAAAGGTGCTAGTGCTTTAGAATAACATTATGCAAATAGTAGGAGTAAATTTGCATCCCATTTAAAGATATTAACATCTGCTCCCCAGCAGAACTAATCACTGGAGACCATCTCCTGAAAGACTCAGCACCTACTCAGGCTTGCAGGGGTGAACTCACTCACAAAACATAACTGGGGGTTAGGAGGAAACTATTTTTACCCTGGCAGCCCTTTGATCACTGTGAGGCACCTGCTCCATGCAGAGCTGCAGGCAAGATGTTCTCAATTGTCAGGGTGAGGCCCTCATAGATTTCTGTGCCCTTTACAGCAGGTCCTCAGTGCCAGTTTTACTCCTGGCTGACTGATCAGAAAGGGCAGGCTCAAATGATAAAGAGTTTCATGAAATAAGTGTGCTGGAGAGCCACACAAAATGAGCATCTTGTGCTGGGGATGCAGGTGAAGGGGGTGGGAGTGCGAAGCGTCTTCTCTGTTTTTTGCATGCTGACCCATAGGCAAAATAGGAGAGTAAAGTTGGCAAGCGGGGTTCAAATTAAATATCTTTGGTGATAAGACAGGTCATTGCTATAGCCCCATTAACAGCCAGTTTTTATTTCTTATTGCTGATTATTAATATTTGGTTATTTTTTTTACAGCCTCCATTAGCAGCATTAATACAGTAACTTTTCTAGTTCAGGGTTATGCCTGGAGAGTGCTTCTGCTTTTACCATAAACCTACCTAGGAAAACTTCCTAGTCTCAAGTATCCAGTTTAACTATCAGCATTCTAAAAATCTCTGTCATTTTAGTAGCGAGATGGATGCTGTACATCCATAAAATCAAAAAGCAATGACAACTACTCAGAAAGATGAACCTGCTCCATATCTTGGTCCTGATATAAAAATGAAATGCAGCCAAGAAACACTGATTATTTCTGGGCCCCTCTCCCAAAACAGTAGCCACACAATTATTTCCATCTACAGATCTGTCATCCACATATCCTTCCATCTACAGATCTGTCAATTCTCCTTCATAACATTTGAACCTAATGGCCAATTTGAAGCAAATTGTTCAGAAGTCTCAAAGATGCTAAATTTTCACAAGATTTTTAAAATCAGTTCTTGTGCAGAAGACGGGGAACTTTTAAATGACCTCATCACAGAGGAAGTGAGGAGAGCTTGTCCCTAAATTGAATTGTTGGGTTGCAAATCAGCAAGAACACAGCTCTGGACAAGCTACAAAGAATGCTGTCCCTTTTTCAGAGGAGGAAGTTGCAGAAATGGAAGGGTACAAGGCTACCTCAGGTAGGCTTGGTGACACGGAAGAGGTGAGAAGCCCTTGTAAGAACTGGCCACATGAACATGGACAGCTTGAAGGAGACTGCAGCAGCAGAGATGAAGGCAAACCTGTAGGATGCCCCTGTTCACAGAGCAGCCTGAATTTCTCTGCTCACGCCCCTCCATATTTGCTAGGAAATACGAGCAACCAACAGAGTAGGAGACCTAAAATGTCACTTTTAGGATTTCTCTGGAGTGAAGCAGTCCTTCCCAACCTGTAATCCCCTTCCAAAGACACAACACTACTCCTCTCAGGTTCCCAGCCCTGCTCGGCACTGTGCCTTTAGCTCAGGAACGACAGCTTTAGAGCCTACAGCAAGAACAGGTCACCTGTAATTAGGAATTTCTCTTTGGACTTTATCCAGTTCCCATTGAGCCACGTGAAGGACTGAAACAGGCCCTGCAAATACAGCCTTTAATATTTTGAGCCCATTCAGAGTCCTGGTGCAACAGAAAAGGGGCAGAAGTGAGAGGAGGATGTAGAATCAGCTTGATATTCCCTCCTGAGGCTCACTAAGCTCCCAGGCAACCCAAGACTTCATCCATAAGTTCCTATTCTCTCTCCACTTCCTAAAACCAGCCCAAATAAAGAGTTACAGCAGCCCATCCTGGAGCTGACTAAGATTTTTAGGAGCATTTATCACTTGCTCCAAGACGGATGATGGCAGCGGGCCACCGAAGCACCACCAAAAGCTGATAGACAAATATTCTAATGAACTGTTGCTCTCCTGACAGTGCTGATGGCATCGTGAAGGGTGTGACACATTTTGAGGGCTCCTAGTTGTCTGCACACATTTCTCAGAACAACTGAACAATTTTTTTCAGGGAGATAACGCTCTAGCCACAAATGTTTTGAAGGTTTCTTGAGAATCTCTTGTGAATGATTGCCAGTGCAAGTTTTGAGCCGGGCAGCAGCTCAATAGAGCTGCATTTGTTCCTCTGCTCAAACTTCCTGCTTTAATGTAAAATGTCAACAATAAGAAATGTTTAACACATTTGGTAGGATCACAGCTAGACACAGTTCTTTCCCTCCCTCTCCTTTCACCACAATTACTCCCCACACAATCTAGAGACAGCAGAAGGGATTAAACATAAATCATCTGAAGATGGCAGTCTTCTTATTCTGTATTCTCTTCACCCCTTCTGGAAAATCACTATCCATCCTCAACGCCATGCATGAACAAAGGGAAAAAAACCAACTACCATAAACAGCTCTGCAAAGAGTTGATCTTATTTCACCTGTGGAATTTGGGGCTTTCTGCTTCTTACCTTCAACCATAAAGGGACAAAAATGTAATATATCCACAAAATGTCACATTTGCCTACTGACAGTTCATAGCTGTTTCTGGAAGGGTGACTTGTAGAACAGATGCTGGAAGGATGAGGATTTTGAGAGCTGAAGATTGCAAAAGGAAGAGAGAATAAACAGGAGAAAAGAAGATAGTAACTAGATGATAATACAGAGTATCAGAAGGAATCAAGAAACCAAATTGCTGTGGTACCTTGAAAGACTGGGTTACAAAAAACCAGCCAGGTGAGTTTTCTGACTGCATCAAGATAAATAAAGATATTGTATGGGCAGAGCTGATTTCAGAGATGCTGGGAACAGACAGATTTGACATTTCTGCACACAATGCTCTGTTCTGAGAGGTCCATTCAGCCGAGTTGTAACTGCACTGTTCTTGGGGTAAGAACCACGTTCTAAAGAGTGAATTAATCTCCCACCCAAGCCACAAAAGTGGCTTTTATGCAGACTGTGATTCTTTTGCTTGACATGTTTCTCCCCATTAAGTTTCTCTCCAAAAGCAGAGCTCAATACACAACTCCATAGTAAGTCCTGAATTGATAATTTTCCATGGAGATTAGACTTCCAGTTGCTCTGACGATACCAGGCTTCAGAATTAGATGGGCTGGCTTTGGGAAGTGGATTTCCTACGGACTGCTGCTGAATGCCTCTGCACACAGGCACAATGATATTAGTGGAACTTCACTGGAGAGAGGCTTTCTTTTTTGTTCAGCTCCCTGTTCCTGCCTACAGCTTTTAGGAATTACTGTAATACGATAATCAGGGACATTAGTTAACATTTCCCAGAATATATTTCTGAGAATTATACATATTTGATGCGAGGCTCTACAGGGATTAATGAAAAATGCAGCAAAACCATATGCAATCACTGGTAATATATTGTCCTGGTAGCTCTGAATTTCAAACCACCCCATGATAAACCATAATAAACAGAGGTATGGGGGTTCCCAGAGTGTGGGATTCAGATAAACAGCAAATCCTCTCTCATAATCCAGGAAAGAACTCTTGGAGTGGTCTGAAGCTGGGATAGCTGTGGATGTCAGTGCTGGCCAAGGTCAGGCAAAGGCACAGCCAAATTATTATGTGGCACCACCCATCTGCAGCAGCAGCTCTCATTGGAGTAAATAATGAATGTTCTTGCTGGAGCAGCTCATCCCAGCTTGACTTTCTCCTCACACTGTCACTTCTAGACTCAAGGAGACACAAAGCTTAATGCTGCTTTTGCTGCAGCCCCCAGGAGCTGAGCATGGGTGACGCTACAGAAGGGGGAGATGCCCTCTCACAGCACCACATATTATTAAGAGAGAATCTCATTATTCCCAAGTGGATCAAACCTAAGTTACTGTAAGGTTTTTTTAAAATCATATGTAATGCACAAAGTAAACTGACTCCTACTGAAACCATTAATTTTGAGTTGAAACTAAACTCAGGATGGGTAAGTCACTGGCAAACCCAGTGCAATTTCTGTACAAAAATGGAAAGGGTTCCCCCTCTGCTCTGGATTTGTTCCAGGAGCTCTGTGCTGGAGCACAGAAGCCGTATCAGATCATGTATTTGGGCAATCCCAAGCAGGAGTGGCAGACGGGGAGAAGATAATGAAACATATTCTTCAAACAGTAACACTAGAGAGTATTTGGATGGAATAACAACGCTCAGCACTCATGAAACTTTGTAGCTTCACTGTCTTTTTGGCAAAACATATTTACTGTATTGAAACAAATCACAGAACATTCACAGGCAGCCACATTTTCTACGTGTTCTGTAACACAAAAGATGAAAAGATCATCTTTCCCGTCTGTCTGGGTTTAAATTACTTACATTGATGAATAATTTTTAAAACATCAGTATGCCAATGGTAATATGAATGATGATAATTTTCAGATGTTTTTAATTTGCAGTTGGAGATAAAAATACACAAACCCATTTCAATATTTTTTACATGCAGATAATAAACGTGCTTCTTCTACTGATTATCACATTGATTTAGGGTAGAGACACTCATGTATCATTACATAATTTTATTTAATGATTGTTATGTCTGTGGGTAAGATGTCTTATTCCATTTAATATGTTACATCTGACTGAGGGCCAGGGTGGCTTTGATAAAAAAAATACTCTGCCTAATATGTTGTTAGGAATGGCTTGGTTTCCCTATTTGCCCCTAGAATTTGAACACAAAGTAAAATAAGTCTACATTTCTTTAAAGCATGCAGGCAGCTGAAACACACATATTTGCATAAGCTGCAACACTCAGTGAATGGCAAAAGCCATGCAGACCACCAAGCACGAGGAATGCACTGTGGAGGATGGAGAGGTCAAACGGAAGAGATGAAAAGGAAAAAAATAAACCATGCATCCATGAAAGCAATGGCAGGCACTGGTGGAAGAGGAGGTGAACACCTCAAGGTGTAGAGAAAAAAAGGACAGATACCTACCCCAACCTGTGCTATCTAGCTACCGACCTGTGGACTTATAGTATCACCAGTTGGCTCACCAAAGGGATCACTGTTGGAGGAGGCCTGAGACCCATCAGGCTAGAATACAAGAACATAACACCTTTTTTTCTCAACAATAGAAAGTGAAAAGTCAACACGAGGTTATTTTCATGCTGTGGGCATAACAAGTACATCCTATCTCATGAAAAGCAGAGAGTGAGAGCTCGCCGCTGGTCCGCTCTCAAAAGCCGTAGCGGTGTCCTACAGCTGCTGCAGGCAGCAAAGGACCTCACCAGCTCCTGCTGGAGCCCAGGCAGGAGCTGCCACGGACTTCAGAAGGGACTGGGTCAGGCCAACCAGAACTGCAAAAGGCCCTGAAAGCCGTGTGGAACAGAAAGAGTCCAAGTTCGGGTTATTTTGTACTTTTTGTTGTACCGACCCCCTCTTGCCTTTGGCTCACTCGGGCTCCTACCTCCCTAAGACACCTTGTGATTTACAGTCATTGCTTGGGTAACATTTTTTGCTTTGGTCCATAAAGGCAAAGAAATCACATACTGAGGGCCAGAACATTGAGGAATGTAGCTAGGCAAGCAACTGGGATGCAAGAATGTGCAAGACAACATCAACCATCATCTTTTAACACACAAACTCTCACATTGTTCTCTGCAGCCTCAGCATGTTTGTTGTTTTACCCCAGACTTCCTTACCATGAGTAAAGTGGATGCTGGTATGCTAAAGAGGACATTGGATATAACTAACACGTACAGCCTTACATCTGAACTCTGAGTTTGGTTCCCTGTATGCAGTGTTAGTGCCTATCAGCAGAAATGTTTGCTATCAGCTGTCAAACCCAAAGCAGGATGGGAATTCTGGCTGCAGCTCCCCCATAAGCACCACCCAGCCCTACTGGAAACGTTATTTCTGACACTACAGAACAGAATTTAATTAGCTTCTGTCTTTTCTAGCTAAAAGGAGACAATGAGGATTTAGAAACCTTGTTGCTACTCACAGCCTCTGGCTCCTCACTTTTGCTTGGGCTTTCAAACCCCTCTTCAAAGAGGTCGTCTGCAGCAGGGTCACTCGTATGAGATGCTGATGATTTCGATGGAGAACTCTGTCTGGGTGCAGGGGTTGGAGCTAAACAAGGATTAAGGTGACAGCAACAATTATTCTGTTGATTTCTTCAAAAAGACACTGCAGCACAACATTTGCTCATACTTTTACATCCCTCAACTTTTACCACCCTTAGAATCGTTTTCTAACGAGGAGCTGCAGAAGGTAAATTCGGGCACAGTCATCATTACCAATCCCATGTGTTTGATTTCATTTGGCAACTTCTAAATTAAGCCTGGCTGCATCAGGCCTATGTCTTTATGAACCTGGGAGACACCACTACATTACTAGAGGGATGTGTGAGTTGCCTGCCCTGTGGCAGGTAAGTGAAACTCGTCTGTGACTGACCCCTGGAGAATCTCATGAATTCCTCTTTCCAGCAGCCTGCAAAATCCCCCATTCCCATGTTATGAATACCAGATACTTATTTTACAGCTCTTCAATGAATTTCCCCACATGTCCACTATGTCAAGCTACTAAAATAAATACCCATCCCCTAATTTCTGCAAAGTATGGATGGGACATAGGCAAAACCAGTTGTAAGTTTGAATGCCATGGGCATTTGCCAAACAGCTTGCATGGGCCCACCACAAAACATCTATTGCTGTCTTAGAAGTTAAATGTCAGACTGTATGTGTTTGGGCTTCTCATTTCTATGGCCTCTGAAATTCCTCTCTGGTATTTTGCTTTATGGCTGGAACACATTTAGTAAGCCAGACCATGCATGAAGGTTCTCAACACATATCTGGGTTGGAATTTAAAAAGAGACAGAAGTGCTTTGAGGATCAGTCACGTCCAAGGAAAGAGATGGCTGAAAGCACATAAATACTCACGTGAATTTGTAGATGGTGTCGTGGAAGTCACAGGAGTCAAATTTAACTGAGAGATGTCAAAGTCATCACAATCATCTGCTTCCTGTGCCATCCCAACTTTGTTAAAGTAACTTGAGAAGGCCTCTGAGGTACAACTGAGGGAAGGCTGATCTGGTTTTCTTGATGGCACTGGTGGAGGCTGAGCCATCTGGAAATCTTTAAACATTTCTTTTCCCATTTTCTGTCTGGGCCTGTCTGTCTGCGGGCTCGATCTGGTGGAATCGCTCGTGGGCGGAACGGTGGCTATAGGAGCAATGGTACCTTGAAACATGGCTGCTTGTAAAGGCAAAACAGTTTGTGTTGGCATGAAGGCAGTGGGCTGGAACTGGCCAGCCACGGACGGCCAGGGCTGCTGGGCGGGAGGGAAGATGCCGGGCTGGCCCCACGCGATGGGCTGTCCTCCCTGCATCACCTGAGCGACCGCAGGCTGAGCACCCATGGCCAGCTGCTGCTGAACAAGTGGTTGCTGTCCCCAGAAGGAGGGCAGGACAGCTCCCATGGCAACATAACCTTCGGAGAACAGAGAGAGCAGGAGGGGGGGAACAAACGGGATGGGAGAGTTTAATGCTGCTGTCAAGAGCACGCAGGAAAAGCGAGACAGTAAATGAGGAACGGGCAAAGCTGCGCCGGTGATCCCAGAGCTGCAGCAACCCCTTGGAAAGGAAACTGAAAATGTGGTTGGACTCACAGCACTGAACAAATACTCCCAGACAGAACCACAGGCTGGTGGCCTCTGCAAAGCAATCATCTCAAATTGCATCATAATGCTACTATTAATAATAATAATAAAAAAATCCAACCTAGATGATTCCAGATTAAAACCCTCACACACTTGGTTATTACCCAATTAGTTGAGAACATCAAAAAGATCTTGAGCTTCTGCTGCACTAAATACCTATTAACAACAAACTGCTTCAGGTATTAGGCTAACATAACCCCCTCCAGTTGAGGAGGGAATTAAAGATTTAAACTAAAATTATAATTGCTTCCTGTCAGACCTGAAGCCTCCTTTAAAGCTACCAAGAGTTTGATTGTGTAGGAATTACAGGATCAGGTGCCTTTTTATTTACAACAACAACAAAAATGCTCTGAAACTAAAACTCCTGTAAAAATTTTTACAACCTAAACTACCTAATATAATTATGTTCCACTGATAGAAGTACTGTGCTTTACAGATAATGCTGTTTCACATTTAAATTCAATACTTACCACTAATGCTTTGTATAATGCAACTTCTCTCTCAATTTTAATACTGCTATAGCTTTAAAACTCTTTTTTTCTACCCTGGTTCCTCAGTCCTCCTGTACCTTTTCCTCTTTGCTTTATTTCTAGGCTGTTTTGTAATCATAAATATAAGGGATACTCCCTGCCACGGTAACCTTTCTGAGGTGCCATGGCTGAGCTGGTGCCATCAGAGGAGTTAACCAATTAGAAAGTCACTGCTGAATTACTCAAGGCACTCCTCCTTTTTTATTCCTTAGTGGAGCTGAGAGCACGAGGAGAGATCAACAATCAAACCACAGTGTCTGTGCAGAATGCACCCAGCTTTTGAATTCTGAGCACTTTGAGGAACACAGGGAAGTCTAAAGGACATCCCAGGATTTGACAAAGTGGAATATCTTTGAAGTGCAATCAAATTCTCAGCCTCTGTTTACTGGGGACAGCAGAGGAGATTCACTGCTACCACAGAACCCCCAAATCTAAACTAAATGCTGTTTCCTCTCTTGCTACTCTACCTAGAAATTCTGTTATCCAGATGGCTGAACTGTGCTTGAACCCCCAGTGACTTTTTTGGCTTCTGCTTTAAAAAATGCAGGCAAATTCAGACTAATGTACTCCCTGCTTGTTAAAGACTTGCTTTGCCTTGCCCTGAAGCACTGACCTCAAAAGCCTTCCCCACTTCCACCCTGCTAAAATCAATGCCCTGAGTACTGAAATGCAAACCAGAGCTGGGCACTGATCCCCAAATCTGAGTCAGGACTGTAATTCCAGGGCATTTCTTACCTGAGGGTACGGCAGCAGTGCTGAAAGGTACAGAACCAAACATGTCTGTACTAGCAGGAAGTGACTGGGATGAAGATGGGATAAAGGCATCACCTGGAGTAGCAGGAGTCTGCAGGGAGACAGGGATAAAACACAAGGGTGACAGATCAGCTGCCAGCTTCTGCTGCACGTTGCTGTCACAGCACCTCTAAAAATCCAGGTGTGGAGTGAAGAATGACAAAGAAGAATGGAAAGATGTAGAAGGAAAGAACCAACAGAAATAAAATTATTAGAATTTCCTGGGGATGGGAGAAAAAGAAATGGAGAAACTTTCTATCAGAGGAAAAAAATCAAGATGAAATTTTCCTAGAATACATTACATGCAAAATACTGACATAATTTCTTTCTCCAGAACACACAGACTTGTGATTTTAGGTGACAACGAGGAAAGGCAGTGAGCAAGACACTAACTTTAGAAAGAGTTAAAGTAAATTAAATATCTACAGGATTTATGGAAAAGTGAATAAATATTGCTTCTAATTTACCAACAGGATCAGAACCATGGGTCTACATTAAAGGAGCAGCCAAATCCCGTTGAGTGAGGTGAGGATGTGCAGACAGGGATTTGAACATCTAGTCCCAGACATGCTCCAGAATACCTCGGGGATTTGAGCCTCCCAACCTCACAGCACCTCAGTTTTCTCAGCATATTCACACTTCCCTACAGCTTAATGTAAGGCTCAAAAGCTTTACAGGAAAATTATTGTTTTGTCATTTTACAATGCTGAAAAACATGTGGAGAAAATTTTCTTTGCCTTTAAAATACATCCAGCCCTTTCTCTCTCTCTCTCTCTCTCTTTACTGTTCTGCCTTCCCTCCTTTAACAGCAGTTCTGGGATCTGTGCTTGGTGGATCCAGAGACATGAAATATGGGGCTGTAACTGGATCTTCTGCAGTGCAGTGGGAGTGCAGTGAAGCATTTCCCCCTGACAAACACCAGGGAAGCAGATCTGCAGCTCAGGCTGCACCTTATGTGACACCTAACACTAGAGCAGAAAAATAAAAATCAAAGGTATTTTTGCACATTGTCATGAAGCAGGGACTGGATGTTCGGTTTGCTTCACTTTTGTTGTCCTGCAACCTAAAAACTACTTTGAAATCCTTCCCACTGGAATGGCTGAGGACACAGATTGTAAATGTGCTCAATAAATGTGCTGAAAATAGCATGTAAAGAAAAGCACAGTGCAGTTTCCCTGGGTACTCACTGGGGGAGAGGTTACATCAGGAGGAGTGGACATGTCCCCGAAAAGCTCTAGTTGGGTAACAGCCTGTAAAGAGAAAAAAAAAAGAAAATTCCATTTATATTTTGAGGAGAAGAAACTGTGTTTTAAATAGTTACAAGTTGTAAAGTTATCTGGTAACAGCAAAGATAAACCTCCCCAAAGTCCTGCAGGCTTCAACTGTGAGGTCCCCTGTGGAGGAAGCACAAGGGCTCAAGCTGTGGGATTTTAATTCTGCTGATGGACCCAAATAGCCAACAACTGACTACAAAACAATTCTGTAGGGAATTCTCCAAAGTGAAAAAAAATGAATAAAACATGAAACAACTATCCAGAACAGGACTGGACGCATTACTGCTCTGCCTCTAACATCAGTGAGCTCCAGCCATGATTTATGGCCAGTCTTTTTCCCTGGCTCCTTTTCCAAAGCCTCACTTCAAGGTCTTGAAGCATGGCAGCAGCACGTGGAGTGCCAGAAGGATACAGAAGGGAAGGGCTTTTCAAGTGCTGCCTGATTTCCCCTTGCCCATGGGACAGGTGTGACCTGGATCAGTGGACTTGAAGGAGGATGCACAACTGGGTTATTGCAAGTTTGTGGCTCTACATTAAATTCTTGTTCGAAATATTTCCTCGGGATGCCCTTCACTGGGAGCTCAAAACAGGTCAGCCATGCAGGCCTGGCTAACTGGACCAGAAGAGAAAATACACTTTATTATAAGAAGCAACTTGAGTGGCTGCATAATCAAAGCTCTTTCACATGTTCTAGAGCAAATTTACTCCCTTCCACCCACCTGCAAAAGAGTTCAGCTGGAGTTCAGGGATGTTAAAGCACAGATCCCTCAGAGCTCTGCAGGAAACCTAAACCCCATCCACCATCCTTATCAGGGTGGTTATACTGGAAAGCTTTGGTGGGAACTCAGAACTTCTCCTTCTCCACTGCCTTTCTTACTGGTTTTCCCAGTATCACACCCAATCACACCAAAAAAATGTGGGAAGCCACAATTCTCATTATGAACACGATTTAATGAAATCTTAACTCAGCTCATTGAATCTCCTCCCCATCTCAGGCACATAAACCTTGGATCCTGCTATCACACAGACAGGTTTGACATTCTGGTGAGTCTTGCCCTACAAAAGCAGCCCCTGAGTGCTTTGGACATTAACTAAGCTGGCTTTTCAACCTTCCAAGAGACCAAGATCACCCCAAGATTCTTTTCCTGCCTTCAACCTTCCATTAAAATGATCCCTTAAGGAGTAAGACTACACATACCAAAAGTTTACACATTTTTTTTCAATCCAATCTCTACTCCCACACATAAAAGCAACACCACAATCACTTAGACCTGGAATTTGTCTATGCAGCTGGGACGATTCTCAGTTTCATGTCTAACAATGTACCCAGGGATGAATTATCTCACATTTTCTCACATCATGTCTTGTATTAAAAAGCTCACATTGCTTTAGTGCTATGAAAATGCATTTTCTTCTTATGGGCTTATACATCCCTCTAAGTATCTGCATGGGAATGCAGAAGGGAAAAAGAGGGAAAGCCACATTTTTTTCAGGGTACACCAATTCTAGTGCTCTGTACTAAAATGCTGCCAGGAGTAACTTCTGGAAAAAAACCCCAAACAAACAACAAACCCAGCCTACTCCCCTTCTGCAGTGTGCACAAACACACTAGGCAAGGGCTGTTAAAATGCCCAGGAAAGTGGGAATAACGACAACAGCAGCACTCATTTGGAAATCACTTCAAGCCTCCTGTAGGCAATACTGACTCAAGAGGTGTCAGGTGACACTGAAATACTCCAAGAGCCACTTTCTTCTCATCTCTCCAAACCACTTGTTTAGCAGCAACCCAAACCTGCCCTTTTCCTGCCCCCCTTGTGAACTATTCACAGCTTGCAGAGGAACATATTTGTCCTTTCCATGAGCAAAAGCTCCCCTGTGCCAGGGAGGATGGGAAAGGGCAGGGCACACACAGCCGTGTGCAAAGCTATACATTTTTTGTAGTAAAAATATTACAGGTTTCACAGGAACACTGGAAATTGATAGTCAGTATACTTTTGAACTCTGGATTATATGACATGCATTTGAAAGGTGGTAACTCAGATCCCTGTGCCTCCATACTCCTGGATAATGGGAATAGTAATACTTTTCAGAGGGCTTCAAGGTGATGGATCTTTGGATACTCTTCACAGATATAATTCTGTTAAGGCTCTGCAGACACATTTCTAAACAGGCAGCTGGAGAGAGTGATAGGAAAGTCAACAGCACTTTGTTATAATAAACCCTCACTCACAATATTCCCCAGGAAAAAGAAATACATTTACAGGGGAATTATTTTCTTACAGAATAGCAACCTCATATGCAACAGGAGCTACAGAACCACATCAGAGAATGTAAACACAAATTTAGTGGGAACACAACACCTTCATTTACTGACTGGAGGCAGCTTTGAGCAGCAACACTTGGAGGTGGATTTTGAAGTCCCAAATGGTTCAGGAGTCTTTTTTTCTACAACCCAGTTCTCAGCCTGAATAAACAAATGCATCTTCTCTGACACAGAGCTGCCTTTATCTACTTGCAGCACACGAGATCCTGGACACCAAACACTTATCTTTTATTTCTGTGATTTCACTGTCACTGCAGAACTGATTTCACCCCTTATGCTTCATTAAGATTATTCACATTTGATATTAGCCATGTTCCAGTGAAGTTAATCCCAAGATGAACATTTTCCAATTGCACTATTTCTATAGGTGATTTCAGCTATATTTCCTTATAATATTTTTTAGTGTCACAACCTTACCTGAGTGACTGAAACAAGATTTTCATCAATGTCCAGCAATAAGTTTCCATTCTCCAGCTGTAAAGCATGATTTATGAAATGAGATGAATGATTTATGAAAATGACATGAATTTCTGAGCATGAAAATGATAACCTCCATAATTATTGACTTCAGCATTGAAATGAAAAACCCTTTCCATCTTGCTGTGAGCACAGATATGAAATCAGGCAATCAAAACAGTGAGTCTGAATGCTGCTGGGATGTGGGGCAAATATACACTTCATTTGTGCTAAATTTCATCTTCTGGTGTATAAAGCAATTTTACCACTTGTGACATACCTATTTATTTTCCCAAATATTTATTAATTCAGCAGTAAGCATACCCAGTGAGCTCTGATCCTGCTTACATTAATGGAACTTTTCACTGGCTTGGTGAAAGACGGGATTTAACATCCTCAGGGGAAAAAACAATGATTGAGTTTTGGACAACAAAAGCACTAAAGCCAAGTATCTGCAGAAAAACCCACACATTTCTCTAACTAGGGAAACTATAACATCAATGTAAACATAATTAAGATAATTATTTTCTTTCCATAGCAATTTTGAAAATCACGTGTGTCAATTCAATTTATATTTAAATCTATAGTTTGCGTGTATGTAAATATGGGGGGGAATATACTGCCCTCACATCTATACATATCTGTATCCATCCACACATTCAGCACATATTACCACTTCAGAATGCCAAATTTCAGGTAAAGCTTATTGTAGTGCTGGAGACTTCATTTCTGCAGACACAAACAACAGGCTGCAGGAAATCGAGCCTAAGATGACTGAGAAGCTTCATACAAGTTACCAGCCAGTAATCCCAGTCACTTAAAAATCTCACAAACAGCCTAAAACGCTTTTTCCCCCCCTCATCTCATCACTGAGTGGAAGAAAAGACAAAAAAAGGAGTGGGGAAAGGCAAAGGCAAAGGAAGATAAAGTCACTGTGCAGAGTCAGGAACAGATGCAGCCCTGTACCTTCTTGGAGCTGACCCTGTGTTCCCCCAGCCCCAGGTGAGAGTGTGAGGAAAGCTGTGTCCATCTACTCAAAGAACTCCAGAGACTGTGAAAATGCTCTTTAAATGAAAGCAGGCAGCTTTACACCCCCAGGAGGGCCCAGTTTTGGCCAGCAGCTCATCACTCTGTGCTCTGACAGCCCTTGCGTGCCCCCCACCCTCCAGCAGCAGGGACAGAGCTCCAGCGGCTGCGGCGGCTCCGAGGAGCAGCTGAAGATAAAGCAGGTGCCAGCACAGAGGGAATGTGCTCCCAGAGCTCCACGGAGCATCAGGAATCCCCTCCTGGGCTGCAGCAGCACCTTGCAGGAGATATTTGCCCCACACCTCATGGTAAATCCCCCAGAGCCCGACTGCCACGCTGCACCTTCCGTCAGCTCGTGCTCGGCACCACCCGGTGAGGAGACACCTCCTGAGGGTGGAATAACCCTCTCTGCTGGAGCAGCCATCAGCCTTCCACAGTGGCCGTGAGGAGGAAGCAACATGGGCAAAATTCGCCCTTTTGAGCCTTGCTCTGGTTCAGCTTTTCAACACCAAAGAGCTCAAACTTCGCAATCAAAGTCAACAACCCTCTCCCTCTGTTCCTGATGAAAATAACCAGAAGCCTGGAGAGATGCTCCAGCTCTTGGTCTTTCTCCAGGTGAGGATCCCTCCCCAGAGTGATGTAAAAGCTTGTTTTTATTATTGAGAAAGGCAGGGTGTTGAATGTGAAACAGCCCTCCAGCCCAGCCAGCCAGGAGCTCACCATTCCTCACCAGCAGCCGCCCAGGCCGGGGTGGAGGAAGGAGAATTAATCCTGCTGACATGAAACCTGTAATGAAAGCTCCATCTTCCCATACAGGCATGTGAGACATCCTGTAAATCTTTCAAACACGAAATATGTAAATCTGGCTCCTTAAAGCAGCAGCACCACTCCAAGCCAGGAGGAGGTTTAAACCACTCCAAGCTGGCAGTGGAATTCCTCGTGACACTTCTCACTATTCACTAAAAAATAACTTATTATGCAAGAGCTGGAGAAAACTCCAGACTGCAGAAGCAATGGTAATCACAGAATCACAGAATATCCTGAGCTGGAAGGCACCCACAAGGATAAGAGAGAAGTAAACTGCAGCTTTCATAAACCTCATAAAACTGATCCACTTCCACTACAGTATTCCCTCTGATCATCAAGTCCTCTGAAAAAACATCTTTTCTAAGCAATGCAGAAGCTCAGATTTTAAAAGGGAAATCTAAAACAGGGCTCTTGTACTCACATGAGTGTGAAGCACCTTCTTCTTTCACTCCCATACACATATCAAGACAGAATATCCAACTTCTGCTACTCAGTCTGTTTTTCACCAGCAGCAAGAGATCTACGCTGACATATGGCACGAGGAAACCTGCTTAATACTGCTGTACTTTTGCAAACAAGATGATAAAAGTAGCATCTTACAAAACGTGGTTTTGTAATCTCAGAGAATGGAGCAAAGATGGTGCTCAAAAGCATGAAAAAAAAATGTGGTAATTAACTTGTACTCTGCTACAGAGCTCAACAGGAAAAAAAGGGTATGAAGGATACTAAATATAGCAAATAACCAGCAATTAGTAATTAACCTTTGAGCCGGGTATTAGCTATTCAACTCTTTTAAGGCAGCAGAGGGATTTAAACTTGGTTTCCTGCATTCAGGGTGAGTGGTGTACCACACAGCCCAGCAGACAAAAGAGGAGTCACCCAACCACAGCCTCTCTGCACCTCCAATTCCCTTTCTATAACATGGATTTTACATGGAAGTCAAATTGTTGGTCAAACTAAGCATTTTCTATCTCATTTCAGCTGAACATGTAAATATTTTGGCTATGAAAAATAACTTTTCTGATGGTTCAAATGGTTATTGCAGCTCAGCGAAGCCCCAGTAGTTTGCACCTTACACCAGAGCTGTTGATATTGCTACAAACTCCATGAGCAGCTTGCTAATTAACTACAATTCATTCTAAAAAAACAATTAGAACCATAATGAAGGAGCGTGTCGGCATTGTGACTAAACCCATCATCTGTCAAACCGTGTCTGGAAGGTTGGGACACACTGAAAACATCCCACAGACATTGTTTTCCTGTAAAACTACTGCTGAATTAATGAAGTGGCATGGGAACTCAACAAAGAATTGCTCAATTACTTCCCAATTAAAGAGAATACACAGACGAACGTGTGTCAAGAAAAAATTATCAATGTCTTTGCCATCTCCAGCTTCCTACAGATCCTAAAGATCCTCAAATGCCATGAACTTTCCCTGGTACAGACTGGTGTTACCAGCCCAGATTTACAGAGGCACAGCTGAGCACAGCCCTTTTATTTGTAAGGCTGCTGTGAACATTTCATTGTGGAATCAAGAATGGTTTGGGCTGGAAGGGACCTTAAAGCTCATTCAGTTCCAGCCCCTCCATGGGCAGGGACACCTCCCACTATCCCAGGCTGCTCAGAGCTCCATCCAGCCTGGCCTTGGACACTTCCAGGCAATTCCCAACCAGCACAGGCCATGTCAGCAGCATGAGCTGCCATAAAACCACTGATGGATTTTTTATCCAAAATACAGGCATTTTGGGCATCTGACACTTGCATAGGGTACAAACCCAGCGCTCAGAATCCCATGGCACACGGGAATTCTCCTGTTTGAAGTTCCTCTTTTCAGTTTCACACGGTAACTCTGAATTCGTGGTCATGACCATTCTTCTTCAGGGAATTCTGAAGCCATAAACCCAAGTCCTGGGTGTGATGTACCCAATTATAGGAGAGCCTTGAGCTTCACTGCATTCCCCAACTGTCCAGTTTCCTGTGCTTGGTGACTGGGAAGCACTGGAAGTGCTGGGTAAAAATCCTGTTAGTCAATCCTGCACTAGAAGCTGAAGAATTGGGGCTGCTGGATATAATTGACATCCCAGATTACCAAGGCGTGTGGAGGGAATTGAATTGCTCCAGTGTTGCTCAATAGCTTCCTTTAAATTAAGGAACTCTTCATATGATCAAAACAGACGCTTACTCATTTGTTTATTTTCTCTTCATTTGCAGGGAACTTAATTCTGAATTCCCTGTGTACTTGAGGTATTTACTCTTGTAGGAAATGGTATTTAAAATGCTACAATTACCACTTTTCTCTGACAGACTCTAATAAATCAAGAGTCCACCAGAGTGACTCCAGCTGGGAGCCAGACCCATGCTGCTCCCGGGCTACACATTCCCAAGAAAAAGAAACTTCCCAGGCACAGAGGGTGCTGGTGCAAAGGTCCCAGGCACGGGGTCAGGACAGGGAAAGATGAGCCCTTCACTGTCAGGATCACAGCCTGGGGACGTGGGGTGGCTTCCCTTAACTGCAGCTGGGAGACACACGAGATGATGAGAACCCAAACTGCCATGTGGGAGCCAAATTCCACTTCTGGACTGGGACAGGATGCCTGCAGGGAATAAACTTGACAGTGGAAGGGAATTAGGCACAACCTCGTATTTATTATTTAATTACTGGCAAGGTACTGTTGGACAGGTGTATCTAATGCTTTTCAAAACAAGAGGTGACTGGAACTCTCATCAAACTTCAGAAACAAATTATTTCTAACTTCATTACTGAATATCTTGTCATCATGGGTATTTTCCAAACTTTGAAATCCCCTGAGTTTCAGCAGGCAAAAAAACCAAGCGTACTTCTGTACTTAATAATGTGGGGTAGCACTGAAAGAGTCTGCAAAAATTTACTATTAACTTCCCCCCAAACTGGTGCCAAGTGCATACAACACCTTCCCCAGAATTGTATTATCTTAATTTGCGAATAAACCCCAAAATGTGCAAATGATAAAATTTAAGGTGTACAGAGATGCAGACCAGGTAAAGCTAAAAACTTCACTGCTTATAAAGCATATTGTCTGTAAATAAATTTTTTAGCAAATTACTATGAGCTGTAGGGCTCTGAGCAAATCCAAAAGTAGTGAATCAACACAAGGTGCAGCTGTCAACTTAATGTATCAGCTGCTACCAGAAAAAATATGCATTGGTCACATTAAATAAAAGACAAAAATTCACTATATGTGACAGAACTTTGTGCCACAATCCATCAGATTCATCTGCGGTTCAACTACACTCTTTTCTCCACTTTAGATAATATCAAAAGGTGCAGAACATTACCCCAAAAAACCCAGGGAAGTTTAGGAATGCAAATACACATGAAGCCATTAGCCATGTGACCCAACAGGCTGCATAACTGAGGGGCCACTGAAATGTTTACCATCAATTTATAATGACCAACTTTGGGATTAAAAAATAAATCTGAACTGCCACACACACGGCAGCACCCATGTGCCCTACATCCACCAAGAAAACTGTGTCACCGAGGCAAAGCCTGCAGCTTTTGGGCTTTGTTTTGTTTTATTTTGTTTTTTCTTCTTGCTGTTTGAACAGCACAGAGAGAGAACAGCGACAAACTCATCAAGGGCAGCGCTGCTGGATTACAGCTTCCCCACACCAAGTGATTATGTCCCAAAATCCTAAAGGATTGCACTGGGAAGTAAAGCAAATTCAATGCTTTGATAGCATGTAATCATTCTGCTGGTGGAGCAGGGTTTAGGATCACATTGGGGGAATGGAATTACCCATGCAGGGATGCAAAGCCTGCTAGCAGGACAACTCCTGCGGATTAAAATCAGCTCAAGATGCGGCCCACAATGTCCATATGGCATAAAAGAACAATGAAATTAGGACATTTTATTCCTGTCTGTGAAACAGCATTCCTGCACTATTAAAACCTGCTATCTGACAGGCCAGATATAAAATCAGGGATGGTCTGAAACATGAAGGTTGCACGGGCAGATTTTCAATGCTCAGAAAATATCCTGATTAAGATTCTTAATCTTTAAGTGTCTATACATAAACAATGGATTAATTTTAATATCTAACCCTCCTGATTGTTGGAAATTCATGTGAATAGCCTCTGAATTCAGGTTAGCAGCTTTCTGAATTGTCTTGCTCTACGTGCAATGCAAGAACAATTTTTCAAGATTTGGTTGAAATGCCTGTGAGCTCAAGTGTTAAATTCCACATAAACCATGGACTTAACACACATGAAGGAACTTCATCACTTTATGTTAAAGATGCTATAAACTGGGAAGATTAGGGAGGAGGACCTGCCTTCTGCTTCCTGTACCATTCAAGTTTTTATTAAGGAATAAACCAAAAAACATCCGAGAAAAGATAGCTGAAGAAAAAAAAGGTTGAATGGGGCTTGGAGCAACCTGGTCTAGTGAAAGGTGTCCCTGCCCATGGCAAGGGCTGGAACAGAAGATCTTTAAGGTTCCTTCCAATCCAAACTATTTTATGATTCCCATTCTATGATTCCACTTAAAAAACAAACAAAGGTCCACCAAAGCATCAACCCAGGCCACAAGATGCTGTCCTAACAAATTAATATATTTTCCAATTTTGCAACAAGCAGCTGTACCTGTTAAAAACGCACGTCCCACACTGCAATATTAAACCTCCTACACGGGGTTTAATTGAGTGTAACTACGTCAGGACATTTGACCACAGGTGTCTCCTTCAGCAAATGTAAATAAAACCGGACAGTTTTCCCAGCACAGATGGCCAGAGACCAGGACTGTGCACTCCCTTTCTCCTCATGGTTGAGAATTTGATCCTGGAAGCCTGATTGTGAGGCTGCAGTCAACGTCACCAGGCTGCCAGTTGTTCCTGCAAAGCCACTGATGCCACCTTTGGGAAAAGCCAGATGTGGGAATGGCACTGCAATCCCAGCCAGAACCAGAACTGAGCTTTCCCAAACACACCAGAACCACCAGGCAGATCCTGTGGCTTCCAAAGCTGAGTGTGCTCCATCTGCTCCTCCCACACCGTGTCCTAAGGCAGCCAATTTCTCCCTGTTCCACCCTGGTTTAATTTCCCCACGTGGCTGGCACAGCCAAAAGCCTCCCTGCACGTAAGGCAGCAGCTCCAATGCCTTGGATCTTTACACAGCAGTGAGATGAGCTGTTTGAAAGCCTTCATGAAATTGTGAAGCAGATAGTTTAGACATTTTGATGAGGAGAGAAGGTTTTATTGTGACGTGACTGACAATCTCTGTGAAGGGTATTTACAGTCTGACTCTTATTACTAAAAACACCATGACAGGTAGAACTTGATGTGGATGTTTAATGGGGAGACAAAGGGAAATTATGACAAAAAGAGCTCATTAAACATTTCCCCTTTTTTTAGAACAGTTAATTTCACGCAGAACTAGAATTTCTAAGTGGAGCATGCAGTACTTAACAGAAGCTTTTTGGGTAAGACTGCTTTCTTTGTCTTGATGTCTACTCTCAGTGAATGGGAATAGGAGAATTGGTCTGAGGAAGAGAGAAAATAAGAATGAATTCAAGAAGTTGATACAGAGGAAGGGAGAGGTACTGGGAGGGAACAGAATTCCAGGAAAACTGTCTGGAGCTCAGCTGCACACCCAACAGAGGAAAACCACAGGAGAGCAGGATTTGCTGGGAAGGGATGCAGCAAAGAGATGGGGAAACACAAGAATTACATTGAGTAAGCAATCTTTTCATCCCAATGTCAGAAAAGTGACTTGGCGAGCAGCCACTGCTCATAATTGAGTTCAGTGGGTCCGTTCCAACCCCGGGATCCGAGGCTCATTCCTTTCCACCTCATTTGCTCCATATTTGCATTACTTGATACCAGAGATCATGAGGAGTCAGGCTGTAAAGCACTCTGACACCTGCTGACAAATGGCCTCACACAACGGCACTGCACTCTTGAGTACATGAATACACAAATTTGAACTCTCCTGCTTCTCCCTGGCACCACCACGGAGATGCTTCACACCTTCAGCCTCAGTGGGATCCCGTATCCATGGAGAAATATTTGCCCAAATGGTTCTGGTGCCTTAAGAAACTGGAATTCAGTGTGAATTGCACTGCCCAGTTTCAAAGCAGCCTCTGAAATGGGGATTCTGCCCTCAAGCCTCTGCACTGTGGTGGATCTCACCCCACCTAAGCCTAACTTTCAGAAGCCATCGTACCTGCAGGTCATTTAAAACTCATCTGCAGCCACCAAAGAACCACGTGCAGATGTACATTGATTTCCACTTTCACATCGTGAAGACAGGAGGAATTTCATGGAATCAGAGAATCACTGAACGCTTTGGGTTGGAAGGGGTGTTAAAACTCATCTCATTCCAAGCCCCTGCCATGGGCAGGGACATCTCCCACTGGAGCAGGTTGCTCCAAGCCCAATCCAACCTGGAAGTGGCCAATTCTCTCCACTGGCTACAGAGAGCCAAGGCTGGAGGGCACCTGGATGGCTGCTCCAATATCCCTCACTTTTCTATGCCCAGACTGGAGATAACCTGGGAACACACCAGAGGAAAACAATCCCAAATGGAAACTCCATCCCTGTCCAGGGACCGTGGCCAATTCACCCTGAACTCAACCAAAACTTGCTGCATTGTTATTAAGAGCTGAATTTATCGTCAGCAGAGAGAATTCATGGTGCCTGAAACCTACCAGGAGCCCCAAAAAAGTTTCTCACTTCATTCATCCGTGATGAAATTCCTGAAAGCAAGACCTCCTAATAAAGGAAGTGTCCTTACACGTTCAAACCAGGTAGATGAGCTTGATTATTTGCCCTCAGATTGAATTTTAGAGGTTTATATAATAATGACAGCTATAAATTGAAAACAGAATTATGGCAAGTGTCTCGATGACAGAGAGTCTCACATGTGGAAGGGTGAGCAATAAATCAGATGGGCAGTGGAATATTAAATTGCTAATTTTAAGAGCTATTGCTCTTTTTTTTTTCCTTTTAATACATACTAATATAAAAAGGTGAAACAGGATCTCAGCTACCTCTTTCTTTCTCTTCTCCTTTTCTTCATTAATTAATGTACAGAACTTGATTAGAGAAAAAGCTTTAATCCCTTTAAATTTAACCATGAAAAAAAATTTTAAAAAAGGTGCAACCAGCTTTGTGGAGATGGCAGATTCAATGTATTTGATGATTACAGAGTAGGTTTCATGTGTCCTGTATCTCACATCTGCTATTTACAGGACAGAGTAGTACCAGAGTGTCTGCAGACATGATTGCAAGTGTACTGCACTCCCAGTCACACTGCCACAACCTAAATTACACACTGTACCCTGAGTAAAATTGAAGCATCACTGAAGGGATAATAAAAGAGTCACAGCAAAAGCACAGCAGAAAAATTGTGACACTGAACTGTATGAAAAACTACAGGAAAAATAAGTGAAAAATCAACAGCTATTCCATGCCCACAAATACCTCAATTAGTGGTGCAATGTGAGTTGTTTCACCAGGTTTTTGCAGGCAATGTGAAGATGCCTCCCTGCTCCTACTGGCTCATCATGAAATATTTATGGCTTTGTTTGTTTGTTTGTTTTTGCAAAGCCCAGAAGTGACACAGTCCAGGTCCCCACCCAGCCCCTCCACAGAATTTTTCTTTTTTTATTCCACATCTTGGTTGGCCCAAGCTGTGCAAGCCACAACATCCTGGTGTAAAAATGTCTCCTTCTCTTGAACACAGGCATCTTTCCCATGCTTACCCTACACTGAAATTCCTGACCTTGCCCTTGATTTTTCTCCATTCTCACACAAATCCTCAGAAATAATATTTTTCCGTGTAACCAGAGCAATCCAACAATTTCCTGAGGCATTTATAGGACAATTTTATATTGAACAGCATAACCCACCCTCCAGCAAATGCACACCTTGTTCTAAGGCATCTGTCACTTCTCTCAGTCACTTGTTACCATTCCTTACAGATTTGGGGAATAAACAATTCACCTTTTCAAAATGCCAATACACAGGGAGGGAATGCTGTTTTTTGGATGCAACAGCATATCACCTCTACCTTTTAATATTTTACTGCCCATGCAAGGCACAGGACAGAAAAAATTAAGCTGGATTAAGCTTAGTTTCTTTTATGCTTAGAGCACTACAGAAATAATACACATTTGGGTACCAAAGGAACCCTCCTGAACCAGGCAGCACCTCAATTAACAGGCAGAAGGCTCACTGTCGACTCCTAACCACAAATAACACATTTACAAATGGTGACTTGCCTAAAAATGAGTCAGAAAAGACAGAAAGGAGACTCAAGCAGTGAATGAGATGGGTGTAAGTGACACCACAATCCCAACCAGCCCATAACACATCACTGACAAAAGTCACACCACGAGGAATGTACCAAATGTAACAGACAAGAATGAGAGTCACAGAAGCTAAAACCACACTTCCTTGACTGTATAGAAACAGGGAAGATACTTACACTTACAGGTTGACTTTTTGGCACATCATAAACACCTTCCTTCTTTTGGCTGGTTGGAACCTGCAACAGCAAAGGAAAACTGAGGTCACTACAAAAGCAGCTTGGATGAAAAATTGACAAAAGCAACTGGTATTTATGTACAGGGTGTACATAGATTGGTAGTTTATTTAATACTAATTTTTTAATACTAACAAAATCGAGGATGGTTCCCTTCTTATCCAAGTAGGATCATTAAGGGAGAAAATAATGAAGAAATAAAACATCTATCTGAATTTTCCCCAGCCCAGCAGTGTTCAGAAAGGAGATTTCCATTCTCAGATAATTTTGGTTGCATGAAGTCCAGATGTACTTGGGTCTGCTTCCTACTTAAATGGTTGTTTTTTCCTTTAACTTGGGGGTTAGAGATGTGCAATGGAAGTTATGGGCAGGTGAGTTCATCATCTCCCCAGAAGAAAAGATGAAGAGACACAGAGTAGAGTTACTGAGATGAGGGTAAGAGGTGTTACACCTGGTGTTACATTTCTTCCTCCCAATTCATTTATCATCTACAAAAAGTCCTAAGACTGCAGTGATGGGGCCCTGTGGCTGCTCTGTGAGATATTTGGTTATAATGCTGCAATTTTACTACAGAATTAAGGCCTCTTGAAGTCTGACACATGAGACATGGACAGGGATGATGCACTTAAACTTCGTGTGAGCCTTTAGTTGAGCCATCAGTCATGATTTATACCTGGGGGATTTATAACCTGCTCATGCAATATTTGGCTGTGCTTGCCCAAGGACCACTGGTTTTCATATTTATAATTTGTGACTGTATTCCTTTTCCTTCCTAGAAGCACTGAGAGTCCATTGTAAATGCCAAAAGCAGAAAGAACAGTAACCTGTTCTCATGAGTGCTGCTTTTCCACCAAACAAGGCATTCAGAGTACAAAAGTTACATTTCAGACAACACTGAAACCTCACAGGTCAATGGCATAATATTGCAAATATGATGAAATTAGTACTTTTTGTTTTCTAAGACAACAAATATCTTAAGGTTCTGATATTAAACTCAGACTGGTCTAGGGGAAGCTGAAGAAATGTTACTTTTTCACTGACATGTGTTATAATTTCTTACTCAGTATAATTATTCTGCCTAATATTCTGTGTAATACATTAAAACCTCTCTGTACTGTTGTCCCCACTGTTCTCTCACCCCACCACAGCCTTCACAAGGAACTCTGTGTCTTTAACTTGGAGCACATTGAAGAAGTTTGTCAAGAACTCTCAAAGAAAATGAATGAACTTTGCAAAAACTTTCTTCTATTCCTATCCTGGGAATGATTTGCTTGCCTTGGTTTTCTCTGGCCACTTCCACTAAAGCCAGTATGACATTAGATATGTGAAACTGGTAAAAATTCAGTGTCATGGCAGTAACAGTCTGTACAGAGAGAGCTGCAGGGGACAGTGTCCCAGCAGGAACCAGGAAAGGGCTATTTAGGAGTCACTGGAAAGCTGAGTCTTCACAAAAGAAGGGGAAACACGGAAAGAGAAACTGTTTCTAAACTTTCATTAGGGTGCATTTTTTCCTGTTTTCTCTGGAGTGTTTCCCTTTCAGCCATTCTCCTCTTCCTCCTTCCATTCTGTGAAGTCATCCCAATTTGCACAAATATCCAGAGCTGACTGTGCAATGAGCATTTCCCTGCACTGTCAATCCTCCTTTTTTCTACTCCAATTTATACTCAGAGAAAAGCTCCTTGCATCTCGTATGAAGACAGAGAAACTTTTCTGAAAGCCATTTTTCCCTCCCAGCTCGGTGCTGCCTGACCTGCTGCCTTTACTTGCTGTGCCTGCATCTCTGCTTACACTGGGGGGCTGCAAGGAATTGCTGTTTTCCCTTTGATTAGCAGCACCAGGAAGAGGTACCAGCACTATTTCTGCTGTCAGCTCTGTCTCTGTGACAGGCTGTGAACCATCTGGATGTATTTGCATCTTGCAGCAATAACAGCACCACGATTCAGAACCCCCCATCTCGGATTGTCAACTCCTCACGGAGCAGAACTCGCCTCTCCACAGAGCCCAGTGCTGCTACACAAGCACCAAACCACCTCCCAAAATCCCATCTCCACCTCACCAGGGCACCAGGCAGGAGAGGAGATGCTGTTAAGCAATCTGAGGGTTGGTATGTGCTCAGTGATTGAGTCCTTGCCTAACAAATTACAGCAACTTACATAGATAATATTAAAAGAGCAGACACAGACAGTCTTTGGGGTAATGTATCAAAGAAAGGTGACAGACAGAGAAAGAATGCTTAAAAAGAAAGTTGTGACCTCTATTATGCTAAAAAGAAATAGGAATTGTCACTTTCTGCACGTGTCTTTCATCTGCAATTCCCCACGGGGTGGGAATCTCTTCCACCAAGGGAGAAGTGAATTTGTTGCAAATGAAAAACCAGAGCAGCACCAGCAGAAAGGTTTGGTGAGGCTGAAGCAAGGCTGCATGAGGTTATTGAGCAGATACATGTTCAGCAATGTGTGGTACAGGGAAGGCTTTGCAGTAAATAATAGAAGCTGCCAAAAGCACACATCAAATTTAAAAAAAAAATCCCACAAAACCAACCAATCAACCAAAACTGCCAAAAAAATATAAAAGAGGATCCTTTCTGAGTTTGGTTTTAATAGTAGCCTGATGGCTCTGAGATTACCAAGACCTTGTAAGAGACACAATTTTGTCAGCGATGTGAGTGTAGAATCTGAGCTGTGGAGACCCAGCTTTGTGGAAGCCAAGAGCTCAGGGAGCCCGTGGGAGCTGGGAACCTCCTGGCTACAGCCCAGTCTGTGGCAGTGACACCTCAGCATCCCTGAATTACACAGAAACCAGGAAAAGACCCCTAACTCCCCCGTTCAGCATTTGCTGTACTCGAGCAGTGCCTGTAGCAAACACAGAGGACAACGCCAGACTGCGAATATCCAGAGCATGGCACATTAATCACAGGTGTTTTCTGTGACCACTGTGGAGGAAACACTTCATCACAGCCAGATACTGTCAAATAAAGCCTGGAGCAATTCTCTGGTGACTTAGAGGACAGTAACAGCAGGACCTCGAGAAGAGGCAAGGCCTCTCTACCTGCTTATCACCTTCTATTTCCATTTTAAGGAAAAGAAACTGCCCAAAGAGTCCTCCTGATTTCTGGGCCATTCCTCAGAATACAGTTCTAACTTCTTCCCTACCCACCAATGTTTGCTGAAAGATCTACCAGTACTGGGAACAACAGCCCCATTTTGCTTCCTTCCACTAATCATTCTGTAAAGTATCACTAAAAGCTCCACACTTGGATGAACAACAATCACCATCTTTTTCCCCAACTGGATTTCTCACGGGATTTTTGTTTCTAGCACAAACCTGACAACTAGAGCAGCAATTTCTTAACATTTCCTGAGAACAGTCAAACTTTCAACACCGAAAATGTTCAGCCTTAGGCAGACTCTCACCTTGAGAGCTTTGCATGTCTTGGTCTGGAGATGCAGAAAGCTGTGTTTTTGAGTGTGTGTGGTGCCAGGGATGCCAGGGGACCAGCAGGGAGAGATTAAATGAATTTCATATTAAGGGCCCTCTGATGGCATCTCTAAGATGCTATTTTCTAATGTTTAACTGGCATTTCCCTTTCCCACTCAGCTCTTTTTTATTTCAGCTTACAGCCACACAAGCCTCCTATATCTTCCTACATTTCCTCATTACTTAATATTTTCCTTTTTTTTCTTTTTGTTCTACCCTTGCTCCTGTCTACCTTACAATCTTTTCCTGTAAGCAGATCAACCTCTAGTCCAGCTGGATGAAATGCTTAATCACTGCTTGAAACTCCTTCCCCTCCACACGAAACGATTTTCTCGAATCACAATTTTCTCACAGAGCACAAAGATCTCTGGCTATCCTCAGATTTGCCTCTAGTATGTGATACAAAATGAATTACATTATATTTTAATAAACCTCGTACTGATCCCTTGAGGATAAATTGAATGACAAAAGATTATTTTATATTGCTTTCAATGCAGTTTTTTGTCAGCGTGAAGAATGCGAGCTTGGGCTCTAACACAACACAGGCACTCTGAAAACAGTTTCCCTGGTCTGGGGGATATCCCTTGAGAACTCTGAGGTTTTTGCTCAGTTATTTCCTTGGTTAGACAGGAACAAGAGCGGTACCACTGAAATTTCTAGGAATTGCTTGGATGGTCTGCCAACAAAACATCTTCAGCAAGTTTCTCAGATTAGGTGTAAAAAACTTCAAAAAAATTAATAGAAAAAAAGAGAATCTCCACTTATCACCTCATATGGTGTACTCAAAAGTTTGCGAGCTGACAAAGTTAATATAAATTTGCAGAAGCTGATATGACAAACAACAGAAAAATCACATTGTGACTGGGCAGATAATGTCACCAGAATGAAATGCCAGGACATTTTGGTGATGGATGAAAACTAAAAGCGAGCTATGTATGAAATGCACTCTCATTAAACGCTGGCGGTCGTTGCAATGGGAACAAGGGAGAGGTTTTATACCTGATAAATGTTTTCCTCCGTTTCAGGCTCACGGATGGGCTCGTGTCCAGCCTCAAACACAATGTACTATGGCAGCAGCGCCAGAGAGGGACAGTCAGAGATGAAACAGAAGGGAAAAAGGCCGTTTGGAATTCCACGTCAAAACAAAGGCAGGCATTCAAGAAACAACTTCAAAGCACAGGCTGGCAGCAGCACAACCGGTTCGTTGGGAAGCACCAGGAAAGGTTGTTTTGTATTTCATAAACCGGCAATGAATGGGCCTAAATCTCCTCTTAATGATCATTAGAGCAACTTCCTAATTCTTTCTCGCCAGGGAGGCTGCCTGTGGCCCAATATTAATTTTCTGAAGGCAACATGAATTTTGCCTCTTTTACATAATGGCAATTATTTCCACATATATTTATTATCTACGAATAAAAGTGCTAAATCCAAGCTGGGAGAACAGGCTGGTGTGCGTGGAACAGGCCACGTGGCAAAAGGCTGTCACAACACTTTTTCATTTTCAGGTTCTTGCTTTATTGTGAAGAGTACAGAACAAAACTCCTGACATTATAAAAGCTGAACAGTAATTTAGGGCATCCTGACTCTTATCATCTTTCTTGCTGCACCTTAGGCACTGTTCAATATTCACTAATGGTTGAATTGGTTCCTTTCAGCGTGCCTCCCACTGATAAGCCTAAGTGGAAGAACACAAAATCCCCAGGAAAAAAAAAGTAAACTATCACATATTTTGTTTCAGTACAAAAACATGAGAATGAAATTACATCTTTTTCTTCTTCACACTCAGCAGGGTATTGGACATGAATATATTGACACATTTCTGATAATCATCTTTGCTCCCAGACATTTTTCTTGGATGAAGCAAGGCTTAAATTTCAGATCTATTATTAAATCATAGCTCAAACACCAAGAAGGGAGTGTGTTACAACATCAATGCCACTGTTCGCTTTTTTTCCAAATATTCACCTTCTGAATTAAATTCTGGCTCCACAGAAGACAAAAGGCCACCTTATTACTATCAGAACGAGATGTCACCTTCCCTAATTCTCAGAGTAGCTCCTTTTTCAGTTAGAGTTTGTATTAAAAAGTGATGACAAATCTCATTTGGAAACTTAATATCTGGATACACGAGCCACATTTTAAGTAATATTTATGACATATTTCATGTAATATGTCTATACTCCAGCTGAAATATTCTATTCTATTCTATTCTATTCTATTCTATTCTATTCTATTCTATTCTATTCTATTCTATTCTATTCTATTCTATTCTATTCTATTCTATTCTATACAGACATATTGTGCTATTACTTACAGCCTAATCTCTAAATATGCTACTTTCTGTGGAAGTTTTAAAGGTTTCTCACAAGACCTCTCTCAGTAATTTTCAAAACACCTTGTGCAAGGTTTTGGCTGTGTTTGAAGATAACATGTATCTAGTCATTTCTGAAACTCCAAGGCCATACAGCTTCAGAAATTACCTGGTATACAGGATCTTCTACATCTTCTTCCAAAATTGTCTACAGCAAAGTAAGAGGACAGGCAGTAAAAGCAAAGAACATAAACAGCAGAGATAAAAGAACTGTATTCAGAAATTAAAGGACAGCAAAGGAATAAGCAAAATGGGCAGGTAAGTTTATAGTTTTCTTTCTTTAGGATACAGATAAAGTCACATTATGGTACAAAGTAACTTTATTCAAGTTCCATCCGAGTTTAACAATCTGCACCTTGTTTGACTTGATTCAAATACACACATTCAGAAGTATATTGAATCTCCCCTAAAGCATGAGACACTTAAATCCTGACTTAAAACACTCAAAACCCCACTTACAACACTTAAAACCTGACTTACAACACTGACCTTCATTCAAGTTTTCCTTCTGAATTAGAAGAAAGACTAAGCAGGAAATGAGGGGATCATTTCTAGCTGCTAGCCAGCTTCACCAGAGCCCAGTGCCAGCTTCCAGTTTAATTCAGTTTAATCCCAGTCTGGGCTCAGGGTGGCTGACACTGCTCCTCTGGAAAACAGCACTGCTCAAACCCACTGCTGTCACAAGTGCTGAGGATGCTCAGAGCCTCTCTGGAGCAGCTTGGGGGGATGCTCCACACCCCAACTTTTCGTGGCAGTAGTCTAAGCTTATTGGTGTACCTGGTATACCGCCTGCTCACACTGTTTGTCCTTTTGTGCCTTTTTTTCCATTTCTTCCCGTTGTTTCAGTTCGTAGATGAGCTGAAACAGGTCTCGCAAGTCCAGGATGACAGGTTCAGCCTATGGAAGCAAAAACAGGGTGGAGGATTTCTGTAGGGGAAAATAAACACCTCTTATCCCATCCTGCTGATACAGAGCAGTTAGAGCACCTCCATAATTAAACTTCATATAGAATTAATTTCTATCTCAGCACGCAGGCCTGGGTTAATTCCTACTGAACTAACTATGCTTGAAAATTAATGATAATTATAGTTATGAATATAAAAAGCATTATGAATATAAAAGGCACATGGATGAATGTAAAGGCATATTTATTAGTGGTTTCTCAGCCACTGGGATTACAGTAGACTACACACAATGTAGGTTTCCATGAGTATAGTAACAAAACTAATTTATCTGCATCCAGTCTAGCTTGGCTAGAAAGGTAAACAATAATTACTAAAAAAATATATAATAAAAAATTGGGAATAATGACAAACATTCCCTTTTGCCCAAGCTGGTTTCATTAATTTGCTAATTAAGATCTACACAGACACTTGTGACCAGTTTAGCACAACCATAAACAACCCAAGACTGGCCTCTTGAACAGCTTCTTACAAACAGCTTTTCAGCTGAGATACACGGCAGAAAATGAGAGTGATTTGATACTTACTGCCTGGGCTGTTTTTATTGCCACGAATCTGTGGTTCCCCTCCTTTCCACACACATATCCAAACGCTCGGTGGTCTGTGATATCCTTGGCAATGTAGGAAATTTCATGAACTGCGTGGTGATGCTGGAGTAGCTAAAAAAAAACAAACCAAAAGCAGAGAATATCCATCAGAATGTTTGATAAAAAAGGAGTATAATTTCTCCTTCACCACTTTAGCTGGATCCCAACACATTCTCGTATGAAAACTGATTAATATCTGAACTCTTTAAGCCTCTTTTTTTCTAACAATTGAAGCAAACTTGACTTGCTTTACTAAGCTGACTAAAAGCTTCCACTGAAGATTTTTCTTGGTATCTTTAAGTGAAATATAATTACACAGAGAATGCATTACCTAGTTACTACCTACACAGCATCCCAGGCACAGAACCAGTATTTCTAGGTACATAAATAAGCAGGGGCTGCAGAAACCTTCACACAGGGTGACTCTGAGGCCAGGCTGATCTGCCGAGCTACAGCTGAGATCTCCAATATCTCTAAGAATCAGGACCAGACCTGCCTTATCTCTACAAAAATCAGCATCAGCCAGTGAAAAAGATTTCCACTTCAAGCAGTAATGGAACTCCAAATATTTATTTTCCTCAGGAAATTAATGTGAATGTAATTACTCAACTGGAAATCAATGCTGAATGCAAAAGTTCACATTTTATTTAAAATCCCACTTTGGTGAATTGTAATAATAAAAAGACTTAATTTTGTTTTAACTGTGTGAGCAAAACCCTGCCCAGAGTCAGGACATGAATCTGAGGCTTTTAGAAGCATCTCTTGTAGTGCCAGAATCTTTCTCACTTTGGACTAAACAGTATTTTATTATCAAAGTAATAGAGAAGTATTCCCACTTAGAATAATGTCCTTGGAAAGCTTATCTAAAACAATCTATTAGTTTCAATTTCTACTTTCTGATACATTGACCTGCTCTTATAGCATCTAGGGATAATGCTATTTCTGAGAGCAGGCAAAGCCTCACAGAGAATTCTTTTGAGGTCCAGATTCCTGCTGGCTTCTTGAACAGCACATTTTGAAAACCAGCATGGTATCCGTGAAATCTCTAAACAACCAGTTATTTTTAGAGTTAAAAACAAGCGAAAGTTTTAAAATTCAGAAGCAGGGAGGACGCCTGTGTGTGGCAGGGAAAAGGCTGAGCACGAGCAGGGCAAGTGAGGGACTTCGGCAGGGCAGGGATTGGGATCTGCAAGGAGAGCAGCCTGCAGGAGATGGATGGCTCCATATAAAACAAAAGACTGGACATGTTTCATTTTCATTTCACAGCAAATGGCTCTTAACGTCCCCAGATCAAGATTGCTTGCTGGTGGGAGAGTGAAGTGCTGCCAGTGACTGCAGGCAGGACGTGGCTCAGCTGAAGCTGCACTTCAGACTCTCCTCCCGACGTGTCGAGCGCTTAAAATTAATGATGGGGTCTTACTTAGATAATACAGGGATATTGATTTATTAGGTTTTTTTGAAAACCAAGTTACATGCCATCTGTTACAACGAAATGAAACGTTCCCATCTCTCTATTCTGCATATGACAGGGAACGTTATCTCTGGCTCCTATTAAATCAAAGTTCTCTGACGTTGCTTTATTGATTGCCAGGCAGCGTTTTGCACTGAAATTAAACTGTGATCAGATGCCTTCCTCATGGAATTACATTTGAAGATTGTTCTACCACGAAAGAGTATCACCCACAAGGTAAGAGAGCTGATGGAGACGCTCCAATTTATTTGGGAATCCACATTCACTGTTCAAAAATCATTACATTTCCAATGGTTATGGTATTTTACACATTGTATCAATACAAATAGAAATTAAGTAAAGGTGGCTGCAATTATCCTTTTATGTAACCTACTGGATGGAGTGTTTAGGGAGAGCTTTTCACTTGTTTGAGGGACACTGAGTTTGGATGCACACGTGAAATGCGATGTTGCAGGCACACATCTGTACTCAAATGCAGATATAAACACACCTGTGTTTTCACAGCCCTCAAGTCACCTCATGAGTCCTTTCTACATATTCCAGTGCTCGATTCTAAGCAATATTTAATGGGTCTGACTCTCTGCTCCTGCACAGCAGAAACGAGGCTCCTGCTGCAGTCAGGAGAGATTCACCACTGTGAAATGCAAGATCAGAATCCTGTCTCTAGTGGCCACAAGCACATAAAAGAATTATTTCTCAACTCAGGGATGTTTCTGACCCCCCTGTATGCCAATGCTGATGGATTCCATCACACACTATTTCAGATTTTCACTCTTTCTGTGCTGAGAGCTGCTACAAACCATTTACCAATCCTTAAGTGAGGTACCAAATTGTTTTGGAGCACTGCAGCACGACAGAACAAATTATAGAGAAAACTTAATTTGTATTGTGGTTCAACACAGTCAATTACATATTGCAGAGATTAGAAAGTAATTTAACATTTAAGTTTCAGTTGTTAACAAAATCCACAGCCTCCCAATTATTTTAGTCTCCTGTGACTTTAGTCACTGTTGCAAATGTTGGAGATTTTAAATGGAGGCACAGATAAAGTCTCAAAATGGGTAACAAGACCATCTTGTGATGCATGAGTCCTTTTTTTTAGGCTAAACATAATGTTATTATTATATTTTATTCACACACTACAAAGTTTTTGCCTGTTGTTGAACTTAAAAATCAAAAATACCCATCTGCACCAAGACTGCTGCCTTTCCTCTTCCCCTCAAGTTTACTCTGGTCTCTCCCACCAGCCATTATTTCCTCTCCTTTTCTCCATTCCATCCCCTGCTTCTCCTCTTCCCCCAGGTTGCTCCCTGTACATCACACTGAATTGATTTAGCTGCCTCTGAGATCTGTAGCATTTCTAATTTCCCTCAGGCTGCTTGGCACCTATCATAAATTTTTTCACCCCTTATCCTCATCTTGCCCCTTTATTTCCATGCTGTAGCCTCCAGTGCCACTAAATCAATTAAGTCAATCAATTAAGTACTTGGAGGGTCCAGCAATCATGTCAAAAATGTGAGTTAGATGGCACGAGAAAGTCACTGCTTTACTGTCGCTATTTCTCTTTTAATGAGGTTGTCTATTTAGTGGAGCCTGGGGCACAGTGTTAAAAGCCACAACAAAAAAATATCCTGCAAGCTGCAAAGCCTCCTGGAAGAGCTGCCCCACAGAAAGCAGGAAGCTTGTTCCACACAGCATTACATCCACCAGGACAAGCTCCACGGGGATTTGGGTTGCACAGCCCCTCACCCTGAGTAACTGAATGCTGAGCCTGATTTCAGAGAGCTGGGATCCATTGGCAGCTCCACCACGGATGCTGGGATGTGGGATACAGGCATGGACCAAGCCTGGCCCTGCCTAGTCACATTTGAATAAGGAATAAAATATTTTGCTTGTATAAGCTCCCTGAGCAGCTCACTTACTCACCAAAATGCAAAATCCTTAATGGATTCATAATAAAATAACTTCATGGACCATAGTTTCAGCCATGCTGCCAGTCCCCTGTACTCCAGCTGGGACTGCTCAGCAGCACATAAAGAAACCAGGCCCTGCATGTTTAGGAAAAAACCAATCACAGAAACTGAACTAATATGGAAAGTTATTGGTAAAGCCTTAACAAGAAGCTCAGCAAGCCCAACATCAACCATTACTTACTGGAACACACTCAGTGGAAACAGTGAATTGCTAAACACCTGAGTGGCTCTGAGGTTTTTATCTCCCTGCTGCAAGAAAACTCTGGGTGGCACAGAGGGTTCTCCCTCACTGCTCCCAGGAGGATGCTGTGCTCCTTGGCAGGGCTCAACACGCAGCTCCTGCTCCAATGCTCTTCACGGCCATTTCCTTACAGGTCCCCTTTGTTTTAGCTGATATTTGCAGGGATCGTGGCGAGAACGGGCCACAAGTATTTCCTTAATTGCCTGTGTTTGTGCTGCAATGCTTCTCTGCTCTTTCCTTAAAATGCACTTGGCAGAGGTGGAGTGGAGCTGTTCATCCCCTGCACAAACATCCCACAGCCCTAAAGGTGCCCCCGGCAGCAGGGTTGGAATCAGATCATCTTTAAGGCCCCTTCCAACCCAAACCATTCCATGACATGAAACACCTGAATTCTCTACTGCAGATTCAAAGCCCAGAGCGATCCAGTTTTATAACTTGTGAAAGTTTTAAGAGATGGAAAGCAGTCCCTGTATGTAGAGAACTAAAAAAACCCACCACCCAAACCCCCAAAACATCTTCCTGGCATAGACTTTTCCCTGGTACCCATTGAGGTGCATGGATACCTCTCAAGCAGTTGTGAACCCTTCCACTTCCCCTCCCTCTAGAGAAAAGTGCATTTCAGTGTACAGACAATTTGGAGGAAAAGTCAACAGTTTCAAATGTCAGAGCGAAATGAAAAGCACATCAATAAATTGCATTTGCATCACAAACTTTCTCGTGTTGTTTCCTGGAACTTGGTATTTGGATGGCAGATGGGGTGGCAAGACATCAGCCCCATGAGACAGGCAGGGGATGAGCAGATGGGGAAATGAAACAACCACTGCAAAAATTCTCAGTTTCATGTGAAATAGCAGAGAGGAGACAGCTCAGTGTTATTTCAGAGCTACAGCTGCCAACCACTTCAAACTCCCTGCAAATTACTACTGGACACAGCACAGGGTGACCGAGAAACATCTTATTTCTCATCTGACAGTCCTCCCCTGCTGTGATGAACACTTCAGTCACACGTCCATGGAAAGAGGACAGAACAAACAATATATGACAGATCACAGTAATCCGCCTTAAATGTGATAGTGCTTAGTGTGAGGAAACACTTGATAGCCCCAAAAAATCTGTTATATAAACATTTACTGCAACATGGGGAAAATTTTATCAGGTTTGATCTAGGAAAGGAAGAGAGCTGTAGAGTTTAAGCTTAGCAAATTATCAAAATACTGAATTCCTACAAGAAGAGCAAGGAGTTTTGGAACAAAGCATCATTCCAACTCAGCTTTCAAAAAGAAATGTCACATATGAAAACCTGAAAAGCAAAACCCACTAGAAAGCTCTTGCAGCTATGGAGATCTCAGTATTGGGAGGCATCTCCCAGCACTGGCCAAGATGATCATTTTTGGTCCTAAAAGAGCATAAATCCAGCATAAAACCATGGAGTGGGGGCTGAACCCTCCCCCTGAAGGAGACTGAAAAGGAACAGTCCAGTCCTGAATCTGCTTGAGCCAAAGCCACTCACGGAATTCAGGCTGAACAAGAGATTATGGACTTCCCTTCTGAAAAAAAAAACAAAAAAAACAAAAAAAACCACCCCAAGAACAGGAGCAGAAAAGGAAAATGCAACCTCTGGAGTGTTCCCCAAGCCTGAAGGGACTTCTCAGATGGCAGCCTGCAAGTGTGGCTTCACAATGAGAAGAAAATAAATCTGTCTAATCCCTGTGCTTCCTCCACACACGCTGGTTTTGCAGACAATAACCTGAAGAAAGACTTTTCCAAGTGCCAGCTACTAAAAGGCGTCTCAGTGCACAAGCTCTGCAATAAAAACACTTGGCACAAAAAGCTCACTTCGAGATTATATGCAGATCAAAGCTTGGTCTGTGTAGCACAAAGGGGCACATGAAATATGGTGCTGATAAAGAGAAGAATCAAAACAGATTTAGCCCCAGCTCTCGCAGACTCAGTCCCTCCAGGGGGGCTGTCTGGCTGTGACACAGCACAGCACCCAGAGAAGTGTAAATTTAATTTCCTTTTAATAACAATAACAATAACAAACTCGTAAGAACCATTCTCTTCCTGCAGCCGAGGAGACTGAAGCAAAAAAAAACCCAGATTATGTGACTTCCTGAGCTTTCATGGCAACGTGCAGCTGAGGCAGGAGGGAGCAGAGTCAGCGAGCAAGATCCTGTGTGAGAATAAGCACCTACACTAAGCCCTACCTGTACACTCCATCCTAAATAAAGGCAAGCACTTCACAGGAGTACCCCAGGTAAGAGCCTGTTTGGTTGCACCCAGGAAAAGAGCTTAAAAGGGTACTCGGGCCACAGCTAAAATCCAAATTAATCCTCACCATTCCCTTTGCTTGATGAGCAAAGCATCCTGCTGCTGCCTTTATCCCACCTGGGGAGCAGGAGTGGAGAATTAAGAGAGCAAAGGTGGGAACTCCTGTGGGTGCCTCGGTGACAGAGTCACCCAGGGGTGCTCCCAGCTGGCGTGGCCTTGTCCCCACTCGAGACCCCCAATGAAGGCAGCAGGACGTGGCTCTGCCAGCACAGCAGCCCTAATTGTGATCAATGGATCTCTGATACTGAGCTGGCTGGGTGCTCCAGGAACCTCATTTGTGAAAGAGAACAGCACAAAGGTAATAAACTTCTGTCCAGCTCTCATAATTTGTAATAATGTCTGACAAAGACCAGATATGAGTTTAGTTATTGGTCATTGTCTTCGGAAGCAAATGCTAAGTTGCTCATGCAGAAGATCCATTTATTAGATATATGAATTTGGAAAGGGGCAAAACAAAACTGGAACGCACACATGGCCAATTTCCCATCTTCACTTCACAAGCTTTTCAATTTTTTATTGTATCAGGAGTGAGAGTAGCTAGTCAAACCCAAAACCTGTCTCCAATTACTATTAAGCCCAAGTTATATTTTAAATATGCACTTGCATATTTTGTTCCAGGGCAGAGAAAATCCTAAAGGGCAAGGAAACATTTTCAGAGAGCTTTGGAAAGACAGATGTGCTACACTGAAGCTGAGATGCTGGGCCTCCCATGAGTCTTGCACTATTTTCTTATTGTTCTGCATCTGACACAGCCCTTGTTCTATCAGATGGTTAAAGCAAAGGATTTGCACAGCAATACCAAGAAGCAGCAAACCAGACCCTTGCCCAGCAGCCACTGTGGGATTCCCAGGGCTGGAACACATCTGAGTGTTTTTCCCCTCAGCTCCCACCTCACCACCCTTGCAAAATGGTCAGTGGATCAAAATGGCCATAAATATGTCAATATTGCCCTCCACCCTAAAGCCAAAGCTTCCATACAGCTCAAGTGCAGCACCTTTGACCATGCCTTGTATTTTTTCCTGATTAAGACCCTAAGACTCATTGATTAAATCTTGAATTTGAGGGAGCACAATATTCAGTAATGAGACAGTTTGCAACAGCATCACAGAACCTCTCCATATTTTTGCTGTGTTCATCTTTGCAGCTTGTGAATGTCCTTTGAGCATCCCTTGCTTTTTACAAGATTCTTTTGTTCCTTTACACCAAGATTCCTCACCCTCCTCAAATGCTTTTGATTTACATGAACAGCACAAGAAATCCCTTCATACAACTCCTAGGAGATTTGGAGGTAATTTTTTTGGCTTTAGCTGTCTCAGATCTTAACTGCTTCAGATTCAGCAAGCATTCCCAGCCACCCTCTTCTTGCAGGCTGTGATTTGAAAAACTCCTCAGCGAGAGGCAGCTGCTGATTCCCTTGATTTCTCATGCAAGGCCTATAAAGCAGAGCTTGAAAAGATCACAAAAACCAAACTCAAATTTAAGTTGCACTGGATAGTCATCAAACAGGGACTTCCTCGGACCATAAATCTGCTTGCACAGTGTAACAAACTTTACTGGAAAAGGGGAAAAAGGACAAGAGGGCTTTATTTTATATTTATCTATCTATCTCCCAGATACTCTCCCTAATTCAGTAAGACTTGAAAGGGGGCTGAGAGAAAGCACATGTACAGGGAAGAGCAGGAGCAGAAAAGGACTCTGTGAATTCACAAACTGTGTATAACCAGTGTGTTGTGTTCATGAACAGACTGAAAATGATGCACAACAGTTGAGAACTTCACATGACACAATTTTGGTATCGTTCAAACATAGAAATGATTTCATACTCACAAATTAACCTAGGTATAGAAGCAAGAAACCCTGTGTTCCACAATGACAGACTGGTTTCAGTGGCTGGGGGTACCTGCACACCAGCAGAAGGTGACTCTGCACTGATGAGCTTTACAATTCAGAAACAGCATCATGAACGACCAGTCCTGGTCATGAAGACCAGAACATTTTGTTTTCAGTCTTCCTATAGTAAAAAGAGAGGAGACCTTTTCCTCTGAGTTAAAATTGCACATATAAACAACCTTCAAACAATCCCATAAATGGGATCATCTATCAATAAATCCTTCATTTGTTCAGGTCCCACAACAGACACTTCACCTCGAATATAAACCATCCGTAGGAACATGACAAGGGTGTGTGCAGTACTTGAGCCCTAAGATAAGAATAAAATAAAATGTAAAAGGCAAACCTCAAAGAGACTCTAAAGCAGAACAAAGAACTTGCAGGTAATTTTTTGTTCTATTTTCTTTTTCTGTTTTCCTGTTGCATTATCCCACGGTAGGAATTCCTGAAGCTGCCCTAGGTAGGAGCTTGGCACATCGTGTTCCAAGAATTCTACATTTCAACTCAGGCAATGGAGACTGTTTTTAAGCTCTGCCCTGGCACTTTCCAAAAGAGATCCCTACAGCTCCCATGGGCAGATTTTAAAGCCCAGAGCTGTTTCTTCCCTGCTCATTTTCATGTAAAGCAGGATGAATGTTTAGTTTTAGTCTTCTGCTGCTAATTGAAATCTCCAAAAGCAAACTTTGATTAACGCTCTGCACGCAGACCTGGGCCCAGCTGAGAGCACAGATCAGCTCTGTTGGCTTTTCTGTCTCCCTGCCTTGCTTTGCTGTCCTGGCCACGGTGTCACAGCCAGGGTCTGCCTTTCAGAAAAGCTCCCTGGCAGTGCTGCCCTCACCTTCCACTGAAGTGCAGCCAGCAGAGCCTTTCACAGCCTGGGATGCTGCCTTGTTTCCTGCTTCCTCCTTTCATCCTCCCCGAGCAGCTCCTGCACACAGCAGGTCTTCTCTCCTCCTCATCAAACCTGAATTTACTCATCACTGCACTCCCAGCACTGCTCAGCACCGAGCCTTATGCATGCACAGGTTATGCTCACACGTGCCTTACACTTTAAAATACTTCCAAATTCCTGTACAACTCACAGGAAAGCATCTGGCTAATTAAAGATCGCAGAAGGCTGCACAGAAAACCTTTTACAAACCAAGTCAGCCTTTTTAAAAGCAAGGACATAATCAAAAAATTGGATTCAAATCCGTATTTTGACTATCTAAAAAGAAAAAAAAAGTACTTTGAGCTATGCAGAGCCAGGGCTGGGAGCCATATGCAATATTTTTGGATACCCAGACTTCTCACTTGCTTTAAATGTCAAGGCACTCAAACTAATTAGTGTTCTGCCTCACCTATTCACAGTGCTGCCTTTAAAGCCAGCAGGAATGCTGCTGCCTGTTTCACTGGGGGTACCATGACATGGAATTAGGATGGGAACCACAAAGGATTAGGAAGTATTAACAGCAGAGATAGGCAGGATGCTACAATGTAGGGACACAAGAGGCACTGCTGTAATTCCAGGACTGCCATGGGGTGCTGGGAGCACCACAGGGATGCTGTTCCAGCCCCTGGGCTCCCCTGACACATGGGCAGCCATGTGCTGAGCACACAGAGCATCCACCAGAAAGCTCAGGAGCACAGGGATCTCATTTGGGAAGACAACTTTGATGAGCAGTTGTTTTTGTACTAAGCAAAGATCTACTGGTGTGTGAAATTTATGACTTATTCGACTGAAAGAGAGGGATGAAGGCAGGTATTTGTGTTTGGCATCCCGTGGCAGTGGCCTTCCCTCTTCTCCTCCTACAGGGAACTTATTACATAAACTAAGAGGAAAAAAAAAAGGTGTTTGTCCATCCCTATGGACTATCAGAGTGAACAACTCTTGCTGACTCCCTGTGTTCCAGAAGGCAGAACATCACCCACTGACATTATTTCCAATAAGTATCTATTACCATCATCCTGCAACCCCATGTAAATTTAGAAGTAATCCTCTCCCGTGGTTTCCCTCTCTCATTACCCTGATGGTGAAGGACATCTGCAAGAGCAGAGGCCACAAGGAATTCAGAGCACAGGAATTCAGCAGCAGTGACAGTGCCATTGCTCCTACCAGGGCAAGCACAAAATTGCAGAGCAGCCCACCAGATAAAAACGCTCTGAATAGGAAGGGAAATCACCAGCACTCCTGGGGTGTAATGCTTCCCAGCCATCTCCGAGGAAAAAAAGAGTGGATTTCAAAGGGGGATGTAACTTTCTGTTCTGGCACCTGCTGAATGTCCCCCACTGCTCTCCAGGGAGGTTTCAGAGCATCTCAGCTGCCTGTGCTATTATTATGTCAGCACTTCTCTTGCTAAATCCTTCCCCAAGCAGTCTGAAATCCAGCCATTGTAATTCCAGGTGTGCTGAAAATGGGCCTGAAATTTTCTTCGACTGTGTGATGCATTAACCTGGCTTAAAAACACCAGGACTTGCACACAACTCTGTATTTTGGGTGCTCTTCTTATATGACAAAATTGCAGCTGGAGAAAAAGGAATGTGGCTCTGCTGGTGATTTATTTATCTGGATCACAAAAGGGCAGTGACTACAGGCAAAAAAAATCACAGTATAACTCCATACTTTGAGTTTTCTGCCATGGGACAATAGGGGAGAGATGCTGTGCAGCTCCACTATATAACAGGATCCATAAAAACAAATATACTGACTTTCAACTTCTTAGCAAAATTCACCCCAAATTCTGGTTAAGCACACCAAACACTTAAATTAGACAGAATCACAAGTGTTGGCATAGTAATTTTTACTACAACAGCTCTGCAGACAGATACCCACCCCCACATGAAATGGAAGCCAAATGGTAACGGGGAATACATCAATATTCTTAATATTTATTGTTTGGAACCATCATGTAACACTGTTATAACTATGTAACAGTGAGATTCTCCATACCCTAATGCAGAATGCATGGAAGCAGCACTTCTCTTTCTTAAATCCATCCTGGGGTGCTTGGATTAAACAAAAGGAGGCCAAATGAGACCATCACTGAACTCATAAAATCTCATTTTCTGCCTTTTTGAAAGCAATCAAATTTTTACCCTTTTCATACTGAAAAAATAAAAAAAAAAACAACTACAACAAAATCGCACAAATTATTTCAGTTTGGATAATATGTCTGGAATAGCTTTATTTTATCTTCATGCCCACCAGGGTCAGAATTCTCATAAGGCAGTTTCTGCATATCCTGACTACAAACAGGCTGGACTCAGCTCTAGATTAGAGCTCTTCCCTTTTCCAGGTGATAGGAAGAGAAATTTCACCCTTCAAACCAAACCTCTAGATCCCCAAGACTTCACAATATCCAAAATCACACCCAAATTTTGCCTTTTGGGTTCTTTTTTCCACAGCAACAAAACTGAAATAATACCCAAGGCTTCTGCAACCCTCATACAGCAAACTGGGTGTCCAAAGAACAGAACTCCACGAGCTTGTGGCTATCAAAAATCCCTGTGGAGCACTGTGAACCATCCAAACTGCCCAGGGCCCAGTCTGGAAGGCCAATAATGAATTAATTACAATAGTCAATAAGGGATGTAATTAAGGAAGCAGGTTCTTCTGACATTTACATTTTGCTAGCTGTCACATGTCCATGAAATGTGTTATTGTTTCCCTTCTGAAGTACCAGAGTGCATAAATACCTTGTAAGAATCATACGCAGATTTTTAAGTCCTCTCCTCTGCCATACTCTAATTAGACACATTTATTGCATGTGGAACAGTAAATGCCATGTTTTACTGTTCATATTTACAAGCAGAAAGATGGAAAGTGTCAAGGAGCAGGGCACGACTCCCAGCCAGCCAGAGGGATCTTTTGCAGGCAGAAGCTGCATGGACAATGCACAAAGGAAGGCCCCAAACTTCACCATTTTCAACTCTACGTGCAAAATTTGGCTTTGCTGTTTTACAGTTATTGCTCTTTATTGTTACTATGTAATATTTTTCACACTGCAGTCCTTAGAAGTCCTCAGCATGGTCCTAGACCGAACATTTCTTACAAAAGAAGTTCCTATAAATAGATAATACTGATTAAAAAAATAAAGAAATAAAAGGTAATCCCAGCGAGTTTATATTTAAATTAAACCTTTGAGATGGCCAGATGCCCCTTGGGACATCTCTGGGATGCATAAATGCAGTAGCTCCTCAGCATCATCAAGTTTAAAACAAGTTTGTAGCATGGGAGTATTTTAAAGAAAAAAAGAAGGGGGTACTGCATGAATATGTGTGAAGAATTCCTCTAAAAGATGATGGGCAGGGTAGGAAGGGATTTGGGACTCATTTATTGAGAAAAGTGAATAAATTAACGCTGAAAGTTGGTACTATGGACTGAGTCCTCGAAAGCTGATGAAGAGTAAAGGCAGCCATGAAGAGCCTGGAAAAAAACAATTCAGCAATGGGCTGATAAAAGAGAGAAGGCAGATTGAGCCCAGGAATGCAGAGGGAAGTGTGACATGATCAAAAGAATAAGCTGAGGCAGCAATCCTGGCAGTCACGATGGATTTCAAAAACAAAAGTCAAATTTGTCAAGGACAGAGAAAAGGAAAACAATTGAGACACAAGATGAAGAGAGGCAGGACTGGGTTTTAACTCTCAGTGTGAGAGTAAATGCTTTATTTCAGAGCAGGGGAGAAGAATCCTGCAAGACCTGGAGTTACCCTGGGTGTGGCCATCAAAAAACATCACTGGGTCCAAAAGGCTGAATTTACAGAATACAGAATAACAGATGGTGCTGATATTTTACTCAGCTCTCTGGAAAGGAGGTCAGAGAGAGACCTCTGGGAGTCAGGATTAAAAGGCCTGGTTTAGCCACGCTGAGCTTGAGCTGTTGGCTAAACATGCCAGGAGAGGGCTGGAGAGACAGATCAAGACTGGAACAGAGCTGGCATCACTTGGTTCAACACAATAACCAAATTTATCTTTGCAAATGAAATAATTCTGGAATAAAGCACAGCAGGGAAAAAACAAAGAGATCAAGGACAGGGAGCCCACAGGAAACCCCAGATGAAAACTTCAGGAGAAGAACTAAGGAAACAGGTAAAATCCAGAGATAAGAGTCATGGAGAGCAGGGGGAGGACTCTATGTGGAATTAGTTGATCAGGTGAGATGCTCACAGAGGGCTGCACCTGACATCAGCCAGAAGAGGCCAGCAGGAACTTTGGGAAGTTTCAAAGAGTGAAGAGGACAAAACCCACCCGTGGCAGCCCCAGCAGGGACCATCAGCACTCTCCTGGCCAGTCCCACCCCTGGCAAACCCAAAACTCAGTGAACTCCTCACCCCAACTCTCCTGCTCGCTGCAGAGCAAATAGAGAGCAGAAGAAATTAATTCCTTCTTTCATTTCTATTTTTAAAGACTCAGTGACAGAGACTTTGACAGTTTGACATTTCATCTGCTCCAGCACATGTGCTTCAAGGAATTACTGCAGATCCACCATCGTACCTCGATTTCTGGTCAGGGATGCCAGAACCAACAGATTTCCAGCAAAGTCAAGAAGTACCTTTGGTACATTTTAAATGAGGCCTCTTCTGCCAACAGTGAGAATTTTAATCTTGCTAAAATTTTCTTTCAGCCAAGTTTAGCTGTCCTGTTAGCAATCTATCAGCGTAATTAACACCATCACTCACATTGAATGGGGGAAGAGCAGCAAATCCAGGGGTTATCAGCACAAACCTGATAAAGCCTCAGAACGTGCTGGAAAATGCTCTGTAGAAACAGCCTGAGGAATCTGTGTGCATTGTAAGGTCAAGAGAGCTTGAAAGTTCAGGAAGATGGGCAAGATGTTGGCATCCAAAACGTTGGCTGGAACATTTCAGAGCCATAACATGACCTCAGTTAAAGAGAACAACCTGAGGACAACAGGATTACAACCACCCACCACGGGCATTATTTATCTGGATGTCATTAAGACTTAAAGAAGAAGCACAATCACCAGTTCTGTGTCCAGCATGAGGAGATAACTTTTTTTTTTTGATAGATTGCTACAGGTAAGGTCTGATCCCCCTTACATGGAACAGGGAGGTGTTATTCACTGAGGAACACCATCTCAGGCAGGTAAACCCTCAGAGATAATGTAATAAATCAAATCCTCAGCAAAGATAATGAAGGTTGGACTAACTGATAGATAACAAGAACAGATAGTCAATATGAAATATATGTATTTATACACACGGTCTCCCTTCCTGGGTTTCCCACTGACAGCCTGAAGAAAATGGCTACAGATCAAATTCATAAAATATGAGTAAACACTGCAATGCTTCTCTGCAATAAATACTGAAACCCCACCAGAGTATTCCTAGAAATGTTACAATCCCACAGACTGGGCCCAAGAGGTTTATTTCAATAAAGATAGGGGTCAACATCTCTGAAAGATAATAGACAATGCAAATGAAACTCACTTTCAGGGTGCTACAAAATAGAAAAAAATTGGTGAGATGACTGTCATCTTCATCAACTGGGTTGCAATCCATCTGTTTAGGGTATTTCCCATAAATAAGCAAGATACTGACACTGATTCACCCTGCTTTGTGGCCAACGGAGGAATCCAGATAAACAATTTAGCTGTAACAATAGCTCACAGAGAGATATATTTCACAGCATATTCTGGCAATTTGCACATCCACGAGCTGATACAAAATTTTACTTGAACAGAAATAATTCTTTGCTCAAAGCCAAACAGTAATTTCTTGCTTTTATCTCATTTCCTTTTCACAGTGTAGGGGCTTGCCATTGAAGTTGACAGCATTTTGCAATTAGAGACAACAAGAGTTTAAAAGCACACCTCACTGCATGGAGGTGGAAGGAAATCTTTTCCCAAGCATTTCAGAGGATTTAATTATTAGTTTCAAATACATTTTTGGAAAGGAACCTGCAGTAAACAGAGATTTATGGTCACATAAATAAACAATGAGACAATTACAGGCTCTTTACAGAGCCCGGATTAGTCACGCACGTCTAATGAAGCATCACTGAGCTATCACGGGGAGATGGGATGGTCTGATGTGTGTGATTAACAAAACAACACTCAGGAACAGCCAGCCAACAACGATGGGCCTCACAAAACCTGATTTCCTTCTGTGTGCACAGTTATGGCTTTTGTTGCTTTTTCAGGAATTTACCAACCACTACGTCCCACCCTGAAAAGCAGAATATTAAATAACACAATGCCATTGTCTGTATTTTGTGCTGTCTGCAGATCATGCTTTTGAAAATATAAAAGAATTCCCAGAAAATATTATTAATTAAGAATATATTGCAGCATTGATGTCTAACCAAGATGGATATAACAGAATGGTAAGAAAATATTTTCATATCATATGCAGCAATGAAATCTCTCAAGTGGCATTGGGTAGAGAAAGGCTGGGTTCAGCAATAATTATGGTAGGGTTTTTTGACAGTATAAAACAAAAGAAAATGTACATCCTTCAGGTAAGGTATGTATTTAGCAAACATAATCTGGAGAAAGCAAATGGGATGGATGGATGGAAAACATCTGAGAGCAGAAAAAAAAGGTGCATTTATAAGATTAATAGGGTCAAACCTCATGTGTAATGACAATTTTTGGCACACACACAACCGGAGAACATCCTGTTAGTCATATTAAACAGCATTTTTTGCTATCATGTTCTAAATACACTGACAAGTACTTGGAAAGTGGTATGAAGGGACCCACTTAGCTTAATCCCTGGCATGGAATGATGGAATATAAGAAAAGGTTGTTATTATTTCTATTGCAGTGCTGTAGACGAACCATAGTGTACTGCAAACTTGCAGCAAATCCTTCTTGTATTTTTCTTGGTGAGATATATTCTTTCCAAATGATATTCCACCTTCAACTCAATCTCCTTCATGGATAAATTTAGTCAAAGGGCAGAATTCCTGATGGCTGGAATAATACCATTATTAAAATCAATACTTTTTGATGAATATTATGTCTGGAACATATTAAGGAGAGCTATAAAGTAGAGGGAGAAAAAAACCTGCTTATCATTTTTAGCAGTAACCCAACCAGAGCCCTTCATCTGTAACGAATTATGGAGCAATTCCCCTAAATCATCTGTATGAAGTCAGCTATGACACTGCCAATTTTAAAAAAAATTTGCTAGTTTTGAGCTACAAATTGATTTTTTATTGTGATAAATTAAAATCCAATGGCAGCCTACAAGACACTCAACATGAAGAAGCCCACTTTTTTTTCTGAATATTTTTATTCTTTTCCATCACATCAGACTGGCACTGGGGCAGACGTGACAGCAATAGACAATGCTAGAAGTTAAGAAAGAACACTCCAGAGAGGTAAATAATCTTTCCAAAATACTCCAAAATCATGGAAATTCAACCAAGGGAGAAAGCATTGTGGGGGACATGAATGGTTGTTAAAGGAAGAGAAAGCAAATGCAAGATTATCCAGGCTCTTCCATATTTAGGGCTGCTTTTGTCCCTGCTGCATAAAACACCAAACTTCACAAACTCTGAAGTTTAACATGGAAATCAGATCAGTGTGAGTGAAACATAATTTTTTTGCAAACCTTTATAGCTTCTTCCCATCCAAAAACCCAGGCTGAGCAATTGTATGTACAATCTTTAGTTTTGCCAGCTTGTGGGATTTTCCAGCAGGAATGGGAATGAGATGACGACTGTAGGATGGCAAAGCAGAGACAGGCTGGATGAGAAAGACTAAGAATGAAAGGGACAAGGGTGTGAAACTCTGGGACAAGGAGAGACCCAAGCTGGGAAAAAAGCCCAAGGCATGGTGGCTGTGAAGATGTGGCAGAGGATTTCATGCACTTCTGCTCCAAACCCTTGGCATGGGAAGCATGACTCTCCTGTTTCCAAAACAAGGTGTAAAAACTGATGTGGAAAGCTCCCCACACCCCTCTGTCAGAGCCCTGCTCCTGGAAGGACAACTCAATAGTCCTGTCCATCACTGCAGCAGCTCAGGGGCAGCCACCTGCAAGGTGGATTTAAGGGTTTCACTCTAAGCCTCGGTGGGTGAGTGACAGGTTTACTGTGAGGATGATATAGTTATGTCAGATTTGGAGCGTGGGATGTCAGAGCTGTGAAATGAAGGAGGCTGTTCTCACGTCCCCACCTCGCTTGCTGCAGACAGGAGTGTGCAGGATGCTGCAGGAGAGGCAGCTGGAATAAAGCACATCTTTGTTCTTAGAACATATCCCCTTTTCCCTCTTCATTCTATGCAAAGCATTCCAATGTTTGAGAAACATTCAGAGACAAGTGCAAAAGGAATAGTCTTTCTCTTTCCTCTTTTTTATTTCCCCAATAAATGGCTTTAATCTTAGGACAGCAACTGTGGCTGGGGTGCAATTTGCACTGACAGCCCTAATTCTGACATTTCCTATTTGCTGTAACCCCAGCAATGCCCTCTTGAAACACAGCTTTTGCCTGGATACTTTACACAACACATCCCAAATGAGCTTTTCATTACTAACTACTCATATTATGTATCAGTGAGCTCAATGACATTGATTTTCTAATAATATAAATTAACTGGCAAAGATAATTTCATCTATCAGCAGTAGGGTTTTATTTCTGGCACCGTGTTAAATAGTTAATCTTCCAAAAGATTAAATCAAGAGCTTTTTAAAATTCAAGGCAGAGCTTAAACTGCTGTAAAAATCTTCTTAATTATGATTAAAACAGTTTGTGTGTTGTTGCTTTATATCTAAGCAGTGTAATGTTTTGCTTAGGTTTCTTCTTTTAGAGCAATTTAAAAATCAAACATGGTATTGCTGTGGCAGAAAATGTGTAAGGCATCAAAAAAGTCTCTGCAACTTCCTCAACCAGACCCTACTGAGAAAGTTGTTGCTCAGCACCTTCACGCAGCCAACATCAAATTTTCCAGTATCTTTGACCTCCAGTTTCATAAAAAATATAATTTTTCCACCGCTGACAATACACAAGCTGCACTCTACAAGTGATGCCATGGCTTGCTCTGACAGATGATAACACTTTACCAAATTTCTGAGATGCCCCAGGTGTGTTTGATCACTTCACTTACCCCTGTCTTTTCATCGAAGATTTTGATTCCCCCGAAGGAAACCGTTAAGAAGACTTTTTGTTTGTGTTCTCCTTTCGATCGAGCCGCAGCAACAATTCCCTGTGGAAACAAAGAGCAGCTTGGGTTGGTTTCCTGACTCTCCCAGGTGCCACGGATCTGCTGGAGGACAATTCACCACTTTTCCAGGAAAACCCAGAGGCCTTCCAGGAACAGTCCCCTCCTCACTTCTCCTTCCTCCCTTTTTTCAAGGTACCACATCTCTTTGTGCTACCCAGAGAGCATTTCAAACGTGCTCCCACTTCCAGCCCCTGCACTGGCTAATCCTCCATGAAATTTGTTTTCATGGAAGCTGAAGGTCATTTCTAGCACACGTTTCCCTTCTATAAGCTGTTCTGTTTTATTTATTTCTTTTTTAAATAGGAAAAAAAAAGACCTAACAAGCAGCAGAGGAGAGAAAATGCCAACGACTTTAGCTTACTTCACACTCTTCTGGAATAAGCAAATTGAGGTTTTTGTATTAGGAAAATATTCTTCTAAAAATCAAACTACACCTGTGATGTAAAAAACTGGTATTGGGGGTTATATTCTTCATGATCTCAGACCTTTACTTTGTAAGAGAACTTGCTGATACCATCTCATCCATTATTCTCCCACAGTGTAATTAGAACAGTAACTTCTGTTTCCACCTTCTCAGGAGCCTGCCCTGACCAGCAACACTGAACTGAGATCAAATATAATCAACTGTACTCCTAAATAAATGAAAATATTTAGACTTTATCTGGTTCTCTGCAATTCCAACATGTTTCAAGAACCACTAACTTAGGTTTTAAGACCTTCATTACTGCCATTACAAGGATATGATGTCAAAAGCCACCCTGAAACTTTATGGATGGCCTTAAAATTCACATTGTAGGACACTGGGTTTCCAGAGTCCGTGACTTTATGCTCTATTGTCAAACATGAATTTCTAACGCTCCCTTCTTTTACCAGTTTTAGTCATTTCCCAGTACTGTTTAGATCAATCTTACCACCTGCAAACAGGAATTAGGCACCTGGGAGATGTGGAAATATTAATCCATGGAGGAGAGAGACAAAAAGGTTTGTGCAGCACAACAGTGACAACTCTCCCCACAAGACCAGGAACTATGAAAGGATGAGAAATACCCAGCACACATTTAAATCAGATAGGAATATTGTGGCAGATGTGACACACCACCAGAGCACCTTTTGGAGCAGATTCATTTTTGCCTGCCATAAAACTGATTTGTAAATTATCTCTCAGATCTTGCTTTTAGGTTGTTGAACCAGAAGCTGAGTGTCACCCCGTGCTGTTTCCCTAATGAATAACTCATTCCTCCTGGACCATCAGGACTGGAACCCTGTGGGCTGGTAGGGCACCAGACACCATTTAGTGATTTCTCCTCCTGAAAAAACCAGCAATGGAAAATCCATCAGCTCTCTAGGCCGGGGAGAGGGCTGGAAGGGAAATAAAAGAGGGAAAAAGCAGCAGAGGGTTTGCTGCTAGACCTGGTTTGTAACCCTGAAATGCAGAGGGAGATGGGGAGTGAGCAGCTAACAGTGCACTCCAGAACACCTCTGCTCCCTCCTTCCCAGAGACTCAAACTCCTCCTGATGTCCCAGGGCGAGGGGCAGAACGATTCCTACAGACAGCTCGTGCTGAGAGAGACTGGGCCATAGAGGGATGTCTGCCAGGTCCACAGAGCCCACCCTCCACACCACCGGTGGTTTAGACTCCCTACACTCCAACCTTACAACCAAATCTGCCTTTGTCACTGCTTCATTTCTTCCCCAAAGCTCCAGGGACTCCTCTTTACATTCCCACGCTCCATCCTCACAGTGCACTGCCTTATTCTGTAACACATCAGCCCTGCCACTGGTGAAAGACACCCTCCTCCCAGTGAGGACACCAGTCCCCCCTAAATCTGGCTGCCTACACCCACCACTGTCACTCAGGGGAGGTAACAGCCAGAGGCAGTGCTGTAGTTGATTAGAAATGTCATAGAAAATGCTCTGATATCCCATTTTCCTCCGTAGTCGTTTACTTCTCCTTTTGCATAATAAAATTATTCAATTTGCAGTGTGTTGTTTGTAATTTGTGGACAAATTGCAGTGGTGTCAATCACGCAGTAACTACAGAACTCAGAGATAATGTATTAAAATTAAACCAGGATAAGCAATACCAGGCAGGAGTTCATGCAAAATTGACTGATTTCAATACATAATTAACCAGACTAAGGCTCAGTGTCACAAAAGGAGAATGAGTCCAAGTTCAAGCTGAAATTTGCTCTGTTTGACTCTGATATTAAAAGTTTCACTGCACTGATGCCTTATCCCTGTTCTTAAAATCAGAGCTGAGCACGGTCAGAAGGGAAAAAGGGGTTTTTACCTCGGTATTTATTTCAAGGATCCCTGGTGCACTCCGTGCAGGTGGAACACTGGAAATGCACACCCCAAAATGCCCACCCACGATAGATCGGGTATAGAATTATAGGTGTTACAAATTAGCAAATCTATCAAAGATTCCCCAGTGAGTGAGGCCAAGTGAACCCCCCTCCCCCGGAACCCTCCCCTGGCCAGACCCATCTTTGAGTTTACAAAATGTGTTCCAGAGAGGACCTTGGTGTCTGAGGCCTCCAAGGTGTTTGGTCTCCTAACTCAACAAAACATCAAGTCTAGGAATGTAGGCTAAAAAGAAACACCAAGAATACAAAAGGC
>VZRO01003286.1:338932-424116 GCA_013397915.1 Daphoenositta chrysoptera | reverse complement strand
GCTCGGTGACGTGTGGGGAAATAAAAAAAAAAAAAAGGAAAAAAGGGTTTCCTAAAAAAAAAAAAAAAAATTGGGGTTTTTTTCTCTCTTTTTTTTTGGCTATTTTTATTTTCATTACAATATCATGATTATTATTACCACTACTACTATTACTATTATTTCAATATTAAATTATTCTTATCTCAACCCACAAGTTCTCTCACTTCTACCCTTTCAATTCTCTTCCCCTCATCCTGCTGGGAAGGGACTGAGAGCCTGCACGGTGCTTTGTTGTCAGCTGAGGTTAAACCATGACACCAACGTACCTAAATTACCTGAACCACATGACTATGACACCACAACAACCCCAAAAAAAGACATCTTTGTCAGGAAAACTTTACCCCCCCCTCCCCTGAGTATGTGCAGAACAGTTTTTACTGTGGCTCAGCTGGAAGAAATATGTTAGTTAGGGAATCAGTCTTCCTAAAATTGATTAAACATATATTTTGCAGCTGCCTGTGGAATTTCTTGCTAGGATCTCAAAAAAACGCCAGCAGTGAGCTGTAAATAACTGCAAACAAACAAACAAACAACAGCCAAGGCACAAAGAGGCAGGCAAAACGGTGAGGTATTACAGAATTTTCAGTTTCTTGGACCCAACAGATTTCTCAAAAAAACCCCTTGCCTAAACATGGACAGACATTGCTAAAATTTACACTATTGCCACCTAAGGGCTCTAGGTTCTTCCAGCTCATGTAAGGGAATGAGCCAAGAACCACAGCCTGCTATAAAGGAATCACAGGTCAGGATCTAGTCTTAGTCTACATTTGAGAATTCTGGGCCAAACTTTCTCCAGAGCTCATTCCTATTTAAAAGGTCAGATGTAAGCAATAATAAAAAAATATTATTTATATAATAAATTTTATTAATATACTAAAATTAATATGATCTGATACTGTACAGCTGGTTATTGATAAGAAGAAGTACAGAAGCTTTGGGGAAAAAATGCTATTTTGTTTTGCATTTCTACTAAAAGCACCTTTTTCAGTAATCAGCACTTGGGTGAACTTTGCTATTTTATACACCTATCAAGTTGATCAAGAAGTTAGGTTCAAAACTATGGAATTAAGTCTTTACAATACCATTCTGAGCAGATATGACCAGCAAAGAGCACTTCCAAATGAAGACACTCATTTGGTTCCCTTCCCCTCAGCACAGAGCACTGTGAACTAATGATGGATTAAATGTATATTAAAAACCAGAGCTATTTTAAGCAGTTTGAGATCTTCGAGTATGTTTGAGCTCACAAATACTATTTCTTTCAATTAAAAACATCAGCTCAGAGCAATGTTTTAATGCCTCATTTGTAGCCCTTTAAAAATAAGGCAGCTCATAAGTGCTGCTGTGATAGTTCAGCAGCCACCCAAGTGTTTCCCTTGATTTCTTCTCACCCCTTTAAAGAATTGAGCAGGGCTGAAACTTCATGCTCTTACATTATCTTGTATTTAAAAAAAAAAAAGAAGGTAAATGAGACACAAGTGATGAATCAGAAACTCTCAGCAGTGCTAATACCATTCCCCAGGGAAACACCAAGGCAGATGTTGGCACCATCAGCTAAGAACAACGAAAAACCATTTCCCACTTCCAGCCTCTGGAGCAGGGCAGGAGGGAAAACATCTGGAGACACAACAAAGTACAACAATAACAGTGGACTTTTCCATATGTCTTTTATACTTGCAAGGACATCCTGTTGATTTGCAATAAATACAATCCAACTCCAGCAGCTTCCTTACCCGAAATCTTCAGCTTTACGCCTTCGTTAGAGCCAAAGGCAGCTGTGAGCTGACAGCAGGAGCATGTCAAGCATTCAAGAGTCTTTTCTGGGTCCAAGTCGTGACTGTGACCTTGCATTCATCTGTTATTTCAACATTTATAGTTATTGCAACCTCTGCTGTATTTTACTGCACGTAACCAAATTCCTGCCATTAACAGCCCACTCAAACACAACTTACGGCCGCCTCTGCTTAGGCACAAGTCCCACGTCAATTATGACCCAGATTAAGCAGCATGAAGTGCTTTTGGGATAAGTGACTGGGAAAAATCATCAACCTGAAAACGATGTAGATATTTGAAATCGTGGTGGAAGCTGGAATTGCTGCAGACTACAAATTCATCCGTGAAAGCCCAGAGCACATGTCCCGTGCAGAGCACACAGAGTGCACACGCACGCTGCCCTACATTGGGGGTCAGCCATCTGCAAGCCACCATTCCTCAGCACTCACCCAGGTCTCCTCTGATCCAAATTCACCCATATTCCCAAATTTTGGTGCTGTAAGCAGCACTGAAGAACTCCCTACCTGCTCGGGAAATTAGCACGTGACACTGTCAGAGCAGCTGATTTTACAGCACCCATGAGGGGTGAGATTTATGGGTGGTGATACTTCATTTGAACCCTGGGCACTTTGGAAGGCAGATAGTCCAGACTGTCATAAACATCTCATCATTGAAACAAAAAAGGGTGGGGTTTTTTTAATGACAGGTCTTGAACAAGGTTCTTTCTGTATTTGAAACTGCATAAATAAGAGGTGCCTGAATTACGAGGCTGTAATTCTTCCTAGGCTGCAGAGGAGGTGGGTGATAACATTAAACCACTAAACCAGAGAGCTGTGCCTGTGCCAGGGAAGTGATTCTTTCCTTTCATGTAACAAGCAGAGTCAATCTTTGCTCCTTTGCAGCTTCTGCTTTTATCAGTGGAGCTCTGCCATCAAGCCTGGCTCTCCAGCCATCCCTGCCACCACACTGGATGGGTCCCAGCCTTTGGGAAGGAAAATTATTCTGGATACAGGGATGCACTTACAGCCAGAGCTGAGTTTTATTTGAATAGTGTGAAGCCACATCTTGGGGTTAGATAACATCTCGACGGTTCAGAGAGGGACAGCCACCTGTGAAGGTATTTTGGAACGCTGAGGCTTGAGGTCAGAAATCATTATTAGGGCATAGTCTGCAGCCAAATTAGAAGCTCAAATGTAATGACAACCATTCCACTCCACAACACATTTCCTGAAATCTTATTTTAGGGTTTCTAGACTCTAGAACTGCACAGATGCCAAATCACTCTGGGTGAGCAGCTGATGTCCATTGTAGCTGGCCACTGTCCCCTGCACAGGGAGGGATCTACCCAAGTTCTTCAGAGGACCAGCGCCCTTACATCATTCTAAAAGGACCTTAAATTAAATGTCTGTATCAAAACTTTTTGAGATCAATGGGTACTTTCCAATGGTTTGCTCTAAAATGCTTTCATAGTCTGTTTTTCATAAGCAGAAGGACTTTGGCTAAGAAATAACTGTGGCATTTGTTCACAACTCCACACAAGCAATTTACAATCCAAAATGGAACAAGACTATCAAAACTAAAATAATTTTGATTCTCATGCCACAAACTGAGAAAAAATGCAGAAGCTAAAAACCCACTAAAAAGTCATACAAATTCAGTTTAAAAAGGTGATCACTTTTAATTAGAAAACGTGCCACTCTTGACTCAGGCAAGGAGAAGTTTTCTTTGCAGTGTTTAGATTTATAATCCTCAGAGGCCCTTAAAATGTAAAAGTAAGAGTAATAATTTTTAAATTTTTATCTACTTCTGTAGATGTCACCACACACCCTTGAGCCATGTGTGTTCCAGCTGGACCCCCTGCTTCTTCGTGAAAGGGAAAACATGACCTTTGCTGAGGAGCTGTGACATTGCACTTGGACTTTCGGAGTCTTTTTAAGAGAACAATAAATCCCTAGAGCTGGGTGATGCAATGTTCTCCCAAGCTCCCACCTGAAGTGGAGAGAGGCTCGGCAGCACGATCAGCATTAAGGTACTTTATCCATCTCACTGTAGAAGTCATAAACAAGGTTTGTAAGGCAGTCAATCACTTTTATTCAAGGCACTATACCTTAATTAAACCGAGATTCCCTCAAGCAAGGCAGAGACAGCCCCAAACCCTGTCGTACTTGGACACAGAAAGAAGCACGCAGATTCAGCTCAGCCAGGTCAGCATCCAAAGTCAGGAAAAGACCCCAGCCGTTTATTTTTCTCATATATATATGTTTTTGGAATGACCACAGATTTGGAGGATGAGGTTACCACCTCTTCCATCCACACTGGTCAACTGAACAGTCCATCAAACATTCTCCGCCTCAGGAGAAAGAATGAAAACAATAGGAACAGTTAACAAAACATGACTATGTTTACAGAAAGTGTGTGAGAAACTCTATCACAAACTGAAAACATCGAAAGACTGCAAAAGTCAGGGCAACAGTTTGTTTCCCAGGCACTGGGTGTTTCAGTGAGTGTTTCAAGGAGCCTTATCCTCCCTCTTGCAAGGAGCCAAGGACTGCACTTGATTCGGGCTCTCAGCCCCACAGAACACCGAGCTAACACTGCATTAATATGCTAAAGTTTAGAGCAAACGCTGTTCATCCTCCCAGGGGATCTGTAAGTGAGTCTATTTCATAAATAGCACGAGAAAATCAAGCAGAGCCTTGCTGCAGTGAGAACGCTGTTGCTCTTTCTGTCCTCCTCACAACACACTCAGCATTCCTCGTAGCACCCGCTAATCTAAACCAATAACCCTGGAAATGGCTATATCCTTTATTTAAATGTGTGAAGCCCTCAGGGCATAATCTGAATTTCTTGATTTTACGACTGTAAAATATATAATGATATTATCACCAAAGTCAATAACATGCTCCTGGCAATCAATTCGCTGAAGAACGGCACAGCGCTTTTTTTTTTTTCCCTTCTTCTTTTCTAACTAATAAACTGTCAAAGTTGTATCCATTCAAATTATGTACACATTCAAATTATAAACCTGAAATAACACCTCCTTCCGTATCACAGGGCTGAAAAACAATCCCATACACACTTATGAACAGCCTACATCTTCCTGGGGCAATTAGCATTTTTATGGGTTTTTATGGCATCAACGCAGCGGAAAATACAAAACACTGTGGTGCAGAATGACCTCTAAGATGCCACACAGACTGAAGACTCCTAAATTAATTGCCAAGTGATAGGTATTTCCCATTAGCTGTGCATATATATGCACCTAAACACACATTTACACACATGCATAATCGTATCTATTTGCACATACACACACACATAGTGCACAGGTTCATTTGGTGTCAATTATCCCAAGAAAACTCACAGCAATTTTAATCAACTACAGATTTCCCTAGGAAAAAAACCCTAAGTACATAAGCAGGTGTAAAAGAGAAAATACTCACATGCAATTTAATGTACATTTCAGTGCAGCAGGAACTAAAAGGAATCATGAAGATAACTCTGATTACTCTCCTTGATGGCACATTTTCCTCAGTGGCTTCACAGAACCTCAGGACCAACACAGAGGGCCCAAAATGATCCACCACACAAAGGGATGGATCGTGGTACCACAACCACAGCACCCTGGGAATGCAATTCTTTCTTCACAGACATAAAAAAGTTCATTGCAGAATGGTTTTTTGGGGTTTTAAATCTGAGAAGTCCCCACAAGTTCTCAGATTCTCCTGGTAGCTGTTAATCTAATTTTTGATTTTTTTTTCCTGTAACTAGGAAACTTTGAGTTGCTGGGTCATTCCTCTGTCACTGTCTTTGGGAGCCCAACTGCCCAACCCTCCTGTGTGGCACCCACAGATCTGCCACAGGAAAATAAAATCCTTTTCCTTTTATAACATAACATTTTAGAAAAGAAACCACATTAATACCTAGCAGTCTATGTGCCCAAACTTTAACTTCTGGTGTCAGCACCAGCAGTCTCTTCCTATAACAACACTTCTCGAATGAGTTCCTAGCAATTCGCTTTTTTTAACTTTTTCTTTATTTTTTAACAGGACAGATACTTGAGGGTTTAATTTCAAGATCAATACTTCATCTCAAGTGCCCAGAGCACAGTCACAGCACGATTTGCTCACGACATCAAGCAGTGCTGTCTGTTAAAAGACATACTTTGGATTTCACACTTTATTTCAGCGATAAAGGCTAATCCCTAGCAACTGAAAAAAACCTACTGACGTAGTGAAATACAGCCTATTTATGGGGGTACAACCCTAAAAAGCATGTTAAAATGGGGGAATAAGCATCTATTTTCTATATAAGTCCCTGTACAAAAGCTTGGTTACAGTATAGGGCACAACTTAAGTGCAAACTTCTCCTTTCATCAACTGACAGGAAATCTCCTGAAAAGTCTGCAAGGTGTTGCTCTGGAGTGCTTTTAATGCCCTGTTTTGATGGCAAAGCAATTTGTCCTGAACACAAAGACTGAGAATACTTCGACAGCAAATGATAAACCACGTAAAGAGGGGACACAGAAACCACTCCGAAGGCTCAATGAACTTCTATTATGGTTTAATTTAAAAACATTACCTCCAATTTTAAGCACAGATAAAGGCTCTCCAGGAAAACTCAATCATCATTCAGACTATCATCTCAGCAGTACTCCCCAATTGTTCAGTGCTGCTGTTCACAAAACCTCCAACTGAGAGATTTTTATGGCTTCTGGCATTATTAGCCTGAGAATTACTGTACTCCAAGGCACCTACATAGCCCCACTCCTAGAACCAAGTCTCCTCTGTAAGCAAAAAAGATGTTCCCATTTTATTTTCTGTCCTTGATCAGTTTTATAAGCAGAGATGTTGTTCATCAGGTGACAGCACCTGCACTTGCCAAGTTTTTATCTTAACACTTAATGCAAGATGAACACAATGCACATTTTACCATCTCCAAAGCAAAATGGTTGCATGGAGTGGATTAAATGATTTCTTTATGCTACAGTGAAGTCCGTGTGAGTATGTCAAGAGAAGGGTTCTGCTATTTACAGAGGAGGCCTCGGTGTAAAATAATGTTTGATTAAAACTTGGGACAAGTCTCAGTGATGGAGAGTCTGGGGCGAGCACCCGGGAGAAGGCAGTGATTGAGCACCCAGGCTGCACGGGCAGATGACAAAGCACTCATTTTCCTTTTAGCCAGAAGGCTCACTGATCAATTTTATTTTCTTAGATGGTTTTTGAGATGACAGTATATGGGCACATCTTCAGACACAGAAATGACCAAAAGCTGAATGTAATTAAACTTCCTTTCAGCCTCTGTACCATGCAAGTCGTCATAAATCTTTGAAAGTCATTTTGTAAAGGAGCCTTTTACAGGCTGTGTGCAGAAGCAGCTGAAATTCCAAATTCTACATTGATTTAAAGTGAAATGAGACCCTGCAATAAAACTTCATTTTGGGGTACTAACCTTGTTCAGCAAGCCCCAGGGAATGACCAGAAGTGAAACAAGAGAAACTTGGCAGTCCATTTTCTGCTGTTAGAGAATTAAAATGATGTTTTCTGGACAACCAGAGGGGAAGGGCAAAGATAGGTATTTGTGGACTCTCCTCTTAAGAGACAGAAGATAGTTTAGCAATCTTTGTTCACCTAATGTTTCAAAGCCTGGGTAAATGTTTAAATCAAACAGACATCAAAATGTCAAGTACATAAAAGCCCTTGGGAAAACAGGGTCATGTCATCAACCACTTCATTCCTTACCTGCTTGCCTGGGTGTCAGTAGGAAATCAGTTGTTCCTGAGCTAAAACCAGATAAGAAAAGGTAACTGATGTTCCAGTGATCCTTAGTTTGCATTAATATGTGCACTGCATTTGGATGGGGCATCGTAAAAGCCCAAGCACTCTGAAAATCGAAGGACCTTTTACAGCTGTACTCACATGCCAGAACAGAACAGTCCCAACGGGGCACTCAGCTGATACCATCTGCTGCCAAAAATCTCTGTAAAGGACTTCCAAAGCAGCAAGGAGAGCCCAGCCCAAAGGGGCTGCTACATAACCCCAGGACGTGTCATTTCCCAACCAAACCTGAACTTGCTGGGGAAGAGAAAAGTCAGATAAAATTGCCTTTCCTTCCAAGCTCCACCACAGCACTGAGAAACACCTTAAAGCAGAGGAAGAATTAGCCAACACAAGGAATACTGATCATTTACAGACTTGCACCTCATTAATTATTTTGGTATGTGAACATGCAACAAGATCTGCAGAGTCCCTGGATTTCCCCAGCTCCTCTTTAATCCTACAATAACTGTAAGAGCTCAGAACTCGTGAAAAAAAATAATCAAGCTGCTTTTATGTATCTCCCTATATCTGGCTTTAAGTATGCAGTTTTCAGGAACAATTTTAATTAGACTTTCCCTAATCCAGGACACAGACACGCACGCGTTTACACGTGGCGCCCCAAAGTCATGTCGAGACACAAATTCACCATTTACACTTCAAAGCCTACAAAATACATTCTGTTGATGAGCCTATCAAAGAGTTTAGTTTTTGTTATATATAAAGAAAGAGAAAGAGAAAGGGAGGAGAATCAGTTCACTTCATACAAATACCAGATTCCTGTGCTGCCCTAAGATAAATGTTAATTCCCTGGGACTATAAAAAGAGCAAGTTAAGAAAAGGTTATGCTCTGCTGATTAACATTCCCAAATTTCTCACACGTTCAAGAAGAGAAAAAAAATCTTCCCATTCAAGATAACTAATTACAGACACTAAAAACCCCCAAAGACAAGAGCAGCAGCCCGTAACAGCAGAAGCAGGAGGACAAAGCCATGCATTGATTCACACTTGACCCTCTCCTGTCACCACTGTCACTCTCTGTGTCACCACCAGTGCTGGGTGCAGGCACAGAAATGGGGCTGTGCCCCACACTGGGGAGTCACAGCCCTGTGCCAAGGCCCCCTGTCCCCTTCCAGCCACCCCCCTTGGCAATAATTTGGAATTTGTTCTATTGAAGGTTGGTGTTGGTGCTCTGCAGAACGGGGGTCACACCAAGCTGGGAGCACCTGCAAACTGCACGGGGCTGTGCTCGTGTCCCTTCACTGGTTTCGTGCCCTAGAGTCTCACCCAAATCACAGCACTCGGTCTTCTGGGGAGAGAAGGTGAACTCCTGAAGCATTAAAGCTCCCCAGCCCCACCTCCCACTTTATTTAAACCCCAGAACCACTTCAGACCCCACCGAGCAAAGACTCCAGCAGAAAATGACTCTGCAACTGCAGGACAGTCCTCATCTTTCCTCCTGTGGAATCAGTGGCCCTGACAATCACATCTGGGTTATCAGTAGTTCTGATAATACTGGTCTCAAACACACCTCTGGAATGTGCAGACTTTTAAGTTTCTGCCTTAAAAAAACTGGCTCCAAGGGCATGGTAATAAAGGCAGCACATGGCCTCAGAATAGAACTATACACCCACCTTACCACACCTATTCTCACACAGAAAAAGGAAAGAATGAAAGTGTCATGCTAAAAAAACCACCACTGTAAACAGGTGTTCAGAAATTATCCTAAGATCCTATTAACTCAATAAGAAAAGCAGCTGGTATTTATTTTCCACAGTCAAATGGAAATACCAGTATTCACCACACGGCAGTCAACAAAAAAACAAACCACTCTTTCCCTGCTGAAATTGTTCACATTTTGTTATCCAATGTTTCAGGAAGAAAATTATTTTCATTTTGGCCTCCCACTGCCTCTGCAACATCAGAGAATGTCTCTCCCTGTTGGAAAAACAATAGGAGGCAAAGAGGAAAGCAGCTTTTTTCCTGAGACTTTGGGCTAAAAAACGCCATCAATTTCAAAATTACAACAGTGGCAAAGTGCTTCTTTCAATCTGGTCCTTTCATTTTTGCCTCCTGCTGCCGTTCCTATTGTCAAAGTGGCAGCAGGAGGCAGGAATGAAAAGACCACTGCTGGCAGTCACCCTTGGGCAAACTGCTGATAAGAAGTAAAACACTCCTGTGCCAGAGCGAATTCCAGAGGTAAGAAATTGGGGTGTGCACATCTCTGGCGTGTGCAAAGGCACGGAGGATCAGCAGATCAGAACTCCTCTGCTCCTGGAACTGCACTGGAACTGCATCAAGGAGCCAAAGTGTTTGGGCTGGTGCTCAGGAAATTGAGAGTGAATTGTTGGGAAAGTAGTGAAATACAATAAAAACGAATTGACAACCCCCACCAGCTAACTCTGGGTAAGTAAGAGGAAGGGAAAATACTCAACCAGGGAAAGCTGGGGACCTTTTCAAGACACTGGGAAGCTGGGTTGAGCTGTAAGGGCACAAGGACACAAGTGACCATGTTTGAATCCAAAAAGCCTGTTGGTATGAGAGGAGAGGCAGGAAAGAACACCAAAACCTAGTGCTTAAGTCCAGCGCCAAAATTTTTACAAATTTTAACACATTTGCTGGCCCACCTGCAGGGCAGTCCAGAGTTTCAGAGCTGTTCCCTTGAAAAGCAAATAGAAAGAAATCGCTTACAACCCTCCTCCAAACACTGCAAGCCAGAGAGAAGCTCCTAAAACAGTGACTATGAGTAACCCACGTAATCACCTCTGTCCCTTGGCCTTCGGGGAAGCTTCCAAAGACTCCAAATTCAGCTGCAAATACACACGACTCGTTTTTTAAAGGATGCCTTCACTCCCTGCCAGGAGGAGCTCCATCCCCAGCTGAGCAGTACCTGAAGGTGTCTCTGCTTGCAGCCCACAGCGCTGTGCCTGGCAGCTGGGCACTGCAAGGATGACTGAACTGGATCCTTTCTGGAAGAAAAATGGGTGCTAAAGGGACAGTTTAACCTAATTCTAGGAAGTTTTAATCAGCTGGAGCAAATCAAGGTAGAGGGTGGGAGCTGTGTCTCAGCCTGGCCCTGCTTAAGGCTTGAAAGAGAACAGAGCTGCCAATATTCTACACGTGGTTTTACTACCTTGGTGCTAACAAGAGTTCATTACAAGAGAGCAAAACATTCCCCTGAAGACCTCGAGGAAAAAAGTCTCAACAAAGTCGACTTCATGTGCAGAGATTCTCTGAAAACAGAGAAAACAACTGGCAAGCGAATAAAGGGGCTACTAAAATGGAGTATGTTATTATTTTTCACTGCATGGATTAAATAAAAGGAGGGCTATCTTTGCTGAAACTGAGCCATGAAAAAAGTACTTTTCCCCCACTAAAAATAAAAAGCATAACACTTTACAAATAAAATCACTATTATTGCTTGTGCTAGAACTGAACAACAAAAACTTATGAAGCTTGAAAACTCTATTCTGTGCAATAAGCACCTAAAATGTTTCATCACCTGTGTTTGGTAAAATAATAAAGGAAGATGATTTTTTATAAGAATCCATATAAACTTAAACTGAGAAGACTCTTCTCCCAAGGTCAGAGTTCTCTGTTAACTTAACCTGTAGAAAATCCTTGTCACATTAACTGAAAGGACACGCAGATAAAATCAGTCTGCTGAAATCAACACCGGCATAAGGAGCAGATGCAGCGGGAAAAGCAGATTCTATTTACACCATCAAAATACTACCAGATTTCTTAAAACATGATTATTCCTCTTGCAGTTGTGCTTATCTTCTGGAGAGTGTAACACCTGTCTATTTGGTGTAATTCTCTCATTATTTGGCTGCTGGTACCATCAAGCTTTCCTGGCTATTTCTACCTCTAGCAGATTTTTCGAGATCACGCTGAAAACGCTGATCAAATGATGCAGGAATCCTTCTCTGGACTGCACCCCAGTGCCTCCTCAATAAGTTGCCTATAACTTACTCATTTACAAACAAAATTGACTGTGTCTAATTTCCGTGCAAAAAACCCAACAATCTAATAATTTAATGTCTGTATGCAGCTTAGAATATTATAAGATCGGGCATTGCTATGCCAGGTTAGTCTGCTATTAGCTGGGGGATTCTCAAGCATCTGTCATGCAAAGTAGGTCAATTTCTAGCCATATAATTCTGATTATGTCAAAATATTTATTCATGAGTTTTCTAATTCAACGTACTTCAAATAAGTCATATTTATGTGGAGGAAAAAAAAAAAAGCCCCACATCTAAATTATGGTTGTTAACAACTGGGTTATCGCAGCTTCAAACACCCTGCTAATCCACAGACGTGGAGAATGTTTTTTCCATGCAATGTACTATGTAGTAACAGAATTGTTTTCGTTCCCTATTTGCTGTTATTTTTAGTCTGGCGTCTCAAGGAAACAAGAGGAACACAGCCCCACACTCCCTGGGTGTTACGTGGGAATGTGCAGAGCAATGGAAACCCCCGTCCTCCTTTCTTGTGCCTGCTCTTCCCTGGATTAACACGGGAACCTTCAGGCCAACTGCAGTCAAGTCTCATCTGTATCATGAATTTTTCACTTTACCAGGCAGGGGAAAATAGATGGTTCAATAGAAGAGACCCTATGGATGGATGTGCTGAGGAAAGAGCACACTGAGACTTGTCTTTCCTCAGAGCTTAGATCAACATGAGAACCAAAAAACCCAGGCTTCCCTGGTCCCTCCATGCACCAGAGCCTTTCCATCAAAATTAAGAGATTACCAGGAGGAAAGGGGGATGGATTTACAATGGATGTCACTATCCACATGCTCCAGAAGATCTAAACCCTTCCAGGGATACATCAGTAATGACTCCAAGCTGCAGGCAACACTCCTGTAGCACCAGGGAGATGGAAAAATTCATAGATTCATGGAATCAACCCATCTGCCACCTTCCACTCTCCCAGGCTGCTCCAAGCCCTGTCCAACCTGGCCTTGGACACTCCCAGGGATGGGGCAGCCACAGCTGCTCTGGGAATCCCCTCATGACCCAGCCAAGGCCAGCTCTGACCAGTTGATCACATAAAGATGAGAGAAAATAACAACTCCAAGGTTTTCAGTGCTATTGCAAAGAAAAGATCTTCAGGTTCTTCATTTCCTTCACTGCACCTTGCTGCACCATTCAGATTACCTGAGGATTTCTCTTGCTTTTACCAGTCCTTGCTTTCATCCCCACCCACAGGACGGATTCCACATTTTACCCGCCATATCCCTATTAAATATCCTAAAAACTTAAGGCTTGGCATAAGTAAAATCTTATAACTTTCCTCCCCAACTCAGCGCTGCCTAAGCCTCCACTTCATCTTTTAATATACTGCCAGGAGGTACAGCTGAAGAAATTGTATAGTACCATCATTCTTGAGGCAAAAATTGATGAGCCTAATTCTTCTATTTTCTGTGTTTTCTTCCATGCCGTTCCAGCACCACACTGGAAAAGTGAAAATGAAGAGACAGCCCTCAGCAGTGCCCACAGTGAGGTGCAAAAGGCACCAAGACCATGTGCAGGTTCTCCTCAGTCTGTCTCCAAGATTCTTTACTTCCAGGACAGACTAGAAGAAATGGCTTTACATTTCAGCAGTTAAGAAGTTTTCCCTGAACAACAGAGAGAGTTAAAACCTTTTGGTGGTCACCTCTGTGCATGACCAAACCTTCAGGTCGCCTTGATACACTCGGGCTAGAGAGGCTGCACCCGAAAAAATCACGAGAGGATGGAAGTCACCAACCATGCAGCTCCTTTTATAAGCTTTTAAATAAAAATATGCATTTCTGGGGGCCATTTTGAGAAGCTATGCACCACTCTTGAGCCCTCAGTCCCCTGACACCTGCAGGAGCTGCCGAAAGATGCTGCAGCCATCACTCCCATGTGTGCTGAAGGTACCAAGTATGCACAGAGTTATGTTCTGTCAGTGACCTTTTCAATCAAAGGGAAGACAAGGGGAGGGCATTAACACTTTTAAATGCTTTCAATTGCCAGTGTCCTAGTATTAATTTTCTAAACATTCTTCTACCCGGGTAATTAAACCACGATCTGTGTTCCCTTTGTGGGGCTGCTTCTCATGCAGGGATTTAAACGCTGTGTTTTGTTTCATCTGTAATTGTTTTCCCTTAGACCTTTCTGGTAGAGTCTGCAGGCATTCAGAATAATCTGATTGTTGATTACGTCCATGGCATTTATTTCAAGGCCTGTTGGGCTGGTTTGAAAGAACCACAATGGTGGCTAACAAGTCTAATCTCAGAACTACCATTTAAGAAAAATCCTTTCAAGGTTTAAATGCCAATTCTTACTTTCAGTCGCCCTCCTACATGATGCCCCCACAAAAACCTTATTTGATATTAAAAGCATCAACACTGAGCCTGAAGTGGCAGATCAAAATATAAATATAGGTGTTAAAATGTATTTCTGTGGTATAGATTTTATAGTCAGGAGACTACTGTTATGTCAAAAATCCTTCACATTTTAGATAACAGTGTAAGACAAGGCAGGTTACAGCAGATGTTGGAAGATGAGGAAGACTCCATCCTTGGGATCATATTTTGACAAGCAGAAGTTTAAAAATCATGCAGAACGTGAGCAAACTCTGACACTGCCTTTGGGTGGCATGTGCTGCCCATCCTTCACTTGCACAAATTTCAAGCTCTTTGCCTACAACCTCAACACTTTCCTTAGGAAAACGTGTACGTTTGATTTTGTTTGAGATTATCTGATTCCCAGCTCCGGGGCCCTCAGCACAAGAAGGACTTGGACCGAGTCCAGAGGAGGCCACAGAGATGCTCTGGGGGCTGGAGGATGCCCAAAAAGGAGCTGATTCAGCTCCTCTCCCACCAGAACCCACACGTGCAGGACTGGCCTTGGTGAGGATTGAGGTGATTAAACATCCACCTGAACAATAATGCCACTGCTCAGCAAAGGAGTTATAGCAGCAGACAAAACAGGATTCATTTCATCAGCCATGTATTTCTCTGATTACCACAAACAAAGAAACAGGATTGTGTGACAATTTGGAGAGCTTGGTAAACTTCAGCAGTGCCTTGTAATGAAGCCTTGGCAAAGAACTAAGTGATATACAAAGATTTTTCACACTGAAGCTGTGTAAACACAGTTTCCACTTTTAGAAATGTATCCTAGCAACTCATAGAAATGGTTTTAAAAGACAGCTGGACAAAACCATAATTTGGAATAAAACCAGATGTAATTGCTAAACCAGCAAGTCTGGTGGTACCAAGCTGGTCTTGCAGCACCAGCTCAACTGTGATTCAAGATGTTGAGGAAAGAACCACCGGGACAAACAGATGTTTTAAAGCCAACATCTGCAGGATCCACTGAAAGAGATGCATCAGAGTTGGTGGAAAGGATTCTGAATTTTGAATTACTCTGTTACTGATGTAGAAAATCTCTTTGGCTTCCAGTAGCAAGGCCTGCTGGACACGTACCCCCTGTTTCACATTTACATGACACTAGACAGAGATGCAGGATGCACAACTGGATTTCACTCATCAGAAGTTCACTCAATTCCATTGCAAATCAAAACAATTTTAGTCAGTTTTTCAGGAGAAAACTGAAAGAAGGGACTTGTATAATAATGCATAGACCTTGATTAAATAACTAATCCATAATTCAGTACAGACAGTCTGCTGACATCACCAGCAAGGAAAAAAGGTTCACAAAATCAACCATGAATACAAAAAGAGCCTAAACTATATTTCAGGTTAGTATTGAGACTACATTGCATAAGCATTATTGGCAATGGACATAAACCATGTTTAGACACAACAGGTCATGTTTTAAAACCCTCCAAAGAAGCTGAAACAGGAGAGCAGAGCATCCCACCCCTGAGAGGGAAACAGAACAGCCCTCAGGACACGCTCGGTTCTGCTGAGGGGGATTATTTTGCTTTCCAACCACTGTTTACATGTGAACTACAGCACATGGCATATAGAGAATAATTAACTACCAGGCTGTAAATTCAGGTACTGTGGGGTTATCACCTCAGCCATAAATCTTTGCAGCTGCAGCCAAAAGTGGCTGTGAAGGGCAGATTCCACAGGTGGGCCCAGACTGGATCCCGATTTGGTGTTCAAGGACTGATCAAGGGATTCTTGGGGGAGGAGGAGGAGTTGGCATTTTTAGGGGTTAAGGTTGTTTTTTAACCAACACTTACCATACATTCCCCTGGGCAGCTCAGTTATCAAGAAGGTGGTGTATTATACTGAACATCTAATGGGTAAGTTATTTTTAACCAGCATAGATACATTCCTCAAAATTTACATTTAACACTTTGCTAGAGGCTACTTTTCCACAAGTAACAGTAGTTAATTCTCAGTCTCATGTGGCATCCTAAATATTTGAAGAGAGGCTTGATTCTTTGGTTTTTCACTTCTCCAAAGGTCGAGTTTTAACAATTCTGTTATAAAGTTTGTCAACAGATAAATTACCAAACCAGACACATGCACTGCAACATAAATGCACATTTTGTTTTGTTTCAATTGATAACATTGATAAATACGATATATTCCTCCAAGCTGCATGCAAGGGGCCAAATCCAGAAACCTGGGTTTGGTTCACTAAAAGGGAGTCATGTATTACCATTTTTCCTCTTTGTGGATTGTTTTAAGTTATCAAAATTGAATTGGATCTGCTTTCATTGCCCAGTTATTCAGTATCATCCCACCATTCATGGCTTCACTGTTAACTTTCAGTTCTACTGCTCTGAATCTTATTTTACTATTAGTGAACATCCCTGCCCCTCTATCTGGCTTATGGTACTGGTTCAGGGTGACTGACTTCATCATTTTATTTATCCCCTCTTTCCCAATACATGTATTTCTTCTGAACTTTAACACTTTTGCACTTCTCAAGAAACAGGGAATAAACTAAGATGAAGATTAAACTGAAATTCAAATGGAGAGCAGCACAGCCAACACTACATTTGGATTTATTTTGGAAAAAAAAACCCCTTAAGATCTTTTGTTCTAAATAGAGTTACTGACCTAGAAACATATATTCATTTCTGGAAATAAATCAAAATTCCTCCTATGTTAATCTAATTGCACCAGTGGAAGCTAAGTAGTCCCTTAAGTAATTTAAGTTTCCTTATTTGAGGGGGAAAAAATTAAATAAAAAACCCCAGACCTTTCCCATCGCTGAGAGTGTGTTTTGTAGAACAAGCCAGTTATGATTAATTTCTCTGTTTGCAGTAGCAAAAGCATTTCCCTTTAAAACTGGAATAGGTGTGAGCAGATAGTCTGGTTTTTAGGGAGCATAATATTAGCAAGTAAATAACATCAAAGCATAAAAATCAGTCTAGGTTTGATTGCTTGCTTTTGTTTTACTGTCACTGCCATAAAAGTTCCCCACAAAATCTGCTGATTTCCGAAACAGAGAAAGCTCAGAAACAGGAACCTTTTTCTGGAGGCGGCTGCCATGAAAAAAAGTGGAAACCTTAAGGAATTAATGATCCTGCTGAGTTTCCCACCTCGTGCAATCATGAAGCTGTTTTAGAAAAGGGCAGCGGCGCCAATCATCCAAACCACCCCCTTTTCCTGCCGGGCTGGTGGAGGAGGAAAGGAGGAACCCTTGCTCTGTGCCCAGGAAAGGGGGCACAGCCCAGGGGGGTTCAGGGGGCTCAGGTCCCTGCAGGCAGGGACAGTCAGAGCAGAACTCCTGTCACGGAGCACCACGGAATTTCTCAGGGCCTCTGACAGCCTGGGAACCCCTGCCCCTCACTCCAAATGTTCTCTGCGAGCATCTCTTCGTCTGCAGGCATTATCTGGGATTGGGGAGAGCTAATAACACCCCTCTTGAAAGGCTGGATGAATTTGAGATGGTAACAGTGTTGTGATGTGCCTAAGGGAGCAGGGGCATCTTTCTGATTGTAATTTAATCAACCTTGATTAAAAAAAAGAAACATTTACCTGAATGCTGTTCAATAAATTTTGATAAAGGTCTCTATATTCCAGCAGGCAGCCAATCAATCTCTCCCACCTCCCATGCTTACCATAAATTCAGATCTCATCTACTTCTGCCCCAAGAAAGCCAAAGGAAGACCCAATAGCACAGTACATGGCTAAAACCCCTGAAGAACTCTCCTAAAAACCCAAACCTACACCAGCAGTGCTCTTGAGAGACACAGCCCTGGCTTCCTCTTTTAACACACTCCAAATCCCCGTGCTGGTTTTTGGGATAACTGCTTCCTCAGGTTGGGGATTTTTAGCCAGCAGAGCAGTGCTGATGCATTTGCAGCACATTCAGCCCTCAGCACCACTGCAGGGATGGAAAATCAGATCTGTGACTCAAAGGATTCTCCTTCTCTGACCCTGCAGCACAAGGACCACCAAGAGCTTCTGGCTTCTCCCAGCACCTGGATAAAGTTTTCTGCAGCAGCAAACTACCCTTGATCAAGTCTTCCCCCAGTAACCATCTCTAAAGGAGGAATAATTGAAATTAGCTACTTTTTCTTGATATGCTGCAGCTGAGGAGACAACAGTAAATAGTAATTATCTGTACTCTTCCCAAAATATTGAGCCTCTGGAGTTCCAATTATTTGTCCTCATATACACCAGAGCTCACCATCAGTGTAAAAATTTCTTCCCACCATTTCTTTTAGTCTTTGGAAGAAAAGTCTGTGCAGTGAAAAATCTGAAGATGCAATGGATTGAATATGATTATTATTCCTTATTATTGAACATGATTAGCTTATTACTTCCGCAGAGTATCTTAATTACTGTAGGTGTTACTAATTCAGACAACTAGGGCTTGATTATGTTAAAGTTATTTTTCGTACTTTAGTCTAATAGTTCCTTTTATTTACATCAAGACCCCTAAGCTGCACATACTTTAAAAGAACCCAAAATAGTCAAAGAAGCACCTACCTTCCAAGTGACTGAGTAGGGAAATAATGAGCCAGTGCTATTTAATCAAAATAAATCCTAGCAATGGACTGAATTTTCCATATTCTTCACACAAGCTGAAACAAGGCAATTCCTGTAAGGTTTTAGGCCCAAGTTTAAATAGGTCAAGAAATAAGAACACTGACAATTAAACAGACTCTGCACACAATAAAAATTAACATATTGTAAAATCACCTTCACTAAATGCAAATGGGAGATGAGATTCTGATATGCTTACTCCAGTATTAATTTGAGTGTGAGTGCTGATGAACTGAGGTGCTAATTAACTTGTAAAGCTATCACTATTTGGCTTTAACTGATTGGCTGTATTACAGAAATCCTATAATGCTCAGAAAATGTCGAAAAATAAAGCTAAAAATACTTAAATTCTCACTGTTTTGAGACATTGGTAGTTTTAAAAGCAACAGAAGGGAAATCCAACAGATAAGAGCTGCTTTGCAAAATAATGAAGTGAATTAAATTAAACTATAGCTTGATGAAAATTGGTGAAGAAAACAGCACTAATGATGCTAAGAATGCAATATAACATCTCTCTGCCTGCACCACACATTCCATAAGCACACTGTGCACATAAAGCAGTGCAGTGAGTGCAATAAACATAAACCACAGTAAAAAGGAGAATGTGCACTTTATATTAGGCAATATACAGAAACCCAGACCAATTATGTACATAAAATATTGGTATATGCTTCATGCAGAGGCAAGTGAAAAAAAAAAAACAATGAGAAAAGAGCAGGGCAGCAGGTGACATTTTCAAGATGAAAAAAGTCCACACCAGAACAACAGGAGCTAATTAAAGAGCACATGGCATAGCAGGCTATTCCCTCTCCCTTACCTTGTTCCAAAACCCCTCCAAAACGGATCAGGCAGCATCAAATGAGGCAGGAGAGCATCCATTTTTACTCTCTCCCCTGCTTAAAATACCAACACACCACAGACTGGCTGCCCTGAAGCTCTTGTTTCAATCACTTTTCCCCTTTCCACTCTTATCTCCTCGGCTGGGTACAGAAAATTCCCAAAGAGGCACTTCCACATCTGGCACGTAATAAAGTTTAACATCTGAGAGGCACCTGCTGCAAGTCTGGGGTGATGATTCTGGGTGGGAACAGTGGCCCCACAAGCTGGGATCTGTCCTAGAGCTCGGTAACCTCCCTGAAAACGCAGCACTCTGCAATTAGAACACAGCTCAAGGAAGGAACCCACCTGTTTCTTGATCGTTTATGCACCATTTTGTGTTAATTAAGGATCATCCATACCAAATTTTAAGCCTGAATGTCACACAGTTAATAACGAACAGAAAACAGTCACTAGCTCGGGAAAGAAATATATAGGGAAGCCAATTAGCAGGGGAAAAAAACCCCTCAAAATAGTTAAATACAGATCCTTAAGTGTCTTATTACATAAATAGTTAATTAAGAATAATTTACAGAAACAATTATCATTACCACATTAACACTAATTGTTCTACCCAGGAAGACAGCATTGTATAAAGCAAGATTGCCTGCCTGTTACTTCAGCACATAAAAATGTCAAGGGACTTTCTTTGGTCTCCTTAATTCCCTTCCAGTCTTTTACCATCTCAAGACAGAAGGGCTGTAAAACAAATCCATGGAATGGGGGTTAACATATTAGACACACCACCTGCCTACTTTTATTGAAATAAGTCAAGTTATTCTATTCAAAATATTCCTCCTTTTTTCCCCTTCCTTCACAAAAAAAATATGTCACTTACAACCCTGCCCAGGAAAAAGTGTCATCACTAATACTGTACAGATAACAAGGAGCAGGATTAAATAAATAGGAAGAGACATAATTATGTCTACATACAGTTTAAATCTCGAGATTTTAAATTCCATGGAAAAGTCTTCAAAGAGAAAAAACACCAAAACAACCGCGTATATAAAAGAGAGGGGGAAAAAAAGACTGTCAAAAATTACACGCAGGAGGGATGAAAAGGCGGCTTTCTGCTCACATCTCTGATGCCAACGTTGTTTTCTCCAAAGCTGCAGATGGAAATGGGAGCTCAGTGCGTGAACCAGGCACAGGATCTGGCCCTTCAGCTCAGGGCTGCTGTGCCCTTTTGAGTTTAATTTAGTTTAAATTGAGTTTAATTTAAGCTTTCTTCAAATTGCCTCTTCCCCGCACAGCTCGTCCAGCCTGCGGGGCAGGGGAGGGGGGAAAGGCAGCTCCTGCTGCAGCCCGGGCAGTGCAGGGGTTTCATCTCCACGGGTTCCCACCCCAAAAACCAGCCACCTTCTCACCCACGAGTACCCCAAGATCACCTGCCTTCCATTACAGATCTGCTCCAGTAGAGCAGCTGGAGATGTGAACATCTCCTGGATCTCAGACACGAGTAGTTCAAACACCAACACTTTTTTGTAGGACAGCACGGCCTCTGAGGTGGGAACATTTAACCATGTGTCCCATCAAAGCAATCCAAAACCCCCATTAACAACAACATTACTACAACAAGGGTCCTAAATACAGCCACCTTCTATTTGCTCATTTAAAAGCCACCAGACCAATGTCCTTGGACATTCCAAATAACACACTACAAACCAGTTGGATTTTCCTCAGTCTATATGACAAAGATGCCAGCCACCTTCTGCCTGCCTCTTCCAGGAAGAGACAAAAATTAGAACATTTCATTTCATTCAGACTTCCTTTTCCTCAACTGCCCTGCAAATTAGAGGCAGGTGTGGAAGGCAAACAGAGATCTTTTAAGATGTTAACTTTTCACCTTCCACTGCAGTTACACGCAAGCAGCACTACGACCTCTGTGGACCTGCAGCAATCTGGAGAAACAGACTGTGAAAAATACCACATATATTCTGCATAATTATCAGTGTGAGGGGCTGGGCTCAAGGTTCTTCCCAATCCAATGATCTCGAGAAACAGAAAGTTTTAGGTTGCTGATGTAGGAAGGCAAATGAGCTTAATTTTGTAAGTGCAGCAGATCCTGATCCCTCCGTACATTCAAGTGTCAATCACTAAAGTGATGATTTCCAGGCTTACAGATGGGCTGGGTAACTTTGACAGCCCCAAAACTCAGCACTAGATGCATTGTTCAAGCTCAGTCTACAAAACAGCCTTAACCCAGTTTTTCCTAATTATGGCTCAGAGAAATTCCAGGATGGCAGCAACCTCTGCAGGCTGGTCTGTCACATGAGAATTACCCAATTTGGGGCTTTTGCTAAAACAGCTTGTAGGGATTAAGCTTTTTTACCTTGAAGCCGAGTTAAATAAATGCAGCACCTCATCAGAAGAACAAAGCAGACTTTAACACTGTTTGTGTTAGTGCTGTCATCCCAAAATTCCTCAGCCTTAAGAAACGCCGCAGAAACACGAGCTCATTTATACCAGGGCACCTGCTCTCAGCAAGGCCAGACACAGCATTATTATCCTCTACAAGCTCATCTTTTGAATAATACAGCAAAATTGGAGACTGAACGCTACGGAAGGACAAAAATTTTACTTTTTCTTGCGTCCCAACGCTTTCTTGTGAACGCTAAAGCCGTCCTCATCCAGCTGCCCCAGGAGAGAACCCCTCACACAGCAGCAGGATAACTCACAGAGCCAGTTTAACTGTGTTGACAAAGAGGATTTTCAGGCCAGCTTGTTACTAATAATTCGGAGTGGAGCTATGGAATAAGGAGGATAACTCCTGGAAGTCATTCCATGCCTCTGGTCCTGACGTCAGACTCCACGCCAGGCTCTCCCGCGTGTCCTGTGGGAAGCGAGCGGAGCTGGGTGTGCAGAAATCAGAGCTCAGCCTCTCACAGCTCCCTCCAACAATGCTGCCTAATGAAGATGATGGCAGGGAGAAGAGACTGGTAATGAGACAGCTCAGAAAATGTCACAGGTGGAAGGTGCAGGAGCACCGAGGTGCACGGCCCTGCATTTGCAAATAGATGGAATAATCACTTCCCTAACCACTGCAGGAGCTCCTGTCCTGGAACCGGCACCTTCTGCTTTGAAACAAGCAGTAACAGGGAAGCAGGGCTTGGAGAGCACAATCCCTGTGCTGCTGCTGGCTGCTCCTGTCCTCACACAGTGGCTCAGGAGCGGACAGGACAAGGATGAGCTTCCCACCCACAGCCCAAGGATCCCATTTCACCACAGGCTGAACTGCCTGAACTTTTGTCCTGTGCATCTCCCGGCCCCAGCACAGTCAGCCTGCCCACAGTGTGGGAATGCAGAGGGCACCTTTTAATAATTTAACATTCAAATGAGGCCCAGAGTGCAAACACTGACAGCTGCCCCACCCCTGACTCCCTGCCTCACTGCCTGACACGTCTTTTGCCTTTCAATTCAGTCAGTAGATGTGCAAAATTCACACTCACAAAGTCTCCTCCACATGGGACTGAACAGGATTTTGTACCTTGAAGAAAACCAAACCATAATAATAAGGCTATCCAGGTATTCAGAGTAAGTGCCCATTATTAATAAGGAATTTTTCAGCATTTCTAGTTTGCAGCAATAAGTTCCATGAGGCAGGTATCTCTTTTTTTTGTAACATAAATTTACTGTTCTTCAGGTTTCACTCCTTGTTTCATCTGTTGGCGTGAAGCATCTGTTTTATCTTTCCAACCCTCTGCACCAACCACCCTAATTTTATCCAGCTTCTCTTGTGTATTTTCTATCTGCTATCTTTTTGACTCTAATCCCTTGCAGCATGATGGCATTACAGAACTTTTGCAACTTTTTTTTTATTTATCCCATTCTCCAGACGTGCTATGATCCTGTTGGCATTAAGGGGCAGGCAATTAATTTCTCTCTGTATGGTGGGAAAAGATAAGAAGAAATCAGCTAAATTTACAGGTCAAAGATTAAGGGGAACTTTCAGTCCTGCACTTAGACCACAGGAACACCTACCCTAATAAGCTCCTTCACTGAAGTTGTTTTAAGAGCATCTTAGAAAACCTCTGGCTTGGACCAGATCTTACCTCTGTGATTGCCCAAGGACTTTCAAGCCCATAATTCTATAAAATTATGTCAAAATAATTTTCTACTTTTATAATGTAATTTTCTAATTTTATCATTCTCATCTCTTCTGTGAAGAGTGGAAGCCAGAAAATAGGGAAAGGTTCAAGTGAAGGTTTCCACTGTGAGAAAAGTTGCAACCCCATTGTGTGCTCATCATTAGTTGTTAAATAATACACATAAGAGAGAAAAAGACTCAGTTAACACAAAATTGCTCATAGCCTCTTTTTGCTGAAATCCATGTCAGTTCATAATCTGAACAACAGATAACCAAAGCAACAGATTTTCAAGATCATAAATGTTTCAAGGATAACTTTTACAGCATACTGGAAAGCAAAAGCAAAATCTGAAAATCTACAGAATTCTATTCTCATTCTCACAACACAGACAAAATCAAAAGCACTGAAAAACAGAGATGAAGGCAAATTTACAGCATAAATAATATTCAATACTGACTTCATATTCACTTTCTTTTCCAAGTACTATACATGTATATTTTCATTTATTAATTGCCATCACACTTATGAGAAAGCTACAACTCAGCTTTGGTTTATGGGCTGGTTTCAGCTGGGATCATTTCTTTTTGTGCTTAGTTGCCAGCTGGGCTTAAACCACGACATGGGTGTTGTTTTATTTTTTCTTAATCAAACACATTTTAATTTACTTAGCCATTCTATTTTATTTTTTCTATTTTATTTTAAGCTTCCACCACTGCAGAGCAGCAGAGGGAGGGAGGCAGTGCCTCCCTCACTCCCCATCTCCCACAGGCTGTCAGTGACATCCTGATCTCCCGCAGCCTGAGCCTTTTCCCTCTGCACTGGTACTTGCTGCTCAGTGCCACTGGCACCTCTTTCTCCATCAAGGAGAAAGATGAACAGCCCAGGTAGTCGGGTTCAATTTCACTCCATAGATCAGCTAACTAAGAGAGCTGCAGCAGAGCATAATTTACATCCCCCGTCAGAAGTCTGAGCGTAGCTGACAGCCAACTTCACACAGCTCTGTCTGATCTTAATCCATCCCTGCACTCCCAGTTCCAGCAGCAATCAGCCCGGCCCAACTGAAACCTTTTAATGCCTACCTACAACACTAAGTGCTCCACGGCTAGAGAAAAGCCTGTTCTTTATGGAAAAAGAAAAACAGAAAACAACCAAACCAACACAGCATAGAAAAATATAGGTTAAGCATTCAGCTGTAACAAGCAAAGTGAAATCTAGGTGAATGTCCCCCAGGTAAATGTTTGCTAAAATAAAGGGCATATCCTTCTTAATTCTGAGTAGTTCAATATAATTTTTGAGGAGCAAAAGTTTGTCTTTTTTATTTATCTACAAGTGACTTCAGCTTCAAGCAAAGCACTCACAACGTTGCAGGCAGCACTGCTACAACAACACAGAGCTGAGCCTTTCCATCACCACTGCCTAGTGGCTCACCTAAAAATAGCTTTGCAATAAAACTGTATTAATTACAGCTAATACTCTCATACTTGAGAAAGAAAAACTCATTTTCCTCCTGTGCCTGTTGAGTGACAGAACCCGACGTGGCACCGCCCAGAGCTGCAGCATCCTGCTGGAACTGTCACCCCACATCCAGCTCAGGATCCTTCACAGAAGTGAGGCTGAGTGACAGTGAGGTAAAATCCAGCTTTTAACTCATGCTGGAGACTGGAAAGTCAATGAAAACCTTGTTTCTTTCAGAGCCATTAGCAGGGAGTCTTTCTGTAGTAACAGGTAGAGCTGCTTGAAACGCTTGAAGGCAGCAGCTCACAAACACCTGAGAGAGGAGCCTCTGCTGAGGAGAAAAGGCTTTACAGGCAGGGAGGCTGCCTGGTATCTTTTAATACAGAAAAGCAGCATTTTCTTCTGTAAAATCAATGTAGTTTATCTGCCCTTCACTGATTCACAGGACAAACCACAGAACTTTTTATCAGCTCATCAGAGACACCACCTTACGACATTCACATCTGGGGAGACTCGTGCCCAGACAGAACAATCCTTGTTCCTTTAACTGATGTTATTTAGTAGATAAGAAGCACAAAAGCCTGACTCTAGGTGTCGAGTCCATAATTTTACATCTCTGGATTTCCAAGATTTACGTCTGTCATAAACATCAGAAACATGAATCTTGGAAATCAAATATTAAAATGAGGGATGATGCTGCGATGCGCTGCAGCACGGGCAAATTGCTGTCATTTCCTGAGAGGTGGCAGCATTTCAGTGGTGGCTGATTGCTTTATTATTTTTGCATTCATTGCCCATCACTGATGTATGCAGGTTCATTTTCATTTTTAAAAAGCAGCTCTAAAATAAAATCCAAAAATGCACTGCTCACAATAGGCAGAGAGCACGTGTGATTTCTGTGAATTCCTCATCTTTTTTTAGTTTCAAACTTTGTACAATACTTTGAGATGTGGGATAAGAAAGACAGACATCCACCTCCATATGCAGTATTTATAGGTGTGTACAGCATCCCTACTAATTTTGTGTTTCAGTGTGTCCAAAATATGTCCAGCAATGGAAATCTCAAAATGTGCATTAGCATTACCAGCTTCTTGTATAGCAGGTTCTCAAAAACACTTTTTAAATATACATATTCACCTGCCCTTTCCATTCCAGAGAAAGTGAAGAAAGAGAGCAATATTTTCATTTTCCTGTGAAATAAAACTAATGGAAAAATACTTGCCTATATCCTGCAAGGGAAGCAGCAAGGATGGAAGGCTGTTGACACACACTTTATTCCCATCAACTGAAATGTTCTTTGTTTATCAATATATTATCAAAGTGTGTTGTTTTTCACAAAACTGTTTCTCTGAATGTTAATCCCCTCTGTGTTTATTTGTTTGCTGTTCACTATGGTTTCCTCCTTGTACATTAAAGGTTTGCTGGAAACTTCCTGAACCCCTTTGCTTGGATCAAGCTTTCTGTACAAAAAGGCCATTTCTGTGCCCCTCCTCACATTTTCCTCCGAATTTTATTTACTGCAAGAAGGGGAACTAAATCAAAACACAATTCTGTAAATATAACCCACACTAAGTGGGAAGACACCAACAGCACAAGTCATGGATTTTAAGTTGTGACTTTAGGAGAGCACAGACAGCTCTCAACCCTCACCAGACCTTTACATCACTAATTTTCCTTTCTATATTGGATCCAAAACATTCATGGATGCACTGGAACTCCATAACCACACAAATGCAGAGCCACTGGTGAAGCCCAGCATTATTAAACTCCTCCAAACCTTCCTTTTTTTTCCTAGACAATGGGCAAAGGTGAGGGACGACTATTTAAAGCCACCCTTTAAGTTGCTACAAACCCTCTCTGTTGTTAAGCAAACAGTGCCCAAAAATTATCCTCGGTGCAAATTCAGTGAAGAGAAACCATTGTCAGAATCTTTCTTCTCTCAGGTTATTTCCAATTCCATGGTAGCAAAAGGATGCCTATTTTCCTAACAGGTTAATTCTAGAAACCTTCACGGAAAGTGTATTGTGGGAGAATATGCACAGAGGAACTTTTTTCTCAGGCAAATCCCAGACTGCTGTTAGCAAGGATGGAAGTGTGAGTGGGATTGAGAGGGATATAATAAAAGTAGAAATAACTGAGGCCACGGAGGGCAAGCCAGGTTTGCAAAAGGCCTCTAGGATGTCGTTAGAGAAACAACCCTTGCACTTTTCTAGCAACACCTCCCAGGACACTCCTGCAAACCAATGAGGGAGAAAATCCCAGCAACAGGAGGTCCAAAAAAAAAAAAAAGGACAGGACAAATCAAAATAGATGCTGCAGTTCATTGAGGATCCTAACACTGCAGGAAAACAATATATTTCCATCCTTGAAACAAATATACTGAGATGATTGGTGACTGACCAGAGTTTAAGTTCTGACTCCAAATAATCATAGGAGGCTTTGTTTCAAGATTACAGAATGTTTCTTCCTGTAATTCATAACAGTTAAGCTTTGGCTCTTTTCCATTAAGTGCTCTAAGCACTCCCTGTCTCTATTCCTTGTGGCACTGCTTATGCACCATCCCCTTCTACTCTGCATTGCTGGAATTGCTCTTTACTGCAGCCTCTGGAAAAGCATTGCAGAAAGATTTTATTTAGACAGAAATGGAAAAAAGACTGTAATGATACCAAAGAGCAGTAATTAAAGTGAAACAAATTAAATTGGGGAGACACTGAAAGACAATTTACTTGAAATACCGTATTTCAGCCCACCTAAGGAAAAGAAAAATCTGAACAGTTTTTCATTTAGAGTTACGGTTAATTATTTATGAAGGTAAATCCATAAAGACTAACAGCTGTATTAGAGAAATCTTCTGCCTGTGTATTTGCAAACACTGCAATTCCCACACTCTCAAAGTTACTTCTGGGTTGTAAGTTTTGATGGGGAAGTGAGGAAGAATGGAGCCTTTTCAGGAATACCTCACTAAATCCAATTTGAAAAGGAAAAATTTTGATTGAGATTGAGACTATAAAAGGAGTTCAAGAAGACCAAAGTGTGGTGTGATTAGAGCTCCAATACTGGTGAAGAAATCCCCATTTGGGTGTATTTAGACTACAATGGAATCTCAACATACAGAGAATGTTAAGTATAAAGAGTGACAAATTTAAGCAGATGTTTTCAAAGCAATCACTTCATTTAGGAAAAATGCACCACTGAAAGTGCTTGATTTGCTGCAATAATATTTGAAAATAGTTTAAGGAAATACCTGAAATTACAGAGCAGTTACTATGGCTAATTCAATTCAGCATCACAGCATTCCTCAAAGGGAGACAAGACAGAAATATCAAACTGTCAGAACTTCCTTAAAACTCAAGCTCGACATAGCCTAAATCTGCCACACAGCTGAAAAAAAAAAAAAGTGGAAGAAAAATTAAAAAGAAACCTCAGAAAACAAGGCTGACGTGATTTGTGTGTGCGCCTTTTGGGATTTAAAGGGAAGGAACAAAAAAAAAAAAAAAAAAGCATTTTCTGCCAAAGTTATTTGATGAAAGTTGTTCCATCCCAAATTTCCTTTTAATCTGCCTTGGGCAGAATTCTCAATTTCCTACAAGCAGAGTCCAAAGTGGGTTTGGAGGCTCGCTGGCACCTCCGGAGCTGTGCAGATCCAACACCTGCCCCTGAAGCCCGCCTGTCGCTTTCCCCGATGCCACTGACACACTTTCCCTACTTTTCTCTCTTTGTTAACTCATAAAGGGAAAACTGGGAAGAGAGCAGCTTCTGCTGCAGGCTGGATTCATTAGGAACGTCCTGACAATGTGCTGCCAAATGAGGGGAGGCAAAACTGGTTAAGAAACACGGTGAATATTTTTGTGTTTTAATTGTGTCGCGCTGCATATTTTACCTGCGGGAGATGAAAATATTTACAGCCTTCCACGTGTTTACAGCAAGATGTACATCTTTATCAGAGACTGAGGGGAAGGAAATGGGTCTAAAAAGAGAGAAACAAAGCTTTCTTTTTGTGAAGACAGTGAAGAACCTGGACCAACTCAGAGCAAAAAGTATTTACATAGCTCCAAATCCAACAGCAGTTGGATTTCTGAAGCAGCTTTTCCTTTCTCCTCAGTAGCAATTTCCTTCTATTTCCATGAAAATAAAAATGCTAGAAAAATTCAGATTTCCTCACATTCCACAGCCACTCTGCCTTTTTCCCTGACAAAGAAAATCGAGTGCCCGTGTGCTTAGCAGCTCCTTGGGTGTTAAATCCTTACCTGCTCCTCTTCCAAAGCCCTTCCAACAAGAGGTTTGCCACATCTGTCTGACTGCCAGAAGATTTTCACAGCATTAAATTGCCACACCTACAAACCACACTGTGTTGACCACTCTGAAAACTAGAGTCACCTCGCATTGAAAGGTGCATTTATTCACGTTTAAAAGATAACCAGAGAAATCACTGACATTAATTTATTTCCCTCAAAGAATCCTTCCCGACCCTGTAAGCAGCCGACCTGGAGTCACGTATGTTTATTCTTACAGCTGGGGGACCAAAATCCCTTCACAATGAGGAGATATTTAAAATCTCTCCTTCTTAGAGAGCCAGCTTTATTTCAGGCATCTTAAAGAGAAAATCCCATTCCCTCCACAGAGTGCTCTGTTAAGAGCCTGGATGTGGGTGAGGCACTGCCCAGACCCCAGCAGTAACTGGAATTTAAGGCTTTTAACCAATCTGCAGCTTTGTCTACACCGCAATATTTTGTGGGTTTCTTGTCTAGCTGAGTGGGGAAAACCCCCCAAACCTTCATCTTGAGGATAGTGCTATTTTTTTCTAATTTTTTTAATCTAAATGTTGTGCCATGGAGAGACACCTGGGCCACCAACTCCCCCTTACATCACCAGATCACTCACACGCTAATGAAAGTGTGTGAATACATCATTTAAAAGTGCAAATTCTAGATAAAAACATTTCCCTACTGGTTTCAGCTAACACAAACTATAATTTAAAATAATGTCTTGGTTTGGTAACTTTTGGGAAATTTGTCTGCACTGATTTCAGCAATAAATCTGATTCCGGATTTATTTTGACACAACTGAGAGCTGAGCCCTCCACACTGAATGTACAAAACTTCTGCACTAGGTCCAGGAGAGTCCCCAGCAAATTTGCCTTAAGTGGGACAGCTCTAGCAAACTGAAAATTAATCCTCTCCTCCTAATTTCCCACAAGAGTGTAAACATTTTGTGGTATCTTTCTTGATTATATGACACCTCCATGAGGGTTCTTCACCCTGGAGCTTAAGGAATGACACCACACATCAGATGGGAGCCGGAGAGAATATATCCAGGAAACTGTCCTCTGATGAATCCACTACTCAAAAGTTAAATTAAAGATGTGATTTTACAGGAAGATGTTTATTCCCCACGTGTTTCTTTACAGGAAACAGCTTCTTCCTTTAAGTCAAAATCCTTAATCATGAAGTGAGCCCATGTTTGTGTGCCTAATTCCACAAAATCTCTAAGCTCAGAGAAACCCCAAGTGCAAGGTTGGTTTGACTTTTCCTGCCAGCATCTGGGATGCAGCAATTCAACATCTGGAAAGGTAAAAAACACCCACTGGAGCCAGTGGTGACCCTGGCCAGTAAAAAGAGCAGCCTGGCTAGCAAGAAACCAAGGCCCACAGCCAAGATAACTTCAAGTTATTCGACATTGATTCAATATTAAAATCCTCTTCGTTCTACTAAAGTCAAAATGAAATATTTTTATGTATTTTGAGCTTTACTAAAACCTATTCTTCCTTTTTAAAACAAAACTTAATTGAAACCAGCTAGAAGAAGAAAGCTTCATTTATCACGAAGTGACATTTTGTAATTAAAATACAGTTCAGAACAAAATGTTTAGCTGCAAAGGCGTGAATTTTCCCTTCTCCACCGTTGCTGCCAACTTGCTATTATTATGAGTGCAGTTAGAAGCAGAAAACTGGTTTCTTTTCACTGAAAATTAACTGCAAGGAAAACAGGGATTGTTTGTCTAGAAAAAAATGCCAACTTTTTGTTTTTAGGGCATTGTGGAGATGCAGTGCCCGTGACCATGCACTGAGTTCTGTGGGGCTCATCCAGGTATGATAGCTACTGAAAAGTAATTAAAAATAGCAACAATTCCTGCTCCTTTCTTACTCTTGTTTCCTTGAAGGCTCCATTTTCAGGTCAACTCATCCTTTATTTAAACAGTTGCTCCACGTGCCTTCCTCTAAACATACTCACAAGTTCACAAGGCTCTTCATCCACAGCAATACCCCCAAAATCATTCCTGGAAATCTGGAAGTTTCAGTTGCAGGAGGTTAAGAGCAGGAAAGAAGCATCAGGTTATGGACAGCTGGCTACAAACCTGACCACTCTTAAATTTCTGTACGTGGGTCTCCAACACAAGAATCAGGTTGGTTTTAGAACGGAATCTTTTGGGATTGTAGCCATGAAAATTGTACACAGTGCACATCAGCATTGTCTTTTATACTCACTTCTGGTGCCTAAAATGCTGAAAGGGCTCTGCTTGTAATAACTATAAGCTGTTGTAAGCCAGAGACCCAAAGCTGACTGGCAAATTACTTTGGGATATATCAAGTCGTTTATCCTTTTCCTAAAACAACATTCTGGGTGCTAGGAAAATCTCTGTGTCTATGCACAGCAGCAATAAACACAAACCTTCTCAGAGAGGCACAGAAAGCATACAAGAAACTCTTATTCCTCTAAGCAGAATAGAAGATGGAACAATCATTTCCACTGCACCTTCCAGAAAAAAAAAAGCAAACCCACAGAAAAAAACCCTGCTCCTTTGAAGGAAACTTCTAATCTGAAGTCAAATTAGCAATGAACTAATTGGGAAACACTCATTTGTCACAAAGCTCTCTTGGGAACAAGCCTTGAAGGCCAATGTTCATCCCAAATTCTCCTTTAAGCCACTGGAGAAACAGAACTCACTGGCCAGGAGAAGCAAAGCAATAGCTTAAAAGTTTGTAGGTTTTAAAAAAAACCCCAAACCTTTAGGACTATTCACGTACAGGAACAACATCCTCAAGTTCAATGATTTTAAACCAAAACACATCTGTTACAAACAAAACAAGTTTCCTGAGTTTCAAGTATAAAAAAAAAAACATTCAAACAATCCAGAAAGTGTTTGTTTGCCTTCGTTCTGGTACCTCTGAACAGGAAAATATTTTAAATTAAACCTGGTGAGCCTGAAAAGTTCGCTCTCAGGAGAAGGCAGAACCTCGGTCCTTAACCGTGAATGAATTTTTAAAAACATTTCCAATGATTTACTGACTACAAGGAGCAAAAACCCCACCAGATTAAAGCGTGAGGGGCTTCCAAAGGAACACGATTTGGGCTCTGATTCTGATGGAAGAGTGGGAAAGGGAACGTTTTTGCGCCTTCCACTTTGAGACACAAATGAAAGGAGCAGAATTTGGTTTCAAAACCTGCCAGTGAACTCGGAGTGATGAAAATATTCCTGCTCCCCTCCCAGAGTGAGCGTGCTCCCGGGGCTCTGAAGTAGGTTAATACCATGATTACAGCATTTGCAGAGGTTGGCAATGCTGCTCCAATCTCCTGCTGCACTTAGGCACTAAATGAATAAAAATGTTTCGGGTACAAAGGTTAAGTACATTAAAGAAGAGTCATCTGAAGCTTTAGCCACGCCTCCGGCTGACACAAGAAATAAAAACCTGCAGGATCCAATGGCTTGAGATACTCAGAGTGGTTCAGAGCTTTTGGCACAATCTTCCCATCTCTACACCACTCGTGAGGTTTTTCAAAAAGGGAGCATGAAGAGCCACCTCCGACCAGCCAGGGAATCCAGGGCTCCAGTTTAACACAAGGACTGCTGGGATTCACTGCCCTTGAACCCAGCTCCCTTCCTGAACTGGGGTGTGAAATTTGGAGGAATTCCACCACTGCCAACGCAAGCACTGGCCCAGCTGTGCCTTCGCTGGGACAGGGCTCTTCCAGCTGCTCTCCCAACTCTCCCATCTGATGGCTGAATTCCAGAGTCAAAGCTGAAATTTTCATGAAAGAAAAGTGTTTCCCTCAACAATATTGACTTGGCATTTAACTTAATACTACTTATTAGGCTTGAGATGAGTAAATGTGCAAATTAATCTATCTAAGTAGATGAAATTCTGATGAATAGGAACATATTGATTATGAAATCTCAGCCCTCAAAGCCCATCACACACAGCAGATCAAACGAAAACCCTGCTCCAAATGCTGGCAAAGGAACTTTGAAAGGTGATGCACTTGGAATATTTTGCCTCGGTCATAGCAGCATGAGCATATTAATGTTTTCTAGACATGAGAGTCTGGCTGACTAAATATTCCAGGGATGCTTAGTTTATATAAACAGCACTGGCAAGAGGGAACTGCTTGTGCTACACACTTAATAATTAAAATAACTCACTTCTGAGTGTAAAAATACTAAAATTATTTTTTTAGGAGAAAACACCCAGTTCCTTCTTTCAAGTCTATTGTTTTTTTTCTCCTCACAGACCCCCATTTTCAAATCTTTCTGCTTGTCAGTTCTGAATAACTTGGTTAAAAAAAATAGTATCTAAAAGGTTTTGAGTTTAATGCAGGCCAATAACCTTGAATATTTTAAAGCAGCTAGAAAGAAGCTTAACCACACATTTCAGCAAGTCTAAAGAGACATAATTTGAAAGGTATTTATAGCTAGTGCCTCTTTATTTTCTCATCTCAGGCTTTTAGAACCTTTGCTCTAAACCTAAAGGGGAAATTTTCTCCCTTTGAACTGGGTTACTTCAAATGGAAACTTCATTACTAACCTTAGAGAATTCAGTCTCCTCCAAACATCATCTGCTTTGAGAGAAAAAAGTAAATCAGCTTGTGTTTGGATATAATTAGTGTGGAATGACAGAAATGACAAAATCTGGCCTGCAGAGGTTATGGGGCATTAACAAAAGATGATGTTGTAATAGTTGAGACTTCTCTGCTGGAGATAGACTGTGGAGCAGAGCAAGGAGAAGGCACAGAATATTTAATGCTGCCCTCACCAAGTTCATCTGGTGCTCAGTGAACTCACACGAGCTTCAAGTTACATTTCTCAAGGTAACTCCACATTCCTGAAAAAAACACATTAAGGGATGCACCTTTGGTGTCTTTTCCCCCCTCTGTCTCTAACTAGAGCATTCCCCTGCTGATGCCCCAGGTTTTAACCTTTATATTTTTTAAATCTAGTGTGTAACTCTGGAGTTTCTTGTAGCCTGCTGACTTCTGTTCTCTAGAAATAACAAACCTCTCTGGGCCTGCTCTCCAAGGACACCCAGGCTGTCCTGGGCCTGAAAATGTGTAAACCAACATCTTAGAAGGGGGGTGAGCTCAGGGAAATTATATAATTAGCTGAAGTTCTAATTGGAGAATTTATGCTGATGTGCAAATGAACCAAACCTATAAAAGGTGTGAAGAACTCGTGACTCGTGGTCCATCTTGGGGTCCATTTTTGGATGTAGCCTTTGGCTCCTCAGGGTGCACCTTTGAAGGGCTTTCAAATAAATATCTACCTTTATTCCCTTATTCCTGTCCAGTCTCTGTTTCTAGGGAGCCTCTCAAGGCATCACTGCAACCCACAATGTCTCATATTCACCACACAAATTTAATAAAACACAGGAGTTCTCTTTAATAACTTCACACAAAGGTGTAGCTCTGACTTGCTCACTCTTGTGTTGGCCAACAATTCCAAATGAGCTTCCTCGTTATGAAATATTCAAAACCAGATTAAATGTCAATATGACTTCCCTGGAAGCTGAACTTGGAGTAAAAGGTGAGAATCAACTTGCTTTTCACATCTTCAAGGCTTCCTATTTCCTCCTTTGTGAACATTTTACTACAAAACTGGGCTCCAGTAGCAAATATCAGGTTACTTGTTACGAGTGACATCTTTATGTGTCAATCTTAACAGGCAACAGGAAATCCATTTTCCATAGTATGTTTATAGAAGTGCTTACTGCACCTTTAAATTTGCATTGATTACTTTGTTACCAAAAGGTCACAAATCTCCCCTCAAAATCCTTTTTTTGTAATTATATTTTGTCTTAAAAGCAGAGGAGTTTAATACAAAGACACAAAGTATTTCATATCAACACACAATAATTTCGCATACTAGAAATCCAATATCTGACTGCTCTATGGACATTTAGCCCCAAATAATTGGTTCCACCACAAGATTAAAAAAACCCAAACCCAAACTCCTCTTTATCTTCATAATCTTTTCAGTACACCAGCAGTTCATGCATTGAATAGAATATGAGGAATTACTGAATTAAGAAATTATTGCAGAGAGTTTACTAGGTTTTTAAATATAGGGAATATATATTTACTTTATCTTTATTTGCTTAAATGACCATGTCCCTGAAAATGGTTTTGAGATAATTTAAAATGAATGAATAATAAAATTACGATAAAATCCTAAATGTTTTTAAACACAATAAAGGTTTGCTGCTTCCAAGATATCTGACCCCAGGATCCTTATTGCTCTCTTAAATATCTCTACATAAAGAAACCCTAGACATGAACCTACAAATCAGCATTAAAATGAGCTTTTAGGTTGGTAGGACTCATTTCAAGCTGGTTTTGAACACCCAAGCTGTGTTTGTTTCACTGAAGTAAATATCTAGCACTGAGTGGGACAACCTACATTTGTGTCATGGGGAAGGACTTGGCCTAAAAAGAGTTATTATTAATTAGCATTATCCCGGACCTCATTAACATATGCACATACAGATGAGCTTCAAGGTATGGGTCTTTCCATCATTTTAGAGTTGGATAATCTCTAATAAACCTCAGTCATTAAAGATTGTTCATCCCCCTCTGCTCTAGCCCTGGGATCATGTTAAGCATCCGAATCTTACCCAGCTCTCAGTCCCTTCTCACTTGTTCCTCTGCCAAAATAACCCCTCCCAAATCCTGCTCTGACTGCACTCCTCCAAGGCCCTGCACTGATCTCCACTCATTCAGACTTCTCATTTTAAACTTATTTAAGAGATACATATGAAAAGAGTTTTCCTAAGACGTAAGGAATTTAGATTTGGATTCCACCAATATCCGTGCGTTCACATTCAGGCTGGGCTGTCACACAAAGCAGCAGCTCCATCCTGGCTGCCAAGCACAGAAAGCAGCCCCAAATGGAGCCATCCCCTGACCACTGTCCTTCCCTTCACTGAGCAGCACAAAGGTCTCCAGGAAACAGCAAGATGAGCTCAGCTCATTAAAAGCTGTAGGAAAATGTATATCCTGAAGGGATGTTAAATGAGGCTTACACAGGCAACTTTGAGGCTCTGCTTCCTTCGAATTTTAGTGCTTAACCTTACAGCCCCAGCATTTCTTTAATGCAATTAAACAGAGGCACAGATATAATGTATTGCTTTAGTTATAGTCTTGCACAGGGAAAGAAAATAGGCAAGAGAGATAAAGAATTCTGTAGGTAGCTTTCATTTTGATCTCCAGTGTCTCCCTAGCAGTGCCATCCTTTTGACACGCTCACCACAGCAGAGGCTGTGTTCTTCCACATCCAGTTTTACTGGGAAGGGCTGGTAACAGATTATTTTTAAAGAGACACTTCTGATATGTGCATTGTTTAAAAAGAACTATAAACCATAAACATCCTACACTAGTAAATACTGCAAACACTAAACACACCTAGGTAACCATGTCAATATTAAACTTAAGCCATGCCTGAGTACAGAGTACACTCAATTTCCCTGGTGCATTTAATTCCCTTTATGTGACTTTGGACATTTGAATTCAATTTAAAACTTACACAGGCAAGACAAGGTATAAAAAAAAGGATTAGTTCATCCAACTACTACTGGTGTTTTTGCCTTCCACCTAGTTATCAGCACATTATTGTGACGTGTGAATATTACCCTCTTATTACTTTGAAGGCAATTTTATATTTAAAATGAAATTAATAGCTAACCTCAAAAGGCCGTGCCTAATTTCATTTCACTCCCTGAATCATCCTTTTCACTACACCATTCTTCCTCTAACGAAACTAAGAGCATAAGAGGTGTAATTATAGATCACAGATTACCTGCTCAACGTTTGCTGGTGGTTAAAGTGGGGTAGATATTAAAGTTGACTCCAGAGGAAGCTGCTGCTCCCATCACTTGGAGAAGAGGCTGCTGAGAAATGTTAATATTTAGGAAGTCCAGGCTGGAGTTTTCTGTGCTTTTGGACAACTTTGCAGGATATCCTGTGACCACTGAAACCACTGCCAGGAGGATCTGGGGGAGGATGAATCCCCCCAGACCCTGCAGCCCACCAGATTCAATTACCTCCAGTGGAAGATGCTGGGAACACGATCATCCCAATTTCTTTGGTTCCACTCCTAATAACTTTCATGTTGATGGAGCAACAGCTTGTTTGCTTCCCTGACTGCCCCATCCCAAAGAGAAACCATTCACCATTCCCACCTCTCCTTCAAACTCGATCTCCTTGGAGCAAGGGAAGGCAGATTTGGGACTCGGCAGCCAAATGACAATTCACCCTACTTCTGCTGTTTTTAATGCTGTTTTGCAGCAGTGAGTAATGCTGTCTCCGGGAAATGGAAGTGAAAGCCACTCTGTTCTTGTCAGAATAATAATGGATATTGTGTTGGCAACTACTCTCCTGCACTGCACAACTGCATAAATAAAAGGAATTGGGAAAAGCCAACAGTACGGGAGTAAATAAAGGGAGTAAACTCCCCTGCTTGCAAATAAAGTGATCACTTGGTTTGGTGTTTCAGCCTGGGCAATGAGAACAGGATAAAGGCTGTGTCTAAATCAGAAGAGATTTCAACCCCAGGGATCCTCACGTCTGGAGAGAGGCTGTGGGGAGAGGCTCTGGCTGTTCAGGAGGCTCTAAGCAGAAACCTTTAGGAGGTTCAGCATCTCCACACGAGGTTTTACAGCCAGGAACAGACTGCAAATGGCCTTTGGCAACTCTCAGGTTTAGTTCAGTGCTCATTGGGAAATCAGCTCTGCCCCCAGTGCTGTGGCAAGTAGAAATAAAGATGCCAATGAGCATTAAAGTACATCCCTTTTTTTTCATACAAAAGACCCCCACAAACACATTACTTAGTTAAGCAAAGTAAATATTGTCACACCTGCAAAACCAAGCAAATGGAAAAGCAGAGGAACACTCTTTTTCCTGTCCTTATACCAACACCAGCTATTATAAAAAACAATGCTTAGATAAAAATAATACAAATAGGGTGTCATTATTTCTGAGGACATGTGTATTTCTAATTCACTTTCAAGACAAATGTTACACTTCAACACAATCACAGAATCACAGAATAAGCTGAGTTGGAAGGGACTCCCAAGGAACATCCACTCTATCAGTGGACAACCCAAATACATTATATGTATATATAATAAATTACCTTTATTCTGGATGGCCAACAGTGACCATATTGATCCTATAGACAGAACCATGTGTGAGAATCACAGCCACATCTTTTCTTTAGTCCTGAGGAGCACAGTCAATGTCTGCCCTGACATATTTATCACAGGAATCTGAGCCTATTACTTGGCCAAATTCCCTACACATTTCTTTGAGCTCTTAAAGAGGAGTGTACCACAAGGCATGAATGAAGGGCTTACAATTTCTGTAACAGTGTTTCAAAATGCGGCTGATTTTGTGGGGAAGTTTTTCTTAACCAGAAGTGGTCAGTGTTCTGTGACATTAAGGATACAGTTATTTTTCAACAGTAGTTTTTGTGACTAATACATATATATATATATATGTATATATATATATAAATAAGCATTTCTGATTCAGGCTGCTTAAACACACAAACCAAACCCTGTCTGTTAACTTGTACATTCCCCCACTGTCTTTTCTTCACAAGCTGATTATTGAAATTACTGTGATACCAACACTGACAGAGTGAAACATGTTGGTTAAAGCACAAAATAAGAATCAGAACCCTCAGATTACACACAAAGTTCTGCCCTGATTTGTGCTGCAATCTTTGGAAGGTAACTGAGAGATCAGCACTGGCTTTTGATGCAAGATCTAACCACCCTTGAAATCAATTTACATTTCCCCCATATGTCTATGGGTCAAGAAAGCTCATGATTTTCCATAAATTACATAAGATTATATGAAACTGGAGGATTTTTCCCTCATTACATGAAAAAGTACACACTGCAATAATATGGACATCAATGCTAAGTGTTATCTGTTTATTTCAGGGAAAATTAGTGAGCAATTTAATGCTGGGATCAAGCTAATATTCCAAATTTACTTGTCTTTGATACCCCTTCAGCAAAATGGGAGCAGTTACCAGCACAGCTGATACCTCTAATCTGTATTATACAGTGAACAACACTTTCTTGCATTTTATGGGAAATTCTGCAAGCAATATAATGTTGATAGAAAAGGCAGAATGTTTCAGAAAATTACAAATGCTCAAATGCACGTAGTGCAACGTGCTGACAGAAATGTTATTCATTAATATTTATCAGGCAAGCAAATATCTTTGGATGAAGAATGCTACAAAAACATTATCATCATCAACATACTTGTCCCTGTAGAATATTTCTCTGTGAGCCATATTAAGAAACTTCTACTAATCCAAACCTCTGGAGGTATTTTAGCTACTAATCTGGATGAATTAGGTCACTCCTGCTCAGTTATTCATTACACAATAGAATTTTCTTCCCTGAAATCTCTAAACAAAACTTTCCATTTACAAAAGTTCTAACACGAATTTTGCAATTTTGCTGAGAGTCTTTTCAATGACTTCAAGCAGAGGAAAAAAGTTTCCCAGAAAATTAATTTATTTGCCTGTTTAGAAGTTCTGCCTCCTGATCAGCCCCAGCCCCACTTTCCCCATATTTCAATAAAATCTCAGAGGTAGTTCTAGAGCAAAGTAACACCAGCCCCAACCTCAGTTTAGGCAGATTTCCCTCAATTAAAAACATCATATCTGCAACAAGAGACAACATCCATCACCCCCAAAGAATCCTTCAATTAACAACCACAGGCCCCCTTTGGTACGTGGTATTTAAAACAGAATTCATGAACTCTCTAATTGATGATAGGTTATTGGATAATCCTTGTTAATTATAGCTACACAATGTCAAAATTAATGATTTTCCCACCCCCTTTCAACTTGAGAATGAATTCATAACTTATATCAAGACACAAAAGACGTGCAATTAATACTGTCAGTAATCATCTCACGAAAGAGATTTGTTAAAGGCAGGCATGTGGACACAATTAGTATATCAATTAATGTTGCTGTTACTTGATCTATAAATTATTGAAAAACTCATAGCTACTGCAAGGAAATAAAGCAAATCCACTCCCAGTCAATGAAAGAAGCTCCTGACTGAGTTCATTACTCTTTAGATCAAATCTGAGTTTTGCTGGATTCCACGAATCTTAGCTACATAATCAGAAAAATAAATGAACCTATACCAATGTGACATCTTGAAACGTCTCATTACAGTGAGGATGCTTTAATTGTTGTTAGTTGATCACAAAGTTTTAAAAAAACGTTTTAAAAAGCAATCCACCATCACTTTCCAGAGCACTTATTAATTTAAACTGAAGTTCTGGAAACTGGAAACTCTGAAATCTGGAAACAAAGCTGTAAAAACTCATTCCTGTGTGTCAGCAAAACTGCAGCTTTTACATCCATCAGAAACATCCACTCCACTCTCAAGTTTAGCAATGATTGGTGCAAAGACTGGATTCAAATGAGGTCTAAGAAGCCCAAACCAGGACTTGGGTAGCATTAGGCACCTATGATGAGAACTGACAACGACAAAACATAACCTCCTTTAAAGGCTTCCTATCCCCAAAGGCTTTTAAACTAACTAGGTAGCTGCTGTTTGATCTCAGTCTGACTGGAGTTTTGCTCCTGGGGATGCAAAGGCTTTCCTTTAGACAGTCAGACAGACCCCAGCCCCTCATTAGTGGTTAAAAGTCCCAGGAAATGGATGTGACTCTGCCAGAGGCCCAATCCACACACCACACTCCTTCTAATCAGCAGTCAGGAGAGACAAAACGGGACACTTAAGCTCTTTGCCATCGTGATCCCAAGAGGACCAGACTCAGATCTCCCAGCTCCAAGCCAGCCCTGCCAGGCAGACCCTCCCTGGTGCAAACTCCTCACCTGGCATGAGGCACCCCCGGTGCGGAGCCCGCTCTCGCTCTGCCTCCGGAGCAGGGCTGGCACGCCCGGGCATCCATCCAGCCAGGACAGAGCGCCCAGCTCCGGGCAGGAGAAGGCATCCAGCCCCAGCAGGGCACGTCCCACCCTCTCTGAATGCCCCGTTCCTGCTGGCTGGGTGCAGCAATCCCTGCCTTGGCACCGTGCCCGCTCCGAGAGCGCTTCCCGGTGCCAGCGCTTCCCAGCGCTCTGGAAACCCATCAACAAGGGAATTTCACCCAAGGGGACCCTGAGCACCAACAATCGTGGTGCTGATTGCCAACACGCCCAAGCTCCTCTCTGCATTTGCTTCCATTTTTGAAAAGTCCCAGTCGTTTTCAAAATTGGCTCAGGAGCCTTACTATGGGGGATACAATGAGAGATGGAATTGCAGAACGAGCCCCAAGCTTCAAATAGAAAAATTACAGAATTTAAGTGCAAGAGGAAGAGATTAAATCTCTAGAAAAGTCTCCTGGACTACCTTAAGCAGACACAGATCTGCACTGAAATTTGGTAGCCACGCTCACTTCTTTACCAACCTCCCATTTCAATTCTTCTGTTCAGCTAATTTTGCAAGAAGGGATTTTCCCAGGCAGTTATCAGTGTGAATTCAACATCAATGCAACACATTTCCCCCAGAGAGGTTTCTAAATCAATTTTAATTCCGATAGGCCCAAGTAAATGTTTTCAATTTGATTCAATAATCTATACACACTTACAAAAAGGCTTTTCCCCCATGTACTACAAGACAAACATGGTTTATGTTTCTAACAACTCTGGCTAATAAAAAATTCTAATTTCCTATCCTGAACGATACAAACACACAATTTTTATTCACTTCTTAATGAACTGGATGACATAAACAAATGAAATAAAATCAGCATTTAAGAGCATTAGTTATATCATTAATTCTTTAAATGCTTCTTAAAGAACACAAGACTTTTGGCAAACTCAAAAAAAAAAAAAGAAATTATCACCAAAATGTCCTCAAACTGAGCTTTCTAAATCTCCTGAGAATTTTTCATGATTTCCACTTGGGGAGCAACATGAAACCTCTCCAGGATATCTTTTAAAATGTGAGCAAGTTCTCAAAAAGGATAATTACAACGAAGTTACCAGCAGATATCAGCAAGAGTGGCATGAAGATTAGGGCTGGAGGTGGGAGATGGCAGAAATATAATCTCCTCTAATAACACCTAGTGCACTGTAAGCCTGTGAAATGGAATAAAGTGTAGGAAGGAGGGCTGTGGAGGTCAGGGTGAAACGCTGCTGCTCAAGGGACAAGGAGCTTCACAGCACAGGAGCAAAAAGTGACAATCTGGAGAGGAAGGGAGGTGCCTGGCTCCCCTCTGTTCCCATAACTATTTCCAGGCCAGTTAAAACTCCAATCCCTCTGCTGGGGAAAGCACTTCTAGAGCCCATCAAACCCTGGAAGGATCCATCAGATCACTATGGACTGAATGAAAGGCAAAATTTGTACTTGATTTTTCAATAGCCTGCTTTTAAGATTCTCCAGGGTGATAATGTTAACATACAAAATTCCAGTCTGATATGATCGTGTAAATATTGAATTTACCTACAGAACATCAGAGCTCCTCAGCTGTGAGTCTGTGTAAACAGCAGCTCCTGAGGGGGTTTTGTATTGAAGTTCTTGTCCTAACTGCAGTGAGAACCCCTCAGTGCTGGAACAGCACAGTGCCCCACAGAGCAGCTCAGATGACAGTGGACACTGCAGAGTTGGCTGGACTAGAAGGCTCATGGCTGTGAAAACACCATGCCTAAAGAGAAATGTTCCTTCTCATGGCTGTGAAAACACCATGCCTAAAGAGAAATGTTCCTTTTTTGCATGGGACTACAGAAAGAGACGTGTTCCCAGAACATAAAAGAAATATTCAGTAAAATCTCTGCCCCATCTGGAGCACAAATCAAACTATTGCCCTGTCACCACAAAGTCAGCAGTCTATGCAACAGAGCCTATAAGCAATTATAAGAAACCCTCAAGGAACTCTAACCTGTCCAGGTTATTAAGTTTCTTAAAAACGAAGTACAGTCACCTGCTAAATTTAAAGGTTTTTAATAAAGAAGAACAATAAGGGACAAAAGATAGAGTAAAAGGATTACAGCATCCAGGTGATGCTGGGTACCCTTGGCACAGAACCAAGAGCACAAAAAGCCTAAGTAAGACACTCTCTTTATATACATTTCTATTGCATCAGTCTGTTACATAGTCATAGGCAAATATGTATATTCATACTCTTTCCTGAAAAACATATGGCCTTTAAGATATGAGAGGAATTCTTCTGTATGTTGATTCTTAGAAGATTTGTAGGTAGAGATGTCCGGTAACAGGAATCTGTTACATCGTGCTTATCTGAGATTGTCACTTCTGTGTTTATTTGAGATTGTCCTGGGGCTGGAGTTATCACTTCTGTGTTTCCTGGAGATTGTCCTTGGGGCTGGAGTTATTACTTCCTAAGGCTGAAGTCATCACATCTGTGCTTATCTAGTTAAGCTTATAGTTTGTTAGTAGCATTTCAACATATCTTTGGTTAGCTATTTTTCAACTATTTCTAGGGTAAAACAAAAGAAAAAGCATTTAATAATGGTTACATTTCTACAACGTAAGGGTTAATATTATACACATAACATTCATTATTTGCGAAAAGCCAACACAATAATATGTATTTATAACAAGTTGTTAACTAATGACATCACAGTGCCTTTAACTCAAGGTAGGCACTATCACCACAAATGTAAAAGCCATCGCTTTCTTTTTGGCCATTGCACTTCAGTAAGAAGAGCTGCTCACATTTATCTGACACTTTATCGTGTTTTATGTCCCTACATCTTACAAATCCTAGGAATTAAGCTTTGTTTTATTTCAGCACTTCCAATAAGAAACTACCTTACGAGAGGTTTATGCAGATGGAGAGAGAACTAAAGATTCAGCTGACTCTACAGAGAAGATTTAGGCTGAGGTCAGGAAACTCCCTGTGCCCTGCTCCAAATCCACACTGATCCTCACCCCTTTCAGTCACCCCGGCCCTCCAGCGTGGGATACAAATGTGGGACAGACATTCCCTGAAGTGCTGGGAGCTGCAGAAGGCAGGAGAGCTACCAAACCAGTGCCTAATGCAGCAAAAGAGGCCTGTCCCTGCTCTGGATGGAGAAGGATGCACAGCTCTCCCACAAGAGCAACAAATCACTGGGAAAACACTACAGCTGAAATTTCTGTTTATCCAGCAAAGACTTATTTCTTGGGAATACTCAGTTCCACTGGATAATCAAACTCATTGATTAGCAACATTAGAAACTTCATGTTAGCACTTGCTACCTGTCACTGCTTGCAGTTAATGAACTTGGGGGACAAAAAGAAAAAAAAAAATCTGTTTTTCACGTGTCCATCACTCACACTATACAGAGGAGGGCTCCTTTGTTGGAACACGGGCAAGTGCACACAACTCAATGACAAGAGAATGAGCACACCGAGTTCCTTTTGACTCTCTTTCTGTGGGGTTTGAGCAGCAAACAGAGTGAGCATTGTGTACCTTGTCCGTGTGAAGCACTCAGGGCTCCAGCCCCGGGATGGCAGATGTGACTGGAGGCACTCGGACTGCACAGGCAACCCCAAATCACAAAAATCCTGGCATGTGCCACTGCCATTCCCTGTCCCTTCCAGCCCTCCAGACACTGAGCACTGCCACACAAGATATTTTATACTCCCTCCCAGCACTGAGGGTAATTCTCAGAATTTCCATTTGGGGGATAGAAGCGGATTTCAGGCAGAGAAGCGTTCAGTTATTGTGATTTATGGAAATGTTTTTACAAGTTGGATGCTGAATATTTTATTAACATAAGCGTCAAGTTCCTAAAAGAGTTGTTTGCTGGTTTCAAAAGTTTCAGCCTCCAGCAGAAGAAATAACATAGGAGACACACATCAAAAAGATGTTATCCATATTGCAAAGAAATGACATTTTTTAATTTCCTGCCTGCCCTCAAAAACTGAACGATCATACAACCAAACCACTTTATTTGCCTTAAACATTCTCATTTACATCAAAGTTCCCCTTTTTTTGCCTTTCCAAACTGCAGCTTTTTTATCTTAAATGAATCATTTTTGATTTGTGAGTGTAGGCCTAGAGCAGTCGTAAGGTTTTTAAACCATCTTCCCAAATAAACATTTGAAATTTTTTAATTGCTGTGTCTTCTATAAACTTTATACTAAAGATTTCTGATACAAAACCTAAAGTGAACACAAGGCCTTAGTAAATGTTCTGGCAGAATTGCTGCAGCAAATGGTACAGCTGCCCTGAAGTTCAAGTTACCTATGAGTAAAACTTGCATTATACATATATGAGCAAAGATGAGATTTTGTTTTTGTCTTAAAAAAATGTAAAAAACCCTCAGAAGAAAATGGCTAAATTAGACATCCACAGAAAGAAACAGAATGATAAACTCCAGAGCTCACATGAAAGTTCAAATCTTGCTGTGTCAAGTATTAAAACGATTAAGTCTGATTGTTTTCTTTTTGGTTTACTTTTTTATTTGAATACTTCATATTAAATCTGTTTTCAATCCCCATTTCATGTATAGGTTTAAAAAAACCCCAAATATAGCTACACAGAGAACATGAAATACCACCAGAATTCAGCCTCTTGGGTTCCAAGTTTATCAGCATTTAAAACCATAAGCAATAAAAATACTAATAAAAATCTAAGGATAAAATTCCCTACTAAAAATCTTTAGGTAAGCATAAGCACTGAATTCATAGGGTCCCATTTCTCACACTTACCACTCCACAGAACTGCTCTACAGTCTCAGGCAAAATTGTAAATATAAACATGAACTAATCCAACCATGCATTTATCCATAGCTTCTCCTTAATTCTGAGTTTTCTTCCTCCTCGTTTATATTTCCTCCAGATTACAACTAATCTCTCTAGAGATTGCCACTGAGATCTCTAACTTCACAAAGTGTCTGTAAAATTCAAACTCCAGTAACAGAAAGTGCATTGAAGCCCTGGTTAGTTCAAAATAAAGTAGAAAAAGAAGCCATTAGAAGAAAATTTATTTATCAGCAGTGAAAAAAAATGATCGTCTGTTGAATAATTTTAAAAGTTGTATTTCTCTTTGTGAACCATAAATAATATGCAAGTTTTTTCTCACATTGCAGACATATTTCAGTAAGATATATTTTTAATGTCAGACAATCAAACCCCGCATTTCTGTACCAGACTTCCACTGAGCTTAACAAATCCCACTTTCACTGAGCACACAGATAACAGCAGAGCCACAGATGTGCCAAAGGTGGCTGATGTAGGAGCTGATTAAAGTATGAAACACACACAAATAAAGAGAAATGAGTCACTACCTTTCTTTTTGGAGTCTTTCTTTGTGCTGGTTTTAACAGCCACTTGAAGTTCTGTCTCAGTTGACATCCTATATCCTTAGTCCTCTTCACACAGATCCAGGATCTCGGTCAGGCTCATTTAGAACGTCTCTCCAAGAGAATAATTTAGCCTTTCAGATACTATAACCCCAACAGTTCATCTCATTCACTCCTTTCGAGTGCTGTGAAGGAAGGAAACAAAAAGGAACAGTCATTTTCTGGGTTTTAAACACAAAAGGAAAATAAAAAAGCCAAACCACTGCAAGGGAGAAACATAAAAAGTTCTCCATCTACTGAGCCAATTGTCCACGATTTTAGATGCTTAAACAGTTACCTGTGACTACCTCAAACATCTATATTTGAGATGTTTTGGCATATCTGAGATGCCTTCACAGCCTAGAGACACTGCTCAGGGTGTACAGAAGATCAGCACTTCTGCACCAGCAGCTGGAGGACAAAGACCACGATGCAGGAAGTGGCTGGAAATGTCACCAAAAACAAAAAAAAAATCTGCAAGGACCAAATTCTTAAATGCACCAATTCCATATTGCCAGATAGTAAGTACAGATTTTTACTCCTTCAATGCTCTTTCAGTGCTTTCATTCTCTTACTTGAACAAAGGCAAATGAAAAATGTATTCATTGCTCATGCTGGGAACATCATACTTTGCCACTCCTCTTGCTTATGATAATGTTTCCAGTATAAAAGAATCTGTCTCCACGCAAACAAAGCTGTAATTTTAACACCCATCCAGTAATCTTTCTTGTAAAGATCTCTGAAAATAGTTAATTAAACCCACGAAATACAAATGGGATAGGTGCAAAAAGATAACATTTAGGGAGAAAGCTCCAGCTTTACATAATGTGTATTTGTTGGGGACAGAAATGCACCAGCTGTGAACCCACAGCAGGAATATGCTGGAGCAGGATGAGGGAGGCAGGACTGGGGATGTCAGGGCTCTGGAGGCAAAGAGCACACGGAGAATAAACATCTATGCAGAAAATACCCCACTGCTCATATTCTCACTGCTGGTCCTCCTTGCTTTGAGGGATGAAGCACTTACTCGAGGCAGTCTGTCGAGGGCAGAGGACCAGGCTGTCCCGAGGCCATTTGTCAGGATGTTCCCTCACCAAATGCATCTTCTTACTGCCCTTTCTTTTTGTGAGAAAGTTCTCATTATTAGCACAATTACAGAGAAGTCCATCTGGCCTGTCTGAACAGCTGCCCACTTATTAAATAAGCATTTAATAAAGATATTAACCCAGTATATCAGCTGGTTAGATGGCCAGAGATTAACTGCAGTTGGAGTTATTTACTAATGTCCCTTCTTTGTCATTTAAGAAAGTAACAGACTGCAAACACTGGAATAATTTTGACACTTTAAATCACTTTTCACAGTAAGGGCTGTGAAGCCACCAGTACTTTCAAATCCAGGCTCTTTTAACATTTTAAAATGCTTCACTAACATTACACTGCCATGCACCGTCTGAAGTGATTTAATATTGCTGAAGTGTGTCAGGGGCTTTCTTTAATAAGCTCTTCAAATCTGTCTGTGTATTATAGAATATTCAAAGATAGCTTTTCAAAATCTGCTGAACTGATTTTGAAATACAAAATTCCCTGTTCCCCCTCTGTGCAATCTGAATAAGCACGGCACGGCAAAAAAAAAGGAGGAAAAGTAAAGCCACGCACAAATTGAAGTTGCAGTGCTTGCTGAATTCACCTGCTTGGTGTAACAGACCCGCATAAACCAACAGCATCTTGATGAATGCTCTCAGCTGAGAAAAGAGCAGGAAAGCACCAAGCAAAGGAAGGATCAGAGAGGGAAAAGGAGTAACAGCCCCAAAAGCGGCGCTTCCAGGATCCGAGGGCTGCCTCTCCCCAAGCACAGCTGCCCGGAGCAGAGCTGGGGGGAACCCCTCACCCTCCCCACTCAGCCTTCAAATCCCCCCAGAGCAGGGAGAGGAGCTCTGTGCAGAACAGATGTCCCTCACAACCCCCATCTCCTTCCCCTCCCCCTGCACGCAACCCAATTTAATAATATTTAGTTTTACAGCACAGTAGGGATGCATCAGCCTTTACAGCTCAATGGCACTTACTTAAAGCATCTCTCAAGTCACAGCTGGATTGACAGTTTATTTTTCGAGAATTTGGATTTATATTTACCTAAAGGTTAACTGCATAACTCTACAAGGAGTACTAACACGAGGCACTTCACAAGAGGAAAATATTTATAATAGGTCCATTTATTAAAAAAGTAAATTAAAAATAAATACTGAATACCCCCAGGACCCGTAGTTAAGCAAGTTTTAATGTCTTAGAAGACCATTGTGGCTACAAAGCATCAGGAATGTCATCTCCTGTTGTCAGCTATTTCCAACAGGACAGCTGAAATAGTAGCATCTGAATTGCACTGAATATTTTAAAGTAACAACATATGACTGCTATCTCATTTGAAACTCTCCAGAAAAGCTATATCCCCTCGAGGCTATCCCACTGAGTAATATTTTTTAAAATAAATGCATGTCTGTTTTTGGACAGGTTCACATATTGATTTACTTTCAAACCTAATCAGGTCATCCTCTCGCAGGCTCATAGATCCTTGAATAAAGTAATAGGTATCTTTGTAAAGGAGCACATAAACATCTGTCACGCACAAGCTGCAGTTCAAACTGCATTTGCTGCAGAGACAATCCCTCCAAAAGTGTAGGTCTTTATGTAAGCCACATTAGTAAACTTTCCTGCACTGTCCATATTTCAGCCGTTTATTACCCAGATGAGAATGGCAGTCAATCTGCTCCTCACCGCAACAGCTTTTATTGTCTCCTCCAATCTAGGTCAGCGCTGTTAAATACCACAGCCTCCCAACTGTGGGAAGTGCTGCAGCATGTGTTTTATCAATGAGATGCCACTTTCTTTGATCACTTCTGCCACATTTCTCTCCCTGCTCTAAAGACAGAATTTTGTTAGCTGCGTTTCCAAAAAAAAAATAAATAAAATCCATCATCTTACACGTATTCATCCACTCTAATGATCTTTTTGTGCGCCTTGTTACTGCTCCAGCTATTGCAACGTTGTGTGCACGCCTCAGCTTTTCCCAAAGAGGATTCTGAGCTCTTCGTTTGAACAAATACTGACATTTTCTGTGGCCTTATTAAGTGGCTACAGCGGGAACACAATCAGCGCATTCTGGAATTAACTGGCTTTTAATTCCAGAAGTTCTTAAGCCTGCATTCTCTATTACTCCTACGCCAGCATAAAACCTAAAGCCTTAGCAAAGAAATATTTCTGTAAATTCACTTTGCAGTTAGGATTAACACAGGTTGGACCCTTTATGCACGGGGAAATCAGTCCCAAGCTCCACTCGCCTCCCCCACACGCCTGTGAAAAAACAGTTTCTGTCAAATCATTTGTCTTTTCAACCACGCTTGAGTGAGCTCATGCAGGGGTTATTAGGAGACTTCCCCTGGCCCAAGTTATGAAGGAGGTCAGACAAGATGATCATAATACTTCCCCTCTGGCTTTCAAATACATGAATTAATTAATTTTCTTCAGGACTTCAAAACTTAAGAAGTTCCCTCCCCTGAAACCAGTTTCCATCTGCTTATATAAAAGAAAAGCAGACTTAGGAAGGATTTGTAACTAAGCCCTGGCATTCCCTAGGTATTTAAGTTCTCCACAGCCCCAAAGTGGGATTTGACAAGAGGATGGTACCTCCCAAACCCTGGTTTGACAAAACAAAAGCCGTGCTCCCATCCTTAGCTCTTGCTTTTATCCCTCTGGAGTCTTGCAATTAATTTTTTCTCCTCCAAAGCACCCAACATAATCATGTTGATGCCCGTGGTTTTACAAGTGCAAAACAAAGCCCAAACTTGCTAAAAGGGTAAAATATAAGTGAAAAGTGCTGTGATCCTGGAAAACTAAAACCAGTTCAAGTGTAAGGGTCTGCAGTCCAGGGAGAAAATGTTACCCAGCACTTCCCAGCTGCCCTCGAAGCCTAACCCAGAGAACAGCAGTGGGACCACACACCAAGAGACGATGGAAAACCCATCCTTGCCACCAGTGCTCTTTGTACCCTCCAGGGAGAGGGGCCAGGAAATCCTCTGGTGCTGCTCACACTGTTTTGTACTCATCAGCTCATTTCCCCAATGGTCAGGGCTGGCGAACATCAGAGTATTCATCTGTCACAGCACTGATTCCAAACGGGAACCCAGGGGACTGATCCAAAACCCACTGACACGCTGCAGCTAACAAGGGCTGTAAGTAACAACCAGAAAAGGGAGAAGGAGAGGTAAAAGAGAGCTTAAGACACTGACAGAGAGCAGAAAATGAGGAGGAAACAAAAGCAAACAGGAGAGTTGTTGGTGACACTTCATTACAGCAAATTCTGTAACGTGTTTAGCAGCAAAATCCAAGTCAGACCACGCACTGAAATTGTGGCTGCCCTGCCACAGAAAACAGAAACCTCTGTTAGACTGCTCATGGGTCAGTCCCTCTCCTCCAGTTTTGCCATTTGCCCCCAGAACAGCTGAATTCAGTTTCCAGTGACAAAGCCAAAGGACTCTGTTTCGTGGCACCACATGCCAAGCACTCCTCTTTCCTGCCATTTCTTTACTGGCATTTCTGCAGCCTGTAAAGGTGACAGGAATTTTACTGTTCACGTGCACAAACTGAGATACTACACAAACATTTATTCCCCTACAAACCCTCCCCTGGAAGGCAGCACCCTTCATCTCCCACCACCTCCCTGAGTTACACAGCTTGTGAAGACTCACAACTGCCTCCAGATCTCACACTTCGTTTTGTTGGCTCCAAAATGAGCATGTACCTCCCTCCACTCCTGATTTTCTGTATATTAAGATAAAGGAAGGAGTTCTATATGCTTTATTCAGCTTTCTGTACTATATCTGTAGTGTCTTCCAGAACACTTCCCAAATATCCCTTTTTAATACTTCCAATATCAGAAAACTACTTAGACCTCAAACCACAGCATTTAATTTTCCTTTGCATTTAGTTGTTGTAGTTGGCTGTATTCATAACATATTTCTCTTATCTCCTGAAAACAAGAAGCTCTTTTGTAACAAAACCCTACATGTAGCTAATGCCAGTAATACATTGTATTAAGTTTATTGTGGTTTAAACTACCATTTGCTCTTCTGTCTCTAGGGCATCTTGCAGGCATGTTACCCAGCTCCTCAGATGGGGTAAACACCACCACTGAAGCTGATTCACCACTGTAAGAGCATCTTGGCAAAAAACTGACCTCTAAAATATTTCTAAAGTAAGATTTTTATTAGTATTCCAATGATGGCAGGAATAATTACTGAAATTCCTCCTGGAAATCACTCCATGTAGTGGTGAATACTGTACTCCACTCCACCAATTATTCACCAGAAGTGCTGTGAATTTTCTACTCACAGAAAATGCTGACCGGATGAAAAAGAAGCTTTTCAAAGGAATGAATTGATTTCATCAACATTTTTAATGGGAAATTACTAACATTTCATTTTAATGTTCCCATTTCTATTTTATATTACACAGGGCAGCATTCGTGCAACAAAGGCAAAATAGACGACATGGACTTGCTTTAAAGAATTTTTGAAATACTAAAGGTATGCCATTTAAATTCAGGAAAAACTACATCTCCTCTGCCCAGGGAGCAGGGAATGCAACTCCAGCCAAGAGAGCTGAAAACCAGGAACAATCCCAGTGTGCTGGGGGTATAGATACAGCACTCATTGTTCCTTTAAGTGCACTTTCTGACTCAAAACTCCACTCCGAGTGCTTCTGTAAGCTTTAGCAGGGTATCACATCAAAAAGGAAGCAGGCTTAAAAACTTCACATCATTCCTCTGATACCACATTAGCAGATAACAGAGGAAATCATTCAGATGGGACTAGAGATTCCCTGTGCTCAGTGAAACTGAATTACCTAATGCTTTTCCCCTCTGAACTGCATTACTCCGAGACTTTGCTACTCCCAGATTCCCACGCTGCTGACCCTGGAGCAGAAGAGGAATTTCTGATAACGCTGAGCAAGAACAAACAGGAAACTGAAGTTAGAGCTGCTCCAAAGACAGGCACAGCCTGGCTGAGACCCGAGCCCCACCAGCAGGAAGGGCCTCACCTCCTCTGCAGTCAATAAAGTCACACCAGCACAAAATCAATAGCCTTGCATTTGACTCCTACTGGCGGAACTCCATTGATTTTAATGGAGTTGGAGTTACACCAATTTTATGCTGGTGTACCTGCATTAGTGTCACAGAAGTTATGCTGGCGTGACTGATGCAAACAACAGCAGACCAACCAACCCCTCTACAGCCAAAATTCAGTGTTGTTAACTCCAAAGCCACGAGAAAACGCAAATCTGTACATTACCAAAGCAGGGCCTTTGGAATTTATTTTTGCAAAGCAGAAGAACGGCTCTTCTGTGATCCTCTCGACACCAAAGAAACAGAGAATAAGCAGGCAAAGAGGACAAAGTACACGGTTGGGATCACAGTATTCTGTAATTAGAGCTGTTAAATGATTACTAAAGTGCAGTGGTGTAATCATCACACCGAAGGAAAGGGAGAAGTGTGCAGTCAGGAGCATCACCAGGGAGAAGGTAAAAGCAATGTCAGACACCACGTTTCATATTGAAATGCAAATTCCTCACAATCAGAATCTGTGTCTTCTAATTGGAAGAAAAGGTTATGGAATTAAACATTTCGCATCCTGGACAGCTCAGCATGTTTTTAAGTGGCACAGTAAGTTGAAGGAAACTTGTTCATCTCCTGTCCTTCATAGAAATATCTTAATTCAGCTTTTTTTTTCTTTACTTCAAGATCAAAGGAGTTCACCTTGCTGGGAATGGACTTTTGCTTTATTATGCCAAACTCAGCCACCTGACTCCTACCAAAGTTCATTGTCTAGCACAGCAAAGGGGAAAAGCAGAAAGCTCCTGGGACTGTAAGTACGAATTCACACAAACAGGCAATATTAACTTCTACATTCTTGTTCACAACTGACAAATATCAATGTTTGAAATTTTCTGGTAAGCAGGTGATCTAAGTGTGGCCTTGCAGAACCTGAAGGAAACCTAGAAGAAAGATGGAGAGAGACTTTTTACAAGGATATTTAGTGACAGGACAAGGAGGAAGGGCTTCAAACTGACAAAAAGTAGGGTTAGAGCAGAGATTAGGAGGAAATTCTTCCCTGGGAGGGTGGGCAGACCCTGGCAGAGGGTGCCCAGAGCAGCTGTGGCTGTCCCTGGATCCCTGGCAGTGTCCAAGGCCAATTCAGACAGGGCTTGGAGCAGCCTGGAATAGTGGAAGTGTCCCTGCCCATGGCAGGGGGCTGAAATTCAGTGAGCTTTAATGTCCCTTCCAAACCGGGCCATTCTGTTATTCTATGATGAGTTTTAGCTGCAGAATTACTTCTGACCATTCCATTTAAATAGTCCAGCCTTCCAACCTCTCCTGAAGGCAATCCCACAGGACTGCTGGGATGAACAGCAGGCAGGCTCCTGCATGATACCCTACAGAAGCATTTAAGGACAGCTGCTAGATTTTACTGGAGAAATTTCAAATAAATAATTTTCTTGGAATCACTTATCTGTTCTCATCTCATTTGTAGCTGATTAGGTTATCCACTGCTCCACAAATGCCTCTGCTTTCTATCAGTAGGAACATTAAACATTTTCAAAGGGAGGAAGCACCTTCCCTAAGAAGTTTCCACGCATTTTCTGGTTTGGGATAAGATTCAGCAGCATTTCTGAATAACAGACAGTGCTTTTCCCACAGTTGGATAATATACTGAGAGAAAAACAAAGCCACACGACAAGCTGACCCTTGGAACTGTTTGGGCCAGGTGTTGGTTGCTGTATCATAATTTTTTACAGAGAGACACCCATCCAGGGTCCCCACTGTGACATAACCAGGTCTACATGACCACATCACACCCTGACAGGATCCAAGTCCGGGTAATCAGGTTAGGGACCCTGCAAAAGGAATCACAGGAAACAGAAAAATCAAACCACTGCCACATTACCATGTCAGGAAAAAAGAAAGCGTTTGATTATTCAGATGGGGAACTCATAAGTAGTTAAATGAGTACAAGGACCTGCACGAGTAGTAACACATCAGAAAATAATGCTTATTTCCTAAACATTTTTTAAAATCACCAAGTAGCATGCAGGGAGGAACCATTCACCTTCTACTGTCATGCTACAGTTTATTCTCTCTTGGAAGCAATTACAGGACAAATGCCAAGCTACAGAAGGTATTTTTCCAGCAGCAGCATCTGGCTTCTTGGCAGACTCCTCAGGCAATTTTATTGGAAGCTTTAGAGATGCTGTTGGGTCAGTCCTGGTTATATTGCTTCGGAACTGTCTGGCAGATTCTTCTTCCTAGATGTCATAATCCTCCTGATTTACCTTGAGGAATTAGCACACTTTTATCCATTTCAAAACCAGTTGACCTGCAGGGCATTTCGGGGCTGGCCACAGAGACCCAGTAAAAGTCACTGGTGTAAATCTGTGTGCCTTTGAACCCGCAGCATTTCAGCACCCAGTGCCTAAAGCATCATCAAGGAAAGCCTTGCAAACACTCTGTGTGTGTGTGCTCCTGGAAAATCGAGTGCATGCCTGATGATTAAAGCAAAATACACAAGATCCATGAAAGATTAACTAGTTGTTTTTTTTTAAAGGGTAGGAATCTGCTTCTTGCAACTCCTCCATCAAGCACAGAGCCTCTGAGGGCAGGAGGGGCGGGTGGAAGGGAAGACAGAGATGTCCTTTGCTCCCCCATTGCCATCCCTTCCCCCTCTCAGCCCCAGCTAAGATCTGCACCGTTCTGCAGCTGTGATCACGATTAATCCTCATCCAGAAGGATGAAAGACAGGATGCTGCTTTTGCCCACCCTCTCTGCATACCAACACAATCAAGTCCACAGCAGAAAGGCTTTCTGTCAGTTTGGGGCTGTCCTCTGGAATTCATACAGTGCTATACAAAGTGAATTTATAGTTCAAAACACAGATGGGACCTTCCTACTTTTAAAGACTTTTCTGCAATCACTTACATGAAATATACTTCTTAATTTAAAAAGAAAAAACAAAAAAAGGCAGATGTGTTCATTACTACTGCTTTTTTTTAAGGCATTCTCAGATATGCTTGGATGTTTGGGGGTTTTTTTTCTTTCAGAGACGTTTCAGAAACTCCCACAAAATCCTGGACCAGGTTATTTTCTAGGGAAAAAAAAGTCCTAATACCCAAAGGTAAATACAAAAGGAACAAGTAACGAACTCTATAATTCAATAAAGGTCTATGGATCTTAGATTTTCAGTAACAGGAGTATTCACTGAACAGCAGAAGAGAAGACTGACAGCACTAAGAAAGATGCACATATCCAGGTCAAACAAAAAGCCAAACAGAGCTCTGTCATCAGCCCAGCACAAATAAATCCAACCAGACACAGACTTCAGACTTGGCTAATGCGAATTGACTAATATAATTCCATTTTATGCAGGGAAAAACATATTCTGATTGCCGGCCAGCGGTGCTCACAAGTTCTAAATTTAGGTATCATTAGGGCCAGGTGAACCGTTAAGTGAACTAATCTGAATTTTATCCATATCAAAGATTTTTCCTGTCCAGAAATTACCTTCCCATATTTAAGCCATGTATTCACTCTCATTACTGCCTGCACCTTTTGGACATCCCCATCCATTAATTAAAATTTCTGCAGAATCACAGTACTCATCAACAAGGCAGCCTGGGCTTTAAAATGCTGTGCTGTGGCACACACTGAAAAATCAATTATTTAGGCTCCAGAACATGAACAGAAGTTACTGGCACAGTAGAAAGCAAGCCATATTTTAGGGGAGATGTAGCACAGATTCCCTTGTTTACCAGCTGGTTGCTGTGAAGTGCTGAGCAGTCTCCGTGATCAGGTGAACATTTGGATCCACACTGAAAACTGAATTTCCAGTGATGCCCTACATTTCACTGACTACACAAAGGAGATGAAAGCTGCAAACAGAGGCAAACAGAAGGTTTCCTGGATGCAGCAAAGATCTAAAATATTTTCATGAATTGCCTTTGATTTTACAGTCTCAACAAGGCCTGTAAACTGAGAGAGCGAACGGGAATAACCATCAAATGGGTGTACTTCAGTACAGCAAAGAAAATCAATTAAAAATAGAAGTAAAATGTTGCTCTCCCTTGTACACTGCTCTCCTGGAACACCTGGCACACTTAAAGCAATGCACATTACATTCAGGGCTAATATACCCTGATCTAAAATAAATTCCCTGCTGTATTAAGAAACAGTTGTTTCGCCGGGCTGAGTTTAAAGCCAAAAGGTGAAGAATACCAAATCCAATTAAAACGAGAGGGAATTCAGGAATGCAGAATTTAATTACTCCACTTGGAAGGCAGCCAGGACCATTGGGTTAAGCACCCATGGCCTTGTGAAAGGGCCAGGGGAACTCAAAAGAATTCCAGTGGTCAGGCCCTGGCTCCTTTCTCCTTTGAGTGGGGCACCCTTGGCAGCCACGTGCTCTGTGGCTGAGCCCCAGGGAAGAAGCCAGCTCCTGAATTCCAGCCTTTCCAGCAGCTCCTGCCTCCCAAAACCCAGCATCAGGCAGGCCTTGCCCAGTGTGTTAAACCAGACAGGCTCTCAGCACATGGTGAGACTGCAGATGATGCCCAATTAAAGCCATTCGGATAAACACACATTTAATGAAGTTATTGCCTATGCATCACTTGAACGTTTTGGTTTGTTTTGGACTTTTTTTCAGTTCAACAGACTAAATAGCAGGCAGCAATAATATTAGTTTTGGAAGAAGTGTGATGTTTGTGTTACCCACTGAAGTTAATTAATGAAAATAATGACAGAGTTAACAAAATCGGGGATGATTAAGAACTTAGAGACCATCCGACCCATTTCTCTGCCAAGGAGGATTTGTTCTTAGCAGCACATTAATTCTGTTCTTCAGCAAACCTTTTCAAATCACAGGAGCATCCAGAGCCCCATCAGAGGTGTTCACACTTCCAGGCTGATTCAGAAGAAATAAAACCTGGGAACAGAAATCCCACCAACTGCCTATCATTATTCTGAGTTAACTGCTCGGAGATTATCTTGAGCAATTACTCTCATCCCTTGCTGCACACACATCCCAAATACCTGTAATCCCCACTCTGTCAGAGCTAAACCAGTCCATCCCCTTCAGGTAAGATCTAATGGTAAAATCACATACCACTGGCTTTATATCCCACACTATTACAGTCTCCATTATTAAATATTGCTTATTATTTTGTACTTACAAAGTCAGGGAGATGTGATTTTATTGCTTGCAAATCACCTTTACGTGAGTCTTACGGTGTACTTACACTTCACTCTGCTCTTCCAGATAAGCTTTTTGCTTGCTGCATATTAAAATAGTAACTCTAATTATCCCTTCTTGATTGCCCTCCTCTTGCAAAGCCTTTCCACAGGATCATCTGCAGTGAATTCCTCATCCTATTTAGATTTTAAAAAGCCTAAGATATGTTATGTTCTTTAATTTTAATAAGAGCATAGAGATGTTTCTTTATATAAAAAAAAAGACACGCATGATAGATCCCATCTTCAGATATGTTTTTATCAAAAACACAGTAAGAAGGGCAGATTACTGATTATTATTACACTGGGAATAGTAACTCTACAGAACACTACAGTGCCTAGCAATAAAGTCAATTAAAAATTAAAAAAATGCAAACAAACAAACCAACCAAAAAAAGACTACTGACACTGGCAAAGAAAAGTTCACTTCATTTTCTAAAAATATTGCTTCTTTTGAAAACAATGATTATAAAAGTTTTCTGGATTTATTTCAAATCAGTCACAGTAAACACTTTACACTTGGTACACAGAAGCTACGGGCACCTACACAGTAGCTGAATTTATTTGTACTAAATGCATTAACTCAGGTAGTCCATCCAAAAAAATGCACATTACAGTAGCCCAAAGCATGTCAATAAAATTTGACACAAAACTAATGTTTCTTACAAGAAATTTGTTAAGTCTTCCTGGCCATTTTTTAAGAGATTTGGTTACTGATGACATATTTTGGTTTAATTACAGTGTTGTTTGGTAACATCACGAGTTGCTGAAGTTGTGTGACATTTCCCTTCATGAGTTCCCCTTTTTACCTCCCTTTTATCTTTACCAAACCGAAGAGCCAGGGCTGATGTCTTGCACGACACTCACGGGAGCAATGGCACACAGAGTTCAACCTCCAAGACCTTGTCCTGCTGCCCCAAGGCATGAGATCATCCTGTCCTCCTCCTCCTCCTCCTCTTCCTCCTCTTCCTCCTCCTCCCCTGCTCACCCAGCAATGACCACAGGCAGGGACTGCCTTTCTCACACACCCCTGACTTTGATCCTCCAGCACAGACTGTTCCTACCTAAAGATGTTACTCTGTGACTGCACACACGACTTTTCGTTCCACATTCAGCGTTTCTTCACTGATGTGCTTGGCTCTGGAACAGTAATCCACATTTTTGTGTGTTTCTGTGTGTGATAACACGCAGGAAAAAGCAGCAGCACAGGTGTACAACAACCACACTGCAGCATCTTCCAGAATTCAGCTCACGAGCTGCGTTCCTTCAGCACCTTCTCCTGCAAAAGTGACATCAGCAATGCATGGTTTGGGTCTGGCAGCAGGGGCTGCCTCTCAAATGGGACTTGGGAAGAACAGGACAGGGAAGAAAAGCAGGATGTTCAGTTCTAGCTGTGACTCTCAGGTGTCTGTGTGAAAGCAGTGTCAGAAAGCACTTGGAAGGACAAAACACAGTCTTGAGCTGTGAATGCTCAGAGCATTCACTGCTTTATTAAACACTGCATTATTAACAACTACTTTAATAAATAAAACAAACCAACCACACAGGGACTTTGTGGTCCATCTCTGAAGCAAAGATTTCCCGTAGGAAATGTGACATTCAACCAAGAAAAAAAGTCTTTCTCTCATCTCCTCTGCTCCTCCCCATGAATTACCCACCCCTGGAGGTGTGACAGCACCTCTGAAGAACAACAAAGACCCAGGGTCAGCCCTGAGCCAGCTGGTCCCAGGGACAGCAGCTGAAGGCAGCATGGCAGGGCCTGCTTCTGCAGGGCTGGAATCACCAAATTCACCACGGGAGAGGAATATCCTGGTGCTGGGCACGTGCAGTGCCAGGACACCCGGCTGAAGCAGGCAGGGCTGGCTGTGCCACTTTAATTCCCCATCAGGAGGCCCAGCTCGAAGTCTTGTGCTGTCCAAGGTGATGACAGAGGGGTTGAAGAGAAACACTGACAGCAAATGTTGAACACCTCAAAGCAAATATTTCCTATTATAATAGCCATTAAAGTATTTTTTTTTCAGCAAACAGGCATTTCCTATCAGGACTGAAGTCAGGAAGGACAACTGATGTCCCCAGGTTATCAGCAAGCACGGGTGGGGAAGCCCAGCCTTCAGCAGTAGTAACCCTCTGGCACTCTATTCAAGAATATTCAGAATATTATTGGAAGAATAATTCTGTCTGAAGCTCCATTAAAGTATCCCAGATTTTTTTTTTTTATCTGATGTAATTTGATTCTATTTTTAGCCATTAAAGAACATTTGGATTAACAGATTGAAAAAACTTCACAGCTTTAAATATATATTTGTTGCAAACTCCCTCCCCTGCTGCCCATAAAACTAATAAAATCAAGGCAGAAATTACATTTACATAGTCTTGAAAATATTTTAAAATCATCATTAACATGTGTGATTTCATCTTATTTTACTTATGAGCCCAAAGTTGTATCCTGAATGCCATTTCTATAGAAACTGAGTGCCAAGTATTACCAAGTTGCAATTTTACTGTCTATGTAAAAATACCCTGGCAGCATTCAGGCAAATTAAATTTAAAATTAAACTTCAAGCCTTTGCATGCCACCATAATATTTCAGGCAACAATTTCAAGAAAGGAAAAGCAGAAAACAGACTGTGCACACACTATAGTTCAAAATAGATTTCTCATGTCAAATGGCACAGTTTTTCCTTTTTTTCCATTAAAGAGTTATTTCAAATCTTCTGCTGAATACATTTCCATGCCTAATGAAAGCTCCTCAGTGATTCTTCTGGAATTACTCTATATGCTTTAACACTGCATACACTAATAGTGTACACATACATACAAATCCACACATAAATGTATGCACTCATGCACACGATATTCATGCAAAAAGAATTAATGGAATATTTTGACTGGATGCTACCCCCTGTAAATATGTTAAACGTGAACAGTGCTTATGGCTGGGTTCATTAACTAAAAATGCTGCTGTTGTCTGCACAATTCGTGTTGCTCATGTGAGAAGGGATGACATGTAAAATGCTAATTTACAGACTTGGTTCTTTTCAATTCACCATCAGGGTTCTCTCTCCATGAGGAAAATCAGGGGTCACTCACTACAATTCTCAGGGAATAACTTGGGGTGAGACCTCACTCAGCACCTGGAGATAAAACTCTGCAGGGAGTCTTCTCCAAGCAAAAGAGGAGAGAAGAAAAAAAAAAAAAAAACAAACAAAAAAGAAAGGTTCTGAATGAGCTCGACCCACATTTTCTGACATGTTCTCATAGAAAAATAATACCCAAAAGCCACAGTCCACCGAGTGACAAACATCCCATCTTCCAAGGGAAGAGTCATTTTACTTTAGACTAGCAGCTGATACTGTAGATATAACTCTTCTCACAACTTCAGCTGTTCATCTCCTATTTCTCCTCCAGTCTTTCTCCTAAAATCCCTGTTTCTTGAGCATCTGCAGTCTGAAAGTTCCTCTGAACACACAGAATCAAGCATGGAACTTACACTTTATCAATTAAGTCTGGCCCTCATGTCCCCATTATGGGTTGATGCAGCATTTGATGAACAAATACAATTAAGAGATTAACTTCAAAGCCCCATTATTTCCCCAAACTATAACAGCAGTAGTGCCACCATTCCCTAAAACATTCCAAGATTTCACTCCACCACAGCTGTACCAGCTGCCTCTTCTACAAATGCCTTTGACACCCAACCACTCCAGAGACCATAAATGGTAACTCACTGCTTAACAGTTAACAAATACTTAAATAATTGATGTATTTAGAATTTCTGAGCAGGTTCACCAGTGGTTTTGCTTCCCTTTTCCTGGATGCACCTCTGTGCTGTATTTAACTTTCCACAGGGTCTCACCACCTCCCTGCCCCTTGGTGTACAAACTATTTTGGTTTCAAAGGTCTCTTCTCCACAGGGCAATTTTTCAGCAGGACTTTAATGCCTTTAAATTCTTTCCTGTAACCTCCATGTTAGTTTATCAGAGCAGTCATTAAGGCTGAGCACTCTGATGCTGATGGGTATATCTAGGCTAGCCCAACTCCAGCTAATTGCATTCAATTTGACATTCTCCAAGCACTGACAGTCCTCATTCAAGCCGAGTGTGAAAGTTTTTAAATTAGCTTTCACAGTTTGATTCACAGACAGCAAATGCAAAATGGCACAGGATTAATTTTTTCCCCTAACAACACAGTGTAACAAAATAGCCCAAAGGCTATTTTACTTCATTTGCTTTAACTATTAGGGAAGATTCACAGCACAATGTTCCAACAGAGACAAAAGCTCCAGAGGACTTTCAAAGCTCAGTATTGCCCCCATTAATTAAAGTAGCATACGTTTGTACAGCCTTTCCCCTTTGTCACTGGATGTTAAAATGAAGTCTAGACCATTTCAGACAAGCCACAGCCATTACTGCTTAAAACAGGAACATACCAATACATTCTTCTCAATTTTATTACAGATCCCATTCTTAATATCTAGCAAAGTATGGCACTGGACTTAAAATGGGCTATACAGAAACTCGTATTTTCTTGGGGAAGTACAAATCCTGACTTCACATGTAATCTGGCAATGTGCCTTTTGATCAGTCTGCCTTCATTTACCAGATAAAAGTTAAAAAGAAAACTGGAATATTGAATTACCTATTGCAAAAGTGATTTGGTCACTCCCAGCAAAGAGTGGCAGAGCAGGATGGCCATTTAGCTTTCTTAGCACTCTTTCTTTTATTATTGTGTGTGTTTGAGCAGCTCCATCAGCAAACTGAAAAGCTCAGGCAAAACCTCACTATAAACTCTACATTCAATATTTAGGAGAAAAATACTTCTCAAATTTCAGAGGCAAACTAAGATCTCCACTAACAGTTTAGTTTATCTTGCCAAAGTACATATCAGAATATTTTACATAAGGTCCAAAACTCACAAACACTCTTTAATTCAAATTAGTTCTAATACTCTAACAACTAATAATTCCAATATAATCTAATAACTGTATCAATAGTGGTAACTCACATCTCAGACGGGGAACTATCTTAAGGTATGAAAATTATTTACACTGAAATTTAAAAGCAAAAATCTGCATGCACAGATAGATTCCAGCTTCCTACTCCACATTCCAGGCATTCACAGCCCAGGATGCAGAGGTCACATCTGACAAACTGTAAAGTCAAAGGCCCATCTGTAAATGTCAAAATGTTGGTCACTGTGGTGGATGTAATTTAGGTACCTCTCGCCAGGATTCAGAGTAGTAATCTCAAATATCAACCTATATTTGGTCACTCCCAGCAAAGAGTCTATATTTTCTATATTTTCTATTAAGAAGTTATGTGCTTGCATTATAGTTATTGTAAATATTTTGTAAATAGGAAGCCTTTTTGCACACAGCAAAGGAATTGTAGGAACGTAAAAAAACGGAAACGTAAAAATATTAGAAAACAATCCACACTGTCTATTTAGGGAAATTTACACCTAAACCCAGGAAACAGGAATTCTGTTGTGTGATTAATGATCAGAGCCCAAACCAGCCAGGAGCAGGCTGTGAGAAGTGAGCCCTGGCAGTGCTGGGCAGTGTCCTTGGGGGCACAGCTGGCACAGCTGGCACAGGAGGAGCTGCCCTCCTGCTGCCTGGATTTGAGTGCATTTGGGTGCAGCTACAGAGGCCAGAACTGCAGCTCTCCATGGTAGCAGAGAGCAATTTGGATATGCCTTTATAGCCGTTCCAGGAGATCTTTTCTGCTGTAATGAAACAAAAGATGAAATTCACTGAATTAAACATATCAGAAAACCTAGGGTTAACACCGACAAAGTGTGGAACTAAAAAGTGTATTATTTTTAAAAATAAAACTACTTCGCTCATGCCTTTAGCCCATTAGATCTTGTGTATTGCTGCAGACAATATAAATCCTAAAGCAATAATGAAGCTTTGCACCCTTTTAAATAAAACCCAGCCCACCACACATGGAACTTCTTCGATGGCAAGTACAACTCAGATCTTCCCTGAATTAACCTGCAAAACTTAGGAAGCTTCATCAGCTCAGATGGCAAACAACCACGGGTTTTTTGAGAGCTAAAGCTGTCAGAAACTGCAAAAGAGAGACAAAACAATAGTCACTGAGAGCAATGAACGCCCTGCTCAGGTCACCTCAGGTCAGGTGCTACCAGAACCACCGAACACCACATCCACCTGAGACACCCATGTCAGTGAAAATTTATGCTTAAGGAACTTTGAGTTCTATCCAGTTGTAAATGCCACAGTACAGCTGATCAGTCCTGATCGTGAAAGTCTCCCGGAGTATTCTCGTTTCTAAAACAAAGTAAGATTGGGAAAAATTCAGGTTTTGGTGAATTGTCAGCGGATTACTGGGAATTCCAGAGCAGGGACAAAGCGTTCAATGGGAAAATGGAAAAGGGCCCCATGTAGGATGACTGCATAATGCTTTGCAAATAGGAAACAGCAAATGTATAGGGTAGCCAGCTGTTAAGTCATGCACAGAACATAATCTGACACATTTTAGATACCAGGATTCTGACAAGCATCTACAAAATGCAATTTTTTTTCCCTTCAGCACCTCCAGCTAATTGGAGGTAAAAACATTTCAGCTTGATCTTGGCTATTCTTTGGGGATCTTAATGGATAAAAACAATTCCTGATAATAAAGACTAAGGGCCAAAGCAACTTGCATGAAAACCATTATGAAGTGCAATAAAGGCAGCAAGCACAATATAATGTACATTTCCAGATACATCTCATCTGTTTTGACATTTTTATACTTATTATACTAATTTTATATTTGGATCCTTAAGCTCTTCAGACAATTTGTTTTCTTCTTTCCTCTGGGCACAGTAAGACAGGGACCTGATAGGGACCAGCAGAGACCTTGTTTTGACAAGTATCTCTGCAGAAAAAAAATGGACACGTGCATTCAGATCTATCTTCAGACAGCCAAAATGGCTTCTAGAATTTTCGTTTTCTATTAACTATTGGGTGAACCTAAACTGCAATCCACAGATAAAATATTGCCTTTGAGTTACACACCCACTGCCCCCAGAATGGCAGGGAACATTCTAGAACCACCCAGTGTGTTTGACAGAGAAGAGGGAGCACTGCTGAAGATGAGGAAGGTCAGATATGAGGAGATGCTACAGGGCAGCTGTTTTCAGAGTGCTGGAAATTACCAGCTGGCAGACAATTGTTGGGGTTTCCCACATAACTTGTCAACCTAAAACATTCCCATGTCAAAGTCTGTAATGCTAATGACAAACAAAACATCTCCTTTTAAACGCATTTGGTTTGTTTCACTCTAACATGACACTGACACTTAGGATTTTTTTCCCCCCTGCTGAACTCCTGTTCTGAAAAAAAGCACAGCCCACATCCCTTCCTAGGCTGTTTGTCTCCATTTCCAACTGGAAAGCTCAGTTTTGGCCTCACTAGGACACAGTTCCTTCAAATAATGGGAGTTTGCTGCTAGGGATGGGAACTATTTCACCTTCTTGCATTTGGCAGGAGTTGATTTCACTAAAGGCTATCAGGGCCTGGTTTTAGCCCAAAATTACCTAACAATGTTTAACTAAACCACTTAATATTTTACCAAACAATATCCTTTACATTTAACTGTCCTAGTGCAAAACAAAGTCAATGTTTAAGTGGCAAATCCTCAAAATGAATGAAAAAGCTGAGTTGCAGAAAAGTTTGGTTTTCTTTCAAGGTATTACCAAGCTACTTCTGTTTTCCCACTAAGTTCAGTGCTGTTTTATTTCGATGGCTCTGAAAGAATCACCACGTAGAAAACCTTCAGCTCTGCTTTGAGTAACTCCTACTTCCAAGAAAACCAGCACGAAGCAGTAGCATAAATCCAAGAAGTGGAATTTCCATGAGATGTTACACTTGCATGAGTAGCTGTTAACACCAGCTGCAGCAGCCAGAATACCAATTTTCCCATTGCTAAAATTCTAGAAAGCAAAATATAAAAGTGAAGGCAGCTTTATCATTACCTGCCTGTTCTCATTTCAGAAAGCTGGTTCCCCTTACCTTCTTTAAGTATCTACTAACAATTTTTTTCATTGCAGTTCATCTTGAAAATTAATCATCATAAATTTAAAACCATTTTCTTGCACATCTGTCAGGTTGGTAGTGCTATTTCATTTATTATGAGACCACATGACGCATCAGAGCTCAGTATTTGAACATGACATATTTTCACTTTGTTGTGATACCACATTCGAAAATTGTTCCTATCAATCTTTCACTGGAGCCAAAACTTAACTGTCTTGTTCACTGAAACATTAAATGCCAAGTCACACAGATGAATAAAAGCATTTGCAAGATGCAAACATTTGCAAAAGTTTCCTGTTGAAAGGGTCTCTAGAAGAGAATCCACCAAAGTGAACCGAGCCCACAGTCAGTACCAAAAGCCATTGCTTGGCCTCATTTTGGCCATCAGATCTCACTGAAAGTTAAATTATTTCATTAATAGGCTGAACTTTAGGTAGAATTTTGGAAATGTTTACAGCTCTGATTCCCAGTAAGTATTACAACTGCTGTGCACATGCCAGGCTGAGCTCATGCCCTGCTCCACATCCCTGATTTTTTTCATTCCCAGCGAAGGAGCCAAACCCCAAACAAACAGGCCAGGTACTTACAGTCCCCATAACGCATCATTTTCCCTCTAAACACTGGCAGCTAACTGGCACCTCCAACACTGTATTACTTTCTTCTCTCATTCATGACGCTGTCCCACACAGGTTCTCTGATTCTGGAAGAGAAGCATTTCCCAGGTTCTGAGGATGGAGGTGCCCCGGCCAATCCATCATGCTTTGTGTGCTAACGATGGACTCATGCAGACGAGGCACCAGGAGCAGGCAGAGGCAGCAGGCATGAAAAGGAGTGAATCAACTGCCAGGGGTTGTGATCTGAAGGACTGCAAGGCTGTGATTAGAATTTTCAATCAGGACTTCCACAATTCATCAGGCTACAAGGGAAAGGGGGGACACACACATATTTCTTCATCAGCCCTTCCTGCTATGGGCAAAGCGAGTTCTGAGGCATTAAAAAAAGGAAATCTGAACGGCTTATGCTCATAAGCAGGTGCTCTTCAGGGAGTGGAGAGTAAAGGATTTTCTGGAACTGCACAGCTACTATTTTTTGTCTGCACACTCAAGATTACGTGCAGCACAGCCTTTGAGATTATGAGAAAGAAACACAGCTCTTCCTCTCTCTCCTCTTACAGGTGCACTCACAGGCACCTGAGCAAAAAGCAGCCCTGGAAACCTTTGTGTGTTGTCTTTAAGGATATGAAAAGGAATAAAACCCTCCAGGAATCCTTCATCAGAATTTGCTAACACGCTCGGTGAAACTTTATAAAATAAAAAGGCAGAGCTCTTTACAAGGCAAGGATTCTCACAGCCTGTATGAAATCACCTGCAGCACTTGCCAGGAGGCATTCAGTCACATCTTCCCAATGTACAAAGGACCAGCAAGTTTAGTGAGTGCACAAGATAACAGGAACCAAGCAGGTGGTCTAACCTTGTTTTCCTCACGGTATTTGTTTGCCTTGGTACTGCTGCCTCTGACTGGGAGAAAAATGCAATTCCACACCTCAGCGGGATCGGAGCTGGGCTGGTTCTGCAGCTCTGCTGCAGCCTCCCTGCGGAAACCATGGGAGAGTCACAAAAGCTCTGCCAGTGTTTTGCTGCTTCTTTCCTTCCTCACCTATAAAATTCATAGAATTCATAGAATTCACAGAATCACCAGGTTGGAAGAGATCTCCAAGATCACCGAGTCCAGCCCATGCCCTGACACCTCAACTAAACCATGGCGCCGAGTGCCACATCCAATCTTTTTTTAAACACATCCAGGGATGGTGACTCCACCACCTCCCCGGGCAGACCATTCCAAAACTTTATCGCTCTTTCCATAAAAAACTTTTTCCTAATATCCAGCCTATATTTCCCTTGGCACAGCTTGGGGCTGTGTCCTCTCGCTCTATCAGCTGCTGCCAGGAGAGAGAGACCAACCCTGACCTGACTACAGCCACCTTTTCAGGAGGTTGTAGAGAGCGATAATGCAATAAAACTGTCTCTCCAGACACAATTTTTGCAAGAACTCATTCCCAAAGGGGATTTGCTGCCTCAGAGAGCCTGTCCCCCAAAAAATGCCAGCCCAGCAATCAGGAACTGGCTGCTGGTGGCTCAAAGGAAGTGCCCCGAGGTTTGTATCCATGTCTTTGACTCAAAATCCAGATCCAAGTGACAAGCTAGGCAGATTAGACATTTATTGAAATATATGAATGAAGCATTATTTTAAAAGGCAATTTTCATGTTAAACTATGAATAATGAACAGTAAAGACAGATCTTATTTACATAATTAATGTTGCAGTTATTGATATTCCTTCAGAGGGTCACTAGACATTTTTCTCCAAGTTAATTAATTAATAAAGCAACTCCTTTTATGTAGGTAATTGTAATCACTTCAATACTCAAAGGCATGTAAAATATCTGGCTTTTTTTCTTTAATGTTGCAGCCCGAGTGACACAACAATAATTTGCATAAATATAAACACTGAATGGGTCCATTTAACTCCTGACTAGGAAAAAATCCTTTGAAACTAACAGGAAAGAAATACATTAATTACGGACAAACATGGCAAGACCACCTTTTGTCCTTGCATCCCATCATATTTTCCCTAACACAAATCTCAGCTTCAAGACACTGAACTGCTCGTGGTGCCAATCTGATCACTTTTAGCTGAAGATTGCTCTGAGGAGACAGAATAATTTGGGGAAGAACAGACTTTATGGAGACACAAAGAGAAACTAGAGAGCTGTTAGCAAGCAGAAAGCTTCAAATGCTCAACATTTCATAGGTAACACAGAACTTTTTCTTTTTTCCATTAAGAAATGCACTAACCAATCCTGCAAACAGAAGCCTGGTCCTGCAAAAAATGTGTTAACAGAAACTCTTACTGCCCATCTAAGTCCCACTCAAGGCAGGTGAGAGGGTTGCTTTGCTCAGGAGCCAAAGTTGATTTGCTGTTGCATCAGATCAGGCCTCGTGAAAAACAATCTGGAAAGGATTTCTGGATGCACTGCTTGAGGAACACGGGACAGAGAGGTTATAATTTTTATCATGTTATTCTTAAATCACTAATTCCTTGTACACATCCCATTTCTGACCCTTTCTATCTGTATCACCACACACTGCTGCCAAAAAAGCACCTTTGGGGGAGGTCCAAGTGCCCCCCTAAAGAACAGCCACACAGTCCTCCAAAGCCAATTATTTGTTGTTAAAATTTCACCTTGAATATGTCATTTATTGCGTGGTTCAATGAATGAGAGAAAGGGGTAGAAGATGTTGAAATTTGACCAGTGACACCACTGACTAGCTCATAACCAGAGTCACATCATTCTGCTATTTCCTCATCAGAAAACTGCAGTTGTCTCTACTATCAAACACTCTAAAATATAATTTGGGGTTTTCTTTCCTGTTTGATACAGTGCCTAGGACCATGGGGGAAAACAGAGGCAAGGAGAGCTCCAATCCACCTCCACAGTTCTGGGGAATGGGATAGCAATACAGATAATAAATGTTATTATTTGTATTATGCACTCATCTGCACCATATCAGCTGCTAAAACCTTGCAAATATTCCTGACACCATCAAGAACCATTTCAACCTGTTTTCAAACTGTAAATCTCGTATCTGATCTATATCCAAGAGATTATAACAAAATGTGAAATAACCTAAATATTGAAAGCCATTTCACAGAAAATGGAAATAGATACTCTAGGGAAAAACACATTCCAGGCTTGCCAATTCTCTCTTTTATGTAATCCTCGTCCATATCCTTCCAGGGGACTATTTGATATCTCTCTCTCAGTGTTTTTAACCACTGCAGATCTTTCCAGCCAGCAGTTGGTTGTGTTTTCAACTGGTAGCTCCAGCGAGTGGCATTCCAACCATGCAGGAGCCAGGAATGCAGCCACTAAGCAGGTTATGAATAAAACCACTCAGGTATTCTTTTTTGGGCTTCTCAGTAATTACTCACAGCCAGGGAGCACAACAGAGCTCTGCTCCTTCAGGGCCTCCCTTGCAAAGGATCGATGTGCTGCAAACAGAGGCACTACAGGACTAAATAGCAAGTTTTAAGTGCTTCTCACTAGGCAAGAGTCTCCTCACAGCCTTCTTGCAGGTAGCCAGGAGCTGAAGAGCTGCTCTTGGTGTGTGTTTGTGCCTTTTGGCCAAAATCACACTTCCTAAACACAAAGAAGCGACAATGGACACATCCAAGAGAAGATATAAATGAAATTCCAGATTAACAAAGCTCCATTAAATCAATTTAGCAATTCCATCTCCAGGGATAACAATTTGGCTTGCAGTGGTGGGCTAAATAATGCAGCTGAACACATTAAGAACAGATCTGTATTCAGGCTGAATGGACTGTTAGCTCAGGAAAAAAAGACAGGAGGAAAAGAAATGCTGAAGTGGCTGTTTCCTGCCCACAGCACATTTTCTCTTCTCCTTCATCTTCCAAAACTATCATGATCATACATCTATCAACATATCATACACTTCCCCTGTGAAAGAGACAAAATAGGCCTCCAAATCTGTCTCTTAATGAGTGCCATCGAAAGAAATATCAATTCATCTGGATGCATAAAACCTCCAGAAATCAGTGTAATCAAAAACTGTGGCTTCTCCTTTGCCATCCAGTACCTGTGAAAGCAAGGGCTGCTTTTGTATTTTATTATTTTATACTGCAGATACCTTCACTTCCCCTGAGTGCATTTAGCAGCAAACCCAGAGATTTCTCCTCTGATCAAGAGGCAAGTCTCCTTCTCTCTCCCTGCAGTCAGAGTTTCAGTTTTTCATGAGACAGTAAAAAGTTTCTCTATTGTCAGCACTAAAAGCTTCTCCTAAAGTAGTTCTTGCTCTATGTAGCCACATTTTCATCAAATTTTAGTGCATACTTTTTATGAAAGTGTTTGACAACCTCAGGATTTAGGGTGGTAAAAAAGAAGATGAAATGTAGGCTAGGCTACAGGGGGCTTTCTAGGGAATACCCCACTAAAGCAGTCTCCTGACACCTACGGTATCTTCCTTGCTATAAAAGCAGTGATTGTCGAGCACAGATTTTCAGTGGGCTCTGGAGGTTTAAAATCTTAGAAAGACCTAATTTCATTCAAAACTATCTGCTGGCTTCCTCTGGATTTTGTAACTGTATGAGTTCGGATGGAATACAGAAGGAATGACACACCATTGGCAAAAAACTTTAATTGAATTTTCTCTCTTGTAAACATCATCTAATGCTGTCAGGTTTGTTACAGAATATTTATTGTTTAGACCATCTAAAAAGGATTATTTTTCTTCAGATTAAAACCAGCACTTCAAGAAGGATGTAAAATTACATGATTTCTATTGCCTCAAAGTAGGCAATAAAAACTTTAACATATCTGTTCCTATCTCAGGCATACCTATGAATATTTTTAAAGCACCGATATAATATTCCACCAATGTTTTTATTCCTATTTTTGCTGTAGTTAAGTTATATTTTTTAACTCCAAAAGGGATCCATTTGCACAGATATTTACACCACCTGCCCTATCCCAATTCATTGGGTCTGCAATGCCAGACTCCGGAACACAGTTCAAAACTTCACAGGTGTGTACACAAAGAATTCCTAACACCCTGCCTTTTAATGCTTCGTATCCCTTCTTTGGTGAGGAAAACCCTGTCAGTGAAAGGGTTCCAGACTCATCCTTTGTGCTGCCTTTCCAGGCCATGCTGAGCATCACACGCTCCCCAAAGCCTGTGTGCAGTGAGGGTGACAAGACACACTCCTGCAGGGGTTTATTCCTTTCTCGAGATTTGAGTGTTTGTGTGTGACCTCCAGTGTTTAACTGATGACTATTCAGCGCATCACTTACAAAAAACCAGCCATTTCTCATTTCCTGTCCACTCCTCCTCACAGAAATAAATCAGTATCCTGACTGATTGGAACACTTAGCTGCCACTCATCCTGCTTTGTCCCTTCGCCAGCCTGGGAGAACTCCGGAGATGCAGGGCAGTGATTAAATTGTAACACGGAGCCCTGAGAGCAATAACTAAGTGAGCGGTTATAAACAAATAACACACTTCTTCATAATTCAGTACAATGCATTACCTGATTTTCTGCGTGGTTCTGAAAGCCAGTCAAAGCAGCAGTGCTTTTTTACTAATGCAATAACATTACTGCTTAATGGTGGAAAGCACAGGAGAGCAATACGTGCCCTACAAATAAGAGTAAAATGTGCAAGCTTAACAATACGAGTTTATCTTCCTTATGAATTACCTAAGCTGTGCTTTTATTGTATGAGATCCGTTGTTTCCTGATCTGCAAATTACTTCCTGAATCTGTTAAGTAGAATGGGAGAAATGTATTTCTCAGTCTTGCCCTCTGAAAAAAAGAAAAAAAAAGACCCCCAATAAATCAGTCTAAGCAGGTGAGACTGAACTGGCAACAAGGCCAAGGTATTTCAAGTGTGCAATCTCTGGCTCCCTAGAACAGAAAAGGATTTTTTTTTTTTTGAAGGTGGGAACACAGAGATGAAAGGATTTAAGTGTAAATTATCCAATGATAGTGCAATTCTGGAGTATTACCATGCGTGTGAAGGATTATTAAAGATCAGGTAGGATTTTTCCAGCCTTACTTCAGTCACCTCCAAGGAAACGAATTCTGCAACGCTCCGTAGGAAATAAAGAACGACCTGAGTATATTAAAAGACTCATAGATATAATTCCATGAACTACAAGCTTTCTTTGTAACTCAGATACCTCGAAGTACACAACACTTTTATCACAGTCCTTGCACTTCATGATGACATTTCCACTCCCTGACTTAGCATTTGCTTGTCCTGAATTCTCTAGTAAGGGCCCAAGAAGAGTAATATTGGTTTTATTTACTTATCTTCCTCCCCCTAAATTACAAAACCAAATCCAAAATTTATTTACCTAAGTAAAATGCTTCAGCCATGTACAGCCATTAGAAACACCATGATTATCCTGAGAAAGATAAGAAGCCCAACACTGGTGTAGTTTAAATTCTTCTCCATTAACAGGAGTCAAGAGGACTCTTGGTATCAATGACCCTCATGCTCTGTCTCACAGAAGTCATCAGATATAACACATTTTCTATTGACTAAACCCACCAGTCCCAGAGTACCTCAGTGAGTACATGATCTCCACAAAATCCACTCTTCCAGTTACCTCAGACCACCAAAAAAAGTCACAAACCAAAAATCCCAAGCCCAATACTACTTACAATAAAAAATTGGATTTTACTTCTGTCCAGGATGACTTTCATACCAAAATCCCACTACATTATCACCTCTCCTGCAGCCTCCAGAAGGAACTAGAATGTGCACTCACGTTTCTAAAAATATTTTCCCAGAAAATTGACTATTTCTTTAATTACTGCTTTGAACTGAAATGACACAGAACAGCAGAAGTGACAGCAAGAGGTTCATCTTTCCATCAGGGCACCCAGCAAGCTGCTGAATTTGAATGCATAAAATACAAGAGTCAGAGCAGAGAAAAAAGGAATCGACTCTGACGGGAAGTCTTGTATCACAAGAAGCAGAAGAGAGGAATTTGTGAGTGCTGTTTAATAATGGAGGACTTGGGAGGTTCAGCCTGGGAGTTAAGATGTAAAAACAGCTTCAGGGGAGGGGGAGCTGAAGAGTGGATGGAGAATAATCTGTGAGAGAGGAGCTGCACCCAGATAAGGAGCCACGAGGAAAGGAGAGGGACCAGAAAACTGGGATTAAGAACTCCCATGAAGAGCTGGCATCTCGTTTGCCTCTATTTAAGGTCACAAAGAACACAGCAGAAGCTGCTGTCACAGTTACTCAACTAAACCAAATGGTGTCGGTCCACAGGAAAAGAAAACCTGGGCTTGATGATGCACATGGATCTCAACACAACAGGATTTTCTGCTCCTCCCCAGAAAGGAGCTGAACCTTCCTTATATTCCTTGTATTAAAGGAATTCCTTTTATTAAAAGCAAGATCATCCTACCATTACTGCTGTACTTCTTGTTGAATATCATAAGCTGAATTATTCCAAATACTTAATTTCATTAGATGAATTTTCAAAGAAGACATAAATTAGGGCATATGGTTCATAATATTTTCACTTCCTTTCCCTGTAACCCATTTCACTAGTTTTACACTTCATCAATTTAAGCATTATGGTTAATAGGTAACATTTAATTCTGTCAAAGGAGGAAAAAAATCCAAGTGTCTCATTAGGAAGCTCTGATGGCCATTTCAGAAAGTAGTGCTACATCTTCTACCTACATCCAACATAGATGAAGACACTGAATTTGGAAGCACGTGCAGAACTTACAGGTTTCTGTGCAGGGCAAAAGCTTTTTTACTGCTCACTTGGGCACGAGGAAAAGTGGATCCCTGGGGGACAGAATCCCTGGGAGATTCACAGCCACACAACAGCACAATAATGTCTGGTTTACCACAGAAGAAATCCAAGGGCAAGCAACATTTTATTTATGTTAAGCACAACACATTCCTAGGTGCATATCAACAATACATTAAGATTACCTAATGGCAGGAACAGCATCGCTGACCAACTCCAGGAAAAACATCAGTAAAGCTGTTTTTTACCCAAAACTATGCACTGAAATGTGGCTATAATCTTTCAAACATCAACAGGTGCCAGAATATCACAGAAGAACAAGAAACACATGAAAAAGCTTTCACAAAATATAAAGAAGGCTGAATTCTCTGTTACACACACTGTCTGGCTTACAATCGTTGCAAAAATTTACAAGGAGCTGTTTTACAAATCTTTGTGAATATGTGTGAACATGAAGAACATTTGCTTCTTCAAAATAAGCAAGATACATTTCTGTCACATGCTAAGCATTTTCCACAGGTGGTATTAGTGCCTTAAAAGCCCCAGTGATCAATCAGAATTATCACAGGAGAGGATTCAGACTCATGTCAGGTTTTTGAATGACAGAAGCATGCGAGGCTTTGTACTACAAAACGAGTGTTCAAAAATAGAATACATAACCTAATCATCTACTCACACTCCTGAAGAAGTGGGCCAGCAGATAAAAAACCTTTGAAAAAACCAACAACTAGAATGTATCCCACTCCAGTTTATTAACATATCATTAGACTGTTTCACAAGTTGCTGTTAAATATAAAATTATTCAGTGGGTAAAAAGGAGGCCGTGGGTAGTAACACGTTGTACCTGTAGTAGAAGCTGTTTCTTTTCTGCATCTGGATTCTTCCCTGAGCTGCTTTTCCCACTGTACTTTTGAAATTTTGGGTACACTGTAACACAGCTCCTAAGGCTATAACCACGTAATGTAACAGGCTACTTAAAACCACAACCTTTGGCATGTGAGGTTTGAGGTGGGAGGGTTGTAAGGCTCTTTTCTAGGTGCCAAAATTAAGATTTCTCTCCCAGGTGTGATGCACAGCACAGGAGGGACAAGGTGCTGTAGGAGCGAGTCCAGAGGAGGCACCAGGGTGATCAGGGGGATGGAGCAGCTCTGCTGGGAGAGCTGGGATTGTTCAGAGAACCTTGGTTCAGGAGTTTTTCCCTTAAATTACTGCACAGAGATGCATTAAGAAACTTCACAAGTTACTACCACTACCTCACTAAAATGCTACACCAGCATTTTTCATTTAAAGGAAATTTCCTCTGAAAAAGCACTTTGTGAACTCTGCTAGAAGTTGCAAGGCATTTCAGTCTCCCTCGTCTACTCTTCAACCTTTTATTACAACAATAAATAATTTATGCAGTAGATTAATATTTAGAAGAACTTTACTCTCCTACTTGCATCATCCTTATAAATTATTCTCCTATTAATGAGTTATTTGATCTCAACATATTAGCACAAAAATTACATTGTTCTCTGTACTACTCTGTAACCTATGTACTTGCCTTCTGCTAAAAGCTTCTCTTCAAAGTGCTATTATTAATTGTCAAGCATTGGAACTGTTCCTCCAGACATTATCCCCTTTACTTTCAAGACAGGCAGACAAGATTTTCTCCACTTTTTGCAAGTCATGTACCAGCTAAAGTACATCTGAATACACAATTCATTCTGCTTAGCACTGTGTGATGTGCCCAGTGTGGCCAACTTCTTACAGGAAGTGGCTGCTGGAACAATTAGGACTCAGCAGGATTAATACACATTATGTGGTCATGTCTGCATCTTATCTCACGCAGTGATACTGGAATGATAAAGATGCAGTCCAGCAGAAATGTGCCAGCAGTGACCACACCTGTACAACCATCTCCTGGAACTCCAGGCTGAACCTTTTCATGCTGTATTAATGTTAAAACTACAGAGCTATCATGAACTACTCCTGTTCCTGCTGATTGTAACTTAAGTTGCTCTTTTCACCTAATTCCTGCAACATTCATGTCCAAAGTGGGAAGGAATCCTCCAGACATGCTTGCTTCAGTTCTTTTGGTTTTTTCCAGTATTGTTTGAATACACAACAGTGAACCTACGCTGATCTCCAGAATGGTTTTTTGGAGAGGAAACCAGACGTACACTAAATCAGCACAATTCCTGGTGGTTTCTTGATGCCTGTTTCTCCTAACAAACCAAACCTTAGATTGCCTTGGAAAAATCCAGTATCAGTCTTTCTCATGAAAATATACGTGCACCTATGAAAATACAATATATTCACTATCATTCAACCTAAGAATATACTTCCTTAATAAATTAATAAACAAATAATCACTGTGAAGCAGCCAAAGACAACCCTAGCCCAACAAAATGAGAAAAAGTCTTACAGGTAGTCCAATACAGAATTGATATTGTACCTGCTTTACTCATTGGCTACATTGCAAATTATGTACGCACTTTCAGCCATAAAGAAGGAGGAAATCAACACTCTACTCATCAGGAAAATTTTTTCTTGTGTTCCCAGACCCGCAAGACAAATTACTCTACCTGCACCATTTCCCTCCTCTGTACTGTCCCTTCTTCCCATCTCCACCAAAAAGCTCCATCTAAAAACACTGATTAGCAGAACCAGCCACCCACAGTGTGTACGGGTCACTTGCAGTCTGTTCTTTGAACTGGAGATGATCTTGGCAATAAAGAACAGAGTCAGTTCTCCACACAGCCTGAGCAATATTTCGAAGCTTGATGTGCATGATCTGCTCCCCTGGATTGCTGCTCCCTGGAAAAAAGGCAGCTCGAGTTCAGTGACTGAGAAGAGGATTCCTCTCACCTACATTTCAGCTGTCAGGACTGGATGGTGTCCAAGTTAACAAACTCAGCTGCTTCTACAAGGATTAGTGAGGCACAGAATCATCCCTTGGAGAGTCCTCCCTCTGCCATCGCTTCACCTCATCCAAGACTCCAACAGAGCAAATTATGCAAGAATGGAACATGAGAAACTCTGCATTCAAAAGGGACAGCCACATACAGGTGCTTTGCTGGATCAACAGTCCTGCCACAAAGAAAATACAGAGCTGCAACCAGAGCTCCCTTATGAAAATCCCTTGCTGTTCTTTTCCAAGCCCAAACTCAGCAGTGTTGAAGTCCCAGACCTGTTTTGAGGTTGTGGCAGAGTTGTTTTTCTGGTGCTGTCTGACAGCAGAAAGAAGATTTCATGTTCTCTCCGGGAGCATCCTGCACTGAAATCCAGAAACTGAGGCTGGCACAGCGGGATTCACTCAGTAACAATTCTTCACTTTCCTCTGAGGATCTGCATGCACCAAATTCAATTAGCATTTGCTACAAATGTACCACAGCAACAGGGGACAAGCCCTCGTGTGATGTAAATCAGTGTAGAGGTTCTGATTTGTAGGAACTTGACCAAATTTCATCAGCTGCAACTCTCATGCAGTGCTGGTGAATAGCTCACTCCATCACTAGGGAGGTAAGGACCATAAAATTTGAGTGCCAGGAACAGTAAGTGGTCAATTCAATTTGTTATCCTCTTTAGGACTTCTCCAACATTTTATTTCTCTTGTTTTCAGAAAGAAGAAAAATGGGTCAGAATATATAAAAACTATCACACAGGGATGGTGGGTGGAAAACTCCTGAAGCCATAATGTGAGATTTGATTACTTCAGCAGCCACAAAGAAAAACCCCATTCATAAAATAATCTTTATTAAACTCACTGATTTTTTTTTTACTGTTTTTAAACTTGAGCTAACTGCCAACATGCTGTGTGAAGTAGCACTTCCTGTTGATTTGTTTTGTATTAATTATAGCGCAATTAAAAAGGGGAGTCATTATTGCAGACAACTACCAGGTGTTTTAAAAGCACAAAGAGGGGCCACAACATTTTCAAGTGATACTGTCAGTGTTACTGTGGCACAACAAACACATTTCCAAATGTATGCACATTGTCAGAAATAAAAATCCTAGCATGGGAAAACCTTCATTATGTTTAAAAAGTGTGGAGGGGAAATCCACCTGCTGGGAAGATGCTTGATATTTGTGGAAAAGCTGCTAAAAGTTAATTCAAGAACACCTAACAGGTCATCTAATCTTGCCATTAAAAGGTCTGAATTTGCTAACAGGCCTCGGAGCTTGAAGAAAACTGACATATGAGGCAGTAACCATAAAACTAAATTAAGTTTTTACATAAAGGAATGAAAGGGACAATTGAAATATTAATAAAATATTTGCTGCATTGACTGTTGATGAACTGAAGAGTAGTACAATTTCCTGAATATCAGCTGTGCTGCATTACAGCTTAAAAGTATTTTGCTTTTTTTCCTAATTACCTTTATGCTTGGCTTGACTATGTAGCTACTTGGAAATTCCTAAGCCTGAATCCTCTACAGCACCAAGTTATCAGCGTGGCCCATCATCACTAAGCTCAAGATCAAGGAAGCAGAGTCTCCTACCACAGCCACAAGCAAAATATGACAGGTTAAGAACTATTTGGTTTGTAAAGCTTACACAAGGAAATTAAAAAAGGTTAAACAAATTCTTCATGTTAACTATTTGTTAAAAATATCCTAAATACAGAAAAAGCTTTACTTTCTCCCCATCAATCCTGACAAATGCTCTGAGAGAGAATTAAAGGAAAGCTATGAACTCAATGAGGGGAGAATTCAAGTGGCCTAATCCATGTTAATCTGGCAAAAAGCACATGCCAAGTGAAGTGTTGTGGCCAGAGTCAGGCAGAGACTGACAGGTCCTGGAAGGGCTGTGACATTACCAGCACTGCCTGCCCCTGCCCGAGCACCGAGCCCTGCCTGCTCGGATCTCTCCATCCCAGCATCATCTGAGGAAATACTGGAGGCACCTCAATAAATCCAGGAAGGTTAAACAAGTTGAACTGCTCTTTTACTTTGTTGTTTTAGCATAGTCTGTTGAGCTGCATCTCAAATAATCAGGAATAGAAACAAAGCTTTTTTTTTTTATGGTGTAAAAAAAGACCACCCACAGTTTTTCCCTCAGTTACTTCAATTACTGAAAAAAAAAAATATATATATATATAATCCTTTAGGTTAAGAAACAACCAATATTGATGTCTGCTGCTCTCTAAGTAACTGATCTGTCAGTAGAGTAGAAGACAGTTATGTAAAAAGAAACTATGAAATGTGTATTGCATCAACTGGATTCCCAGTAACCCAAGTTCTTCAAGAAATTCAAGAGCAAAGAACTGTTGGTGCGATCTTGAAATTCTGCAGACTCAAAACTTTCCTAAGCTTCCTAAGAATAAACCTGTGCAGGTTAGAAAGTTATTTTCCAAAATAGGAACATAGATGGATTGATAAGGTCTGGAGTGTATCTTGGGACAGACAGACTGATGGGTGCTACTATCTACAGAATAACACCAGAAAAGGGTTTTGCACACCTGGAATTGTTTTAAGAGGCCACAACTGCAGTGCCTGGATGCTGATCAGTTCCCAAAAAACTTCAAAACATGCTGGCCCCAACAAACACCCTCAGCAACCCTACAATCACCCACATCAAACCCCACCAGAATCCCTACCACAGTGATGACAGAGATATTCATACTGCATTTTGCTCCAAAAAGCATTTTGGGGAGATTTCAGCTCCAGGAATAGTAAGGAGACTTTGAATTAGAGGACTCTTGATTATCCTCTGCACCAAACAACAGCACATTCACATTCAGGTATGAGTAATTCTAGCAGCCTTAGTATTCCATCTTGATTGTCTTCCTCTTCACAAGTGTCCTCTAAATGTAATTTCCAGTAAGTACTCACTGAGGAAAAGCACCTCCTAAAACCACAGGGACATTGCCTAACATCTAAATCTGAAGTTTCTGCAAGACAGCAATATGCCTGCTAAAAGAAAACAAAACAGCAAGCACACATGCATGATAGGATTATTTGATCCAATACAATATAAATTAGGTCAGACTCCTCTGTGGAGAATTCTGAGTCAAGAACTAGGTGGTCCACTAAATTTCTATTCATTTGCCTTCAGGCTTGGGGAATTGCAAAGACTCTCAAGAAACTGATGCTCCTCTACCCACAAGAGTAATCCCTATTTGGTGGTGGGAGGGGTGGGGAATCTCTCAGTGTAACTGCTTGACAGTACCTGGAGACCTGGGAAATCTTTATGTAGCAAAAAGGGCAGCTAATGAATCTTTACATATATAGACATACATACATATATATATAAATATATATATTTTTATATATATACAGACATACACAGAATTCAATACAGAAAAAAACAGCAAGTGCCCTATTTTTTTATTTTGTACATATAATAAAATCAGAGAATAGTTTAGGTTGGCAGGGACCTTAAAGCTCATCCGGTTCCACCCCCTGCCATGGGCAGGGACACTTTCCACTATCCCAGGTTGCTCCAAGCCCCATCCAACCTGGCCTTGGACACTTCCAGGGATGGGGCAGCCACAGCTTCTCTTCTTCCCCGTGCCAGGATCTCACCATCCTCACAGGAGTTTCTTCTGTATATCTTACATTAAAAAATATTCTTATTTTTAAGATAAGAATATAAAACATAAGATACAAAATAAATAAAAAAGATTAAAATACCCTTAAGAAAAGTAACCTCTGCATCCTCATTAAACCTAGAGTCATGGAATGACTCTTTGTAGAAAAGTGCCAAGGATCACAGGCTGGAAAGTGCCTGGAGCCTGCTCCCCCAGGAGGCTTCTGCTCAGCAACACTGCATTTTCAAAAGCTCACCCACAGCCATCCTCCACCCTGATTCCAGAATAACCGCAGGAAATCTCCACGCCTCTGAGGGCCATAAGTTCATGTCAACTGCTTCACGTATCGAGGGAGAGGGCCGAGCCAGAGCAAGATGTGACAAGCAGCCCTTGGGCAAGGCTGCTGCTCCGCTGTGGATGGATGTGGCCAGGACACGCCGCTGGCTGAAGGGCTGGGACAGGGCCACAGCTGGGGACACGGCAGAGCCTGCACCTGCACGGACACACGGGGTCAGCCCAGGCCACGAGCTCCAGCCTCGCCCGCAGAAAGGAAAGAATGGCTGCAGAAACAGAAGCTGGCAGCTCCTGCTCTGCTCTGGTTTTTCGATTCGGCACCGCCTTGGGAGAGATCCACCAGTGCCACCAGGCTGAGCTCTGCCACCGCCTTGGGAGAGATCCACCAGTGCCACCAGGCTGTGCTCTGCCACCAGCAGGGGAGAGATCCACCAGTGCCACCAGGCTGTGCTCTGCCACCACCTTGGGAGAGATCCACCAGTGCCACCAGGCTGAGCTCTGCCACCACCTTGGGAGAGATCCACCAGTGCCACCAGGCTGAGCTCTGCCACCCCCTTGGGAGAGATCCACCAGTGCCACCAGGCTGAGCTCTGCCACCACCTTGGGAGAGATCCACCAGTGCCACCAGGCTGAGCCCTGCCACCACCTTGGGAGAGATCCACCAGTGCCACCAGGCTGAGCTCTGCCACCAGCAAGGCTCACTCTGCTGTGTTTACAGAGGGTTTGTGCACCTGGCTGAACCCCTTAAATAAAGTTGAGGGCTTAAAACACTGCTGACACCTGGAACACTTGAAAATGTGTTTGACAGCGGTGTAAGATTAAATATCCAGATATAGGTACCCTTCCTGGAGCTCACAGTGCTGGGTTTACTCACCTTCTCTACGTTGTGACAATTCTGCAGCCTTGAAACAGAAATGGAAGATTGATTATGGATGAAATTCGTAAACCACCACCATGAAATGCCATTTTGCTGCAGTTAAACTGGGCAAAAACTAGTGTTAAGGGCAAAATATAGAGCTGCAGGCTCTCTTTGTGACAAATCAAAGTATGAAAATGAAAATGTTTCAATCTGATTAATTACTTGGTTTAGAGTATATGCTTTTCATTCTACTGTATCAAAATACTCATAATAAAACAGTGCAGCTGATGAAGTCAAGCACTGCCTTACAAAGGCTGGCAAATTTGCAGAACAGCACTTGAGGTTCAGATTAGTAAAATCCTAATGAATATCTACTCTAATACCCATGTAATTGCAGGGAATGCATTTGCAAGTGGTACAATTATAAAAAAAAAATAAAGAAGGAAAAAAGCCACTGGTACAATGGAAGTCCAGACTATGCCTTTAGTGTCAGTTTAAGAGACTGAAGTACCATCCTGGAAGAATGAAGATCCCATTTAAAGGGATGCCAAGAAATGACGAATCACAATAAAGATTTCCAGTTATTTCCCAGATCACAACGTGCTTCCATCTTTCACTGTAAGTAACAATGCCAACAATTCTCACTTTCATCCCTTTTGTCCCAGACACCAAAATGGTTTTCGTAGGTTGTTAATGGTTGCTTTATCCCAAGAGCTCATCTCTTCCTGAGATGAGCACAAGGAGCTGCCCAGCACAGGCTCCTGAAGACTTCTTTGGAACTAAATAAATGTTGCTTTTGCACAACGTGTTGCACTTCCTTCTGGGAGCCAGCACCTGGCATCTCCACACCTCATCTTCCTACCCACAAAAACGGGTTAGTGCAGGACTTATTTTATCTCCCAAAACCACCAGGCAAATAAATGCCTTAAAGACAGAGCTGGTGCTGTAAGAATGAAGCCACAGAAGGGCTGAAGGCAAGCACTGCTGAAATAACACCAAACAGAACAGGACATATGAGAGACCAAGTAATAATGGAGTTTTATTCCTAAGTAATTGGCTGAGCAAACGTATTGTGATCCAGCAACTCTGATTAATTCTGCAAGAATGCTTGGGTAGTGTTTATAAAAACCAAGTCATTACCTTGACTAAACATTGACTTGGACAGTTAACTTTAACCATCAAGACCTTGACTAAATATTGACTGGGAAAGTTAATTTGAACTATAACATCTAGAAAATCGTGTTCCTCTTTGCTAGTATTTGCTATCACTTTAAAATGCAAACAGGGTTGTAAAAATAGAGGTTCTCCCACCTCGCAGATATTTAGTTGCTGAGCTTGGCTGTTGCTAAATTCAACACAAATACCTTGAAAAACTGAAATACAAAATACTTTAGAGACAATGGGCCTGTTATGGATGAGAGGGAATGGTCAATCTTCCTTTGCTTGAGCAAGGACCCATCAAAAGTACTAAAAAAAAAGTACCACAAGGTTCATGTTTTAAATTTATTTTGATAGGCACATGCAGCAGTTTTACAAATTTTATAAGCTGTGCCTTGCCCAAAGGATCACACAGGCTGATCACCAGGACAAGGGGCTCATTCTGCTGCCTCTACTTTTCAGTAGCAGCTACTTCAAGTCTACATCCTCCACTATTGGTTTCACTTCATCATGTGAGGCCATGGGTCAAAGGACGTACACAGGGTCTTTCACTGGATGAGTTAAGGAAAAAAGACAAAAAAAAAAAGAAAAAGAAGAAAATCAATTTCAATCCTCCTAAGATGAAACCACTGATGTGTGCAGTCACTAAGGTCCCAAAGGTAATCCTACAAGAAAACATGATGGTGTCCTCCATCACTGTGTTGAGATACTGTTAAAAGTGCAGCAAAATCACCTATGAGGTACAGTCCAAGATCAAAACACTCCAAACAATAAATCTGTATTTCTATTCACAGTGTGAATAGTGCATTTTTGATGTGTAATGACATGAAATGGTAATGACAAAGGGGCAAAGAATCTTATGCTTCAGGAAGGTGTTATGTATGTGGATAAAGAAATAAACAATGCTGGGAATCCAGCACTAATTCCACCCACAGTTTCAGCTCAAGAGTTTGAAAGTCCTTTTTAGCTTTATGCCTTGATTCCCTTTTTTAATACATCAGCTGCCTTTAGCACACTGAATGAAAAACAGCTTTAAGAGCAAATATAAAAGACATAAATCTCAGCTATGAGTGAAAACACCAAACTGGTGAAAACTTGCTCTTCCATTATTTTTGAGTATAGCAGTAAGGAACAGATTGATACTGGTGTTACAGGGGGGTGAGGTGGGGAATGAAAGAACAATAAACAATACAGTCATCAGTAGTTTAACACAGCGCTGTGTCTTGCAATGGAAACATACTGTGAAACAGCTTGCAAGATAAGCTTCGTCAACGATAAGTAATTTTTATTCCGTTTGAGTGGCTGAAAACAATAAACATGATTAAATGCTTCAGACATGCATTCAGAATTTAGACAAATGGCAAAGAGTTCCAAGGACTTTGCTTTTAAAACTACTTCGGGGAAAGACCTGGAAATTAACTTAACCGCTTTGAAATATACAATGAAACAGAAGTTCGTCGGGAAATTAAAAACTTCCCATTCGTCTGCCAGCTCCACGACTCTCCAGCCCAGAAACCAGCTTTGTTATACACTGTTCTTTACTACGATTACCGGTCCCAGTTTCCCACCTCACCATTTCACCATTCATAGCGGCATTTCAAACGAGCCGGTCATGAACCCGAGCATCTCTGGTGAGAAACACCCTGGAAAACACCTGAGAAGAGGCGGCTCCGGGGAGTTCACAGTGCCGAGCTTGTCCTGCCGGCCCCTGCGGGCTCTGTCACCAGTGTCCCGCTCCAGCCCGGCAGCGCTCCCAACTTTCACTCCCGCCCGCCTGCCCCGGGTGACTCGGTGGCCGTGCACAGCCCCGAGAAGAAAGCACTCCAAAACACGCAGATCACGGGGGGGTTGTCGTTTTTTTCCCTAAAGTAGGGGCTTGTAAGATCGGAGCATGAACCCGCAGCACCTCTAACGCAGAGCGGTCACTCTGCACCCGCTCCCCGCTCCGCTGGCCAGCGCCGGGGGCTGCGGGCCGGGGGCTGCGGGCCGGGGGCTGCGGGCGGTCCCCAGAGGGTTCCCGGC
>VZRO01003286.1:285976-336252 GCA_013397915.1 Daphoenositta chrysoptera | reverse complement strand
GGATCTGATCGGGAATTACGAGCGAGATGTGCAGGACACGCAGATACCCAGCTGCTGATGTGCGCTCCCCGGGATGACGGCCAGGGAGGGATCACCAGGATGCTCACAAGGTACAAAGATGTCTACAGGTTATTTCACCTCCACCTGACAGGCAGGAGAGCTGAACCAATGTGGCAACACACTTAACAGGGCAGGGAGCAGAGGGAAAGGCTGAGCAAACAGATTGATTGAAAGTACATGCACAGATCTGGTAACATTCTCAAATATTATCAGTTTCATCTCCCTCAATTATTCTTTCTGCAGCACATTAGGTATTAAGCATAAAAGATAACGTCATGTAATAACCTTTACAATATAAAAAATTCAAAATTCAAGCCACATTTATAGAAGTAGTTGATGCAATGGAGCCTTTCGCTATAGACCTGTTTTCTTCATTTCAATTTATTACAGAAATGAAAGGTCAGATTCTCAATTGAACCTACTTATTCTAATGTGAATTTTAAAAAGTACGTTCTAGTAGTCAACTTCACTGCAGCAAAATTTCCTATTGGTGGGAATTTCACCATCTAGGAAGACAAAGAACTAAAGGAGAAATAAAGTAATTTTTTTTCATTAGGAAATAATAGACAGCATCCTTGAGGAGACATGTTTGTTGAAATGTATTAGGTCCATTAAAATATTGGTGATCCCTAATTTCCAAAAGGCAAATTTTTTGTTAGGGAAACAGTAAATGAGCTGCTCTTAGGCTTTGACCAATGCACAATAAAATGAAGTTGCATTTATTGTGTTCCTGGCCTCACTGAGATCCTGGCGTTTACGGGGGGGGTGCTGGCAGTTGACTAAGAAGAGAAGGAACTTCGAGTAGTATAAAACTTCATTCCCATTTCTGAAATGAATGGATGCAAGTCACACTTCCTAATAATACTTTTTAAATATAAAAGACTACTAGCTCACAGCTTGTAATATGAATGCAAATGAACTTGTAATTATACTATGCAATTTTCTACTTAAAAAAAAAAAAAAACAACTATGAAAATAGAACAGACCTGAAGAGCAATATGCACTGCAGTTCTTCATTGTGTTCCTTCATGATGCAGGAGTTGCCATAAGCAATCTGCTCTGGTTTAATGTAAAATATTTTTCAGGCCACAACTTTGCAACACAAACTCTCACATGAGAACATGTATTTGCTCACAGTTCCTTCTCTCTGCTGGGAAACATGACCAAGAAGCCAAGGAGCAAGAAATTTGGTGTGAAGACTGACATAGCTTTCATTTGTGTTCATCTGTAAAGCTTATTTAAACTCATCATTCCTGTATTCTCCTTTCTGCTGGTGCACTGTGCCATCACCAATTATGTGATAAACCACTAAGAGTTATATATTAAGATCTGTAGGTTAAAGATATCATTTCCACTGAACACCTGGAGGAGCTGATGATAAAAACCAGAAAGTGTAGTTCTCAACTATTTTTCCAATAGTCACTTCTGCAGCTCTCAGTCACTACTTGCTAAAACAACTAAAGGGAAAGTAGGATCTACCTGAGCTCCTGACTAGATTTGTACTAACAGAACAATGATTGGAAGCTATTCCTGTACTCATCAGTTGAGAGAAGGACGAATTCAATGTTACAATCAAGAGCGCTGTACCAATTTTTAAAAGAACTGCCTCCAAACAACATTAAAATACCCACTACTGATACCTGTAGACCTGGATTCTAAGTAATTTATTATACTACCCAAATTCAATAAGCACTGCAGTTGCTAGTAAACCGCTGCACCCCACAGAGCAAAAATGTTTACCTGCAAATAAGAGATAATTTGCAGATAATTATTGACAGTGAATTTGCTGGTAATTCACAGTCAAGGTTTCTGACTCCCTAGGAAAAGAGTAATCAAAAAACTTCCCAGTCTCACCTCAGAGGCAAGTAAATCAGCATCAGTGTTGTCCAGCTGCAAGCCTGTGTTTCTCTCATGGAATGCTAAGGCAGAATGGACACTGTAAAACCAGCATCATCCTGCAAAAATGGCAAATCACGGGCCAAAAACCCCGTAGGGCTGTTGTCAGTGCACATGTGTGACAGCCACTAGCATTACTGAGAACTGGACACTCCCTGAGATGGAATACAGGCCCTACCTTCATTAAATTAATTCATGTGTCTCAAGCTGTGCTGATTATAAAGGGCTACCAAATAACAGTACAGAGAAATTCTGAGGGATGTTTGAGAAGGAGCTTTTGGTGGTGCTTTCAAAGAATCTACAAATGCAAGATACACAATGTTACACTTTGCTGGATTCAAGTGGGATTTTTTGGAGGGGGCATTCAATATCTGAAGAGAGAATCAGCCATTATTTCTTGAACATCTTACTAAAATACAGCACAACGTGCAGACCCATCCCTTGCCAAGCGAGCTCTCAAGACGTCAGCCTTCTCACAAAACCCCTCTTCACATTTTCTGATCTATATTGTAGCCCACAGCAGGATCATCTTGATCACTCTGGAGATACTCTACGTGAATAGTTCCTCACACAATAGTGATTTCAGTTTAATAAGTTCCTCTAAGGCAATTAGGCACTGCCTGGAAATAGTATCTGCTGCATTATCAGTAACTATGGGAGCCCATCTCTGACAGCTGTATCCACACAGTGAGCTCCTCCAGCCATTCAGCAGGAGAATTAACCATGATTTGATACTCATCCTCAGTTTTCTCAAGTGCAAAGAAACTCAGCTCTCTTATTCCACTAAAGATCTACTTGGATACTTCCCCAGAGATACCTCAGGTAGAATTATGCTGCTGAACGCTGCTCTTGTCCACCAAAAAGATCAGTGTAGAAAAATTGTGGTGGCTCTCCATGAAAAATGGGAAGCTGCTCTATTTTCTGGCAGTGACACGTCAGGAAGAGGGTATGATAATTCTTGCCCACACAGTGCAATCTGGTGGAAAATTCATTATCCCAAAAAATCACTGACATCTCTCTTTTAAAAACCAGCACGTGGAAATACTAAAAATACAATTAAGTCTTGATTGTTCCAGAGATTCACCACTGGTTTCTGGAGATGGATCTTCTGCTGTATTGTGGCTTGGTCACAGGGGGAACTCTTCCTTTCATGCATCCCAACAAAGATTGCACAATCTTGTAGTTACACATGCAGAAAGGGATTCAGGAGCTTGGTTCTGATCCCAGCTTTGTCACCGACCTTGGATAAGTCAACCTATTCTCATTTTATGTCCATCTCTACCATGCCTGTGTCAGAGGCCTCCTGTGAGAATTTCTCCAGGAATGCTTGGAAAGACCCCAGAGACAGGCAAGGACTAACATAAACCCTAATCATTGTTATGTATGTGGCCATTCATTCCATTTTAAGCTCTGGGAGGAAAAATAGAAACAGGATCTTGTCATTCCATCTGGTAGCCCCTATTATTCTCCTTCACATATTCAAAATATGACCAAACTAACCCTACTGCAAACACTTTCCTCAGCTGCAAATGAGCAGCTCCAAAAAACAGTACAAGACTGCCCCTCCAAAATCAATTTATCTTCTGGTAGATGGCAGCAAATAGATGCCTGCCCTGCCAAATAATGGAATTTGTGAAAGCACTGGAGATTATGAACCACATTATTTCCCAGATGCCCATGAAATAGCCTGTGATTCTTCAAGAACAGTGATCAACTTCGTCACAAATCCAAACTGCTTCATATTTCAAATCCTTTTTGGCAAGGTGTGTTTCCTTTCACAGCCAATTAACTGCAAACTAATTTAGAGAGGGTTTGCTTTTGCAAACATAAGCGTCAGGTTCCAACAGAGAACATGTTGCTAAGAGCATGATATATGCACACATTCTGAGTTCTGTTGTTCTCTCATTCCCCCCAGACACCGCTGATGATCCACACAGAGACACCTCGGAATTTAATAAACTCCTTTCCAAGAGAACTTCACAGGTAAAGAAAATTTTCAGCATTCCTTACATCCTGAACGCCCACATGTTCTGCATTACCTTGCAAAGTGCTTGCATTAGCTTAAACACACATAAACCAACAGCAAAGGGTACCCAATATGAAAAATGTATTTCTACTATGACAATACAGAATATCTGCTTCACAGAGAATTCCAAAATTTGCCTTTACTCTGGATTAGAGAGTAAAAAGGGGGTTGAAAACTTTAAACTCTCCACTTCTCCAGTAAGAAAGCTTATTGCAGCTTGTTCTTAAGATTTTGTCTACTTTAACAAGCAGCCAACGCATTTAAGCTCTCTGATTTGGACAATACTGCAGCTTCTTTTTATTAAGTAGATATTTAATTTCATTATTTATTCGTTTTTAGATGTAGCTTTACAATTGAAAACTTCAGACTCAGAAGTTCCTAAAGATCTTGGCTGTTGTCATATTCCATGATTTTGACAGCAAAAGATCCACTTGCCATTGTAAAAATCACTTTTTGTTAAAAAGAGACAGATGAACAGGATATTTAGAGCTGCATCCCCCTCAATTTCTGCCAAAATAACAGGTATTCAGGTGACAGCAATTGTGTGTAGTGAATGTCCTCAACAAGTAAGGTTGTTTTTCATTTCCTCTTATGTCACATTACATTTCCCTCTTTATATTTCCTTTTAAATATTTAGACAGAGCAGGGAGTTTTAAACGTGTCATTGATACAAATAAATGTTTAGGCACTCAGTCTACCTTGGGTTCAGCTCTTGTCAGATCTGATAAGTTAAATATCCCTGGATCTGGCCAGTAATTGGATGGAAGACCTCTGAGGAAAACTCAAGTGCTGAAGCAAGTGCCACTGGTTACTCAGTAGGTGTTTTTTTAACCTCAGACTCATCCTGGAATATGCCTTCAGCATGGTATTATAAGCACTAGCTGAAAAAGGTATTTTCAGGTAAGATTTAATGTATTACTTCTGTTAGGCACTAGAAAGGATTCCTGACACCTGCCTCTGAAAGGTGTTCAGCCCACTTTCGAGTTAGTTGAGCCCACTGCTACATACAGCTATATCTGAAAGTATGAAATCAATTTTTCATCATTTTCCTTTTAATAATGATACATTTTTAAAACCTCTTGTTTAAATAGTAACTTGTACATTTCTTTGCCTTTAATGCTTCATTCCTGACCTTTTCCTTCACCTTCTCATTCTCTGAGTCCAGCTCATGGACATCCCTGCTCATGGCAGGGGATTTGGAACAAGATGATCTTTATGTCTTTTCCAGCCCAAACCACTCTCTGAATAGCAAAGCATACATGTTTCCTTTTGCTATTTCAGAACCAACACCAGCACTTCCAAGCTTGGATAGAATCCCCCTTTAACAGCTGCTGATTATTGACTCTTTTTATCATTGACTGCTTCTTGATGACTTCACAAGAGTGCATGGTGACAGGACAAAGGGGAATGGCTTCAAACTGCCAGAGGACAGGGTTAGATGGGATATTAGGAAAAAATCCTTCACTGTGAGGGTGGGGAGGCCCTGGCACAGTTGCCCAGAGCAGCTGTGGCTGCCCCTGGATCCCTGGAAGTGCCCAAGGCCAGGTTGGACAGGGCTTAGAACAACCCGGGACAGTGGAAGGTGTCCCTGCCCATGGCAGAGGGGGGGACTGGAAATAATCTTTAAGGTCCCTTCCTACCCAAACCATTCAATGATTCCATGAAAAAGAGGAACTGACACTGACAGGACCACTGCACTCCTCAGGCTGTGGGAGACATTTGGGCCAAGGACTGAGGAATTCTGTGGGGCTGATGAACCCAGGACCTCCACACACATGGCTCAACAGTAACAAGTGCCAGGTCCAACAGAGGATCTCAGCCCTTCTGGGAGCCCTGAAAAGCACCATGAAATTCACATCCAGGTAAAACCACTCCTGGGATGTCCATTTTGCCCTTGTCCAGCACGGAGGCTGGACCTGGAGCTCCCAGTCCCCCGGCACTCCACACAGTGAGGCTCTGCACAAGTCTGGAAGCCTCAGCTCCAGGCAGCATGCCAGAGTTCAGCCAAACATATTTGCCTAAGTTGATATTTCTGTAATACATTTCAAAACATGACAAATCATTACTTTCTGACGTTTGCTATTCATAGGTTTTTTTTTCTCTTTACGCTTTCCAGGCAGGAATGGAAATTGCAAGTGCCACCATAGCAACTCAATGCAATAATATAAATCTTCAAATAACAATAAATGAAGGATGTTTGAAGTATTTTTATTTTGTAATAAATTTATAGGTGTCAACTAGATCAGGGCTTCCTTTCTAAAGGGGTTTTGCTGTTTATCTAAAAAGACAATCCTTCACTTGAAAGAGTTTATAATGTTAGCCTGAGACAAAACACTGGGGTTTAAAAGAATATCTTAAATACATTATATTTATTTATATTAGAAAACTACTCACTGGAACTCACTGGAGTTTAGGTTCCTAAATGTCTCTGTCTTTTTTCATTCCTGGCTTTCTTATTCACATTTAATACAAAGTTATGACAGAACCAAGACAGAATCTATACAACCCAGTTACAGAGTCCTCATCCACTGCCACAAAACCAGGATAATTTCAAAGATTGTCAACAAATGTAATTTTTAAAAGACTGGCAGTTGTCATATGCTTGTGGTTCAGCTTGAGACTACACAGCATGTACACAGAAGAGATTATAGTTTTTCAGATATGTGGTTCCTATGGCTAAACTGGTATTTCTCCACATCAGGATAACACTCAACAAATTGGGCAATACAGGGACACTCCTTTAACCCAACACGAGGGCGAAATTCCAGTTTTAGATGCTAAACACACATCATGGCAACTTTTGGAAGGCTTTCACGTGTATTGTGCATTGAAGACTGAATCTCTATGCCAACCTCTAACAAAACTGCCCAAACCAGCAGCATCAGGATCCAGAGAAGTTACATGGAATCGAGGTTACACACTGAATAAAAAGAAATCTGAGGTATTGTTTAGCCAAATAACTCCTTCCTTTCTGATTCCTTCATTTCTCCTCAACATCTGCCTAAGTATATCTCCTTTACAATGAGTTTGTTTCCTCAACATAAAAATAAATTTGAAGAAGAACACCAAGATGATTGTCAGCTTTCAGAGCAGGGAAAATCCATATTGTTTAAAAAAAAAAGCTCTTGATATTAAATATTTTCACTCAGGACTTTAATATATCATAGACATGGTCTTTAGCAAAAAAAAAGACAAAATTAGATTAAATAGCTAATGAATTACAAAATACCTATAACAGCCAACTGAATACTTAACTTCTGCTGCAATGCAAGTCCTTGGGAGTGACAAATGTCAATAAATAACACAGCTCAGGAGTGGGTGGTAGGCAAGACTGGATCCATCTGGCCTGTTGATGAGGAAGGAGGAGAGCTGTAAAACGCACGGCTCCGGAATGTGACCAGGAGCACATATGCCAGGAGGAGAAAATGGGGGTGTGCAGCAGCTCCCTCAGCCTCGTGCCCTCGTGGTGACCCCAAATCTGTGGGAACGGATGCTCCAGTCCTGCCTGGCGCTGTCCACATTTGTGCTGGGGACACAATCCCCCTGAATCCAACTGGGACTGGGTAAATCTGCTGTGTGGACCCCTGCCCCTCATTTAGCTGTGTCTTAAGCTAGGTTTTCCCCTGATGGGGGAGTGATTCTAAAGAAACTTTCAGCACTCTCTGCTGTAAAATAAGTCTTCTCAGAGAAGTAAAGTCACCAGCGTGACCCAGACACAGCACACAGCAGAGAATGCAGCAGAGTGGCCCCTTATCAAGATAACATGGCCTTCTTAAAGGTAAATCATCCAATTAAAGCTTAAAGATATTTTCACTTTTCTACCAATGTTAGACAAATACTTTTGTCACGTATACAGGAACTCCAAAATTTTTCACCCAATAACTTCAGACATCTTCTACTGCAGAATATGGTACACTAGAAGAAGAAGAAGGTCTAGAAACAACAACAATCCTCCATTTTGGAGTTTTTGCCTTTTATCTATTTACTACATTAATAAACCCAACACCTTTAGATTTTTCACCCAGTGATAACCTTACATAACACTCTATTATTTAGTTCTCACTGGAGTAGTTTCTAGTTCTTCCCAAAGAGTTGGCAGTTTTCTCCACGGATAAAGGTCAAAGACAGCGTTGTCCAGGGGGGTAGAACCCTTCAAAGCAGGCAGGGAAATATTCTCTCCATTCTGGATTCCCACACTGCTGGAATTAGAGAGAAGTTGCTCACATTTGGACGCAGGTAGCCATAAATCCACCCTCCTGGATTTATGCTGCTCTGGGAATATCTTCCTTTCTTGGTCCACAGGGGGTTTTGCAGCCTGCCTGACACACCTACTCCCTGCTTTGCCTCTGCCACAGTCTGGGAACTGAACCCTCCTGCTACAGAACACTGATTTGCTACACCTCCCCAAGCTGAGCTCGGGAAGCATGGCTTTTATATGTGTTTTGATGAGCCATCAACTATTTTAGATACTATTCATGCTCACCAACAGATTCTGAAATGAAACAAAATCTGCCTCTCATCACATGCACAACAGGATATAACAGATGTCACAGAGAAACCAAGTAATAGCAGTTTTCATGGTTGGATTCAACAATTACTTCTGCGCTCCACTCTGCAGCCTCTGCCATAAAGCCCAATAAAAACGAGACACCTGCCCCCGGGAGTCCAGTGTAAACTTATATAAACAAAGTCTGGCAAGGCCCAAGCCAGAAAAGCATCCAGATACACATTTTTCACACTAAAACCCAGCCAAGAGTTAGGTTAAACCTAATCTTGAATGCACTGTGCCCCGTTGGAGCAAAGAAGGATGTACACTGCTGGAGAAAGAAAAAACTCGTGTCTCTTCTGGGAAGAACGAAGAATACTGTGCTCGTGTTTGCACTACAATCTCTCCCTCCCAGTGAGATACTCAGCAAATAAAACTCAGTATTTGCTCTCAGGATCGGTGCCCTCTTGGGAATTCCACCACTGACCACTTGCAGCCACTGTGAACACACTGTAAACCCCCCCTCTCTTACAAAACAACACCATTTGGCAGCTCCTTGCCAAACCCTCTCTAGATGAAAAGCCCAATGAAGATCCTTTTCTTCGGCTCATTGCACAGGAGTTGTACATGGCTTTCCTGTCCCTGTGTAATTTTCTCCTGCAATGTGTGCTCAAGGTGAAAATGCTGTCCTTTCTCCTTGGTGATATCTGTCACTGAACTATCAAAGTGTGCATGTTAGAGAGCCTGCCAAGTGGAGGGCTGAGTGATGCAAAGACAGACCTTTGATGCGCGTTGTGACCTTAGTGCATTCCCTTTAAACTGAAAAAAAAAAAAGGAGAAGAGCCTCTTCTCTTTCCCATTTGGGGGCAGAAGGACATTAAGTAGCACTTTGGGTGCAGTAGCCCTCACATTTATTGCAATTATTACAGCAGCGAGAGGCTCCAGCCGAGCCCGCAATCCCTTTATGATGAGCAGTGTAAGACATAAAGCAAGGGGAAAGCCTTATCTCAGAAATGCATAAACTAAACACAGCTAAAAAGGCTGCTAAGAAAAAAAATCCTCACCCCTGTTTCCATCATAAGGAATAGGCGTAAGTGAGCTTTTCTCCAAAATCCCAGTGAAATCTGTGACAGAGTCAGGGGGAAGGAGCCAGGTCTGTGCTAGGCTGACACCTCCACTTCCCAATGACACACCTACAACAATTCCTCATCTCCCAGGTTCTGCAGCTCTTTTACATCCTGCACGGCCTTTGAGGAGACTTGTAAAGCAGTAAATCAACATTTACAAAGCTAATTGCCCACACAGGCCTTCTGGAGATAATGGCATTGTGTTAGTTTGTATTTGCCACAAAACAAGGACAGAGAAGAAAACCACAGGTGTCACCTGCAGGAAATGTCCAGGCCAGGTATCTGGCACCATTTCCAACTCCTTTTCTCCCCATTTTGCATATCCAGCTGGGAATGTCCATTTTGCTATCTGTTCACCTGGCCAAGTGCTTGAATACACATTGTGATTTGAACATCACCACAAAAAAAAAGAGCATTAAAGCTCAACCATGACTTAGAGCACGGATTAACAACAATCATATGGGAACTATCTCATTTTAGCTAAAAGGGAGTAGGATTAAATGCAATTAAGAGCTCCCAATGATGTAATAAAGACAACTAAAAAAAAGAAAAATCAAGGCAAGTGGGCAAGAAGCAATCACTTTTCTGTCTAGAAACAGTAAAATAATGACAGTCTGATTGTTCATAGGGTCGCCAAGGCCAAAATGTGCAGAATGACCTTCATTAAGTCATACTTTATACTTCTGCTGGGGGACTGTTGCATCTGCTCCTTTCTATTTGGCTTGTCTGAGTAACAAAGCTCCCAGCGATCATCTAAACCTCATTTGGAGCACCTGTGAACAATTCATTATATTAATATAACAGCAGGGGAGGAGTGCAGATACTAATAAATAGGTTGTTGAGCAGCTTTTGCTGCCAAGGTTGCTTTACCCAGCACGGAAATGTCCCCTCCACCCAAAAGCTGTGGAACTGCACGGAGATGCTGGGCTCGGTTGTACCACGACGTGTCAGAACACACATCTGGTGCTAGAGAAGCATGTAAATTAATTTTCCCTTTCAAAACAGTTGATAAATGTGTGTCTAATACTTCTGAGGGACTGCAGCATGATTTGAAACAGTTTGTTCTCAGTTAACATAGAACAAATGTTCTCTGGCTAAAGGTGGCTACGAAAGGCGTTTGGTAACGATTTGTACCAGCTGGGCTTCTCATTACTTTGAATAGATTTGTGTAAATCAGCACATAAAAATAAGCAAGTGGTCAATGCCTTTAATTGCATTTGGATGTGCTGTAGTAATAGCAAATATCAGAACTTTTGCATTTGTCCTCACATTCTGCAGTTCTAGAAAATAGATTTTTTTTTTAATAGAAGGAGCAGCAAAAAAGATTTTGCTGTTAACATCTATTTAGTCTGGTTTCACTTAGTCACATTTTGCAAATGTCAGTGAAAAGCAAAGGTCAAATGGGAAAAAAACAGTATGCTATGGATCAGTACAATTACAGAGTGGGGAGTAGCACAAGGTTATGGAATCAGCTTGGGAGGAAAACATATCTGCAGTGCTGGATAGACACAAGGCAAAATCCTGCCTGTGGACCAGCACAGCTATCATCTCAAAGCAGCAGAAAAAATATATTGTTTATGTTACTGTACTTTAAGGTATTTTTCCAGAGAAATGGAGGAGAATGTCAGGTTTTCAATTCATTGCTTCCCTTTTTAAAAAATATTTGGGCAGCTTTGGAACAGCCTTGGTTTTGGCCAGAGCATCCTCGTTGCAACCATCCCTGGAGGTGGAAGTGGTCTAACTCAGTATGGATTGTACCTAACAGCCTTTCTATCTCTCTCTGGGATTATCTCTTGTCTCTGTCATTCTGCTGGGTATGTGAGTTGCCCAGAGAAGCTGTGGCTGCCCCAGGATCCCTGGAAGTGTCCAAAACCAGGCTGGACAGGACTTGGAGCACCCTGGGATAGTGAAAGGTGTCCCTGCCCATGGCAGGGGGCTGGAATTGGATGAGCTTTAAAATCCCTCCCAACTCAGACCAGTCTGGGATTTTGTGATGATTCTAAAGCACACTCGAATCACTTGAAAGGAATGTGAGGTTAATAATTATAAAGTGTTCTGTCCTTATAGATTTGGTAGAATGTTTGTAACTATTGTTCTAGAAGGCACACAAAATCCACACTGTGGTGTCTCAGACCGTTGAACTGGAATAGACATTGCCCCGTTTCCATCCCTTTATATAAAGAAGTGAAAATTAGAAAAGGAAGGATGCCACATATATCAACAGCCAGAAGGAAGAACATTTTAAACACAGAATTTAATACAATCAATAAACTTTATATCAATATAACAGAGTCAACAACATAACTCTCATAACATCACAACCTCACATTTTCTATGTCACCGTTGACATGCATTAAAGATTATTTCTTTCAGCCAATTTTCTCTTCACAGAACAATCTTTTTATCCTGTAAATACATTTGTTGGTTTCTCAGCATCCAATTACACATGTACAGAAAAGCCATAAAGATATCCAAGTTATATATTTTAATTTCGATGAATTATTTTAAACTTAGCAGCCATCAAGTATCTACTACTATCTCTTTGCTGGCATTGATTTAGCAAAAATTGGTAATTGTCATGCTGCTTGTGGGGTATCAAATATAAACATTTTCACATTTACTATGAAATCCTCTCCAGCAACATGAAATTGAAGGATAGACAAAACTGCTGTTACAGAAAACCAAGCTAATTTTTATCATTTTTTTCTGTAAGGGATGATCATTTGAAACCCTTGAGCTGAAAGGAATCACAGGGCACAAGCAAGCTGAGGGATTTTCAGTAATTGTATCTTTCACATTTATCTTCTGCATAGATAGCTCTGAAATAAATACTGCATGTGAGCAAGTGTAAAAATGTACTTGAGGTACTTCTGTTAGATGGAATCTCATCCTCCTGAAATTGCCTTTCCCATGAAAGATGCCCAGTGACAACCAGCAGTTTAACTAGCTGGGGATATATACAGTCAGCTACCCCTCAGCCTTAAACTGTTATCTGATTTGTCCCATAAAGCAAAATATATGAGCGACATGATCCAGCGTGGGGATAATGTACAATAAACATGACTTACACTGCAGGAAAATGAGTTCCTGTTGGACCATCTCACAACAGGATCAGCTGTGGAAGAATCCACCCAATCTGTCCAAAATGTTTTCTTGGTTTTATTCCTTTTTCCCATAAGCGTAATTAAACCCGGTGGTTTTGGTCAGATAGCTCTGTGATAGCTTTTAAATTACATATTCTCGAGAAGCCTGCCAAAACTTCTATTTTCTCCCCTTTTGAAAGTACAATGTGCATTATTTGCTGCAGTGGCAAGGCAGTACAATCATGCTGTTCTTTTCTCAGCCCTTCCCTCTCACTCTTTACAGAGCATTCATTCACCACTGCCTTTTTAGGTTTCTTCTCTGAACAAGAGAAGCTATGATTGATGAAGAGTGCAATGTATTCAAATGACTTTCAAAAATCATGAAGTTAAAAGCCATCAGGACTTCTGAATAATAGTTCCTAAATATGTTTACATTTTTACAGGGATTATTAACTTACGTCTCGATTAGAAGATAAAAGGAAAAAAATATTTCTTTATAGGACTTTTTATAGTTGTTTATTTTCTCAATAAATGCAGACACTGTCAAGTCTTAGCCATATTCTGGAGTTATGTAATTTTGTACATATTAATCATCACTTGAGATGTTCTGCATCCCTTTAAAGCTACAAGTATTTGGAAAAAACATCTTCATGTCACCTGCATTCTCAAATCATGGCTATAAATTCAAATGCAGAGGTTCTGGGGTGACTTTCTTCACCTAAACTTGTGCTTGCATTGAGGAATTTTGAATATGTAACCCACACACTGTGAAAAAGTACAGAAGTTGTGGCTTTGAGACCCAGAGGCCCACTCTGAGTTTTTTCCATTAAATACTGAATAAAATAGGTCAGGAGACCTGTGCCCTGAGGAATTACCATCCAAACAGTTGGTAGCCTTGGGCTGGAAGGGAGCCTGGAACACGTATTTTGAGAGCAACAAGTGTATTTTTCTAATCTCTGACTTCTGAATGAAGAAAAAGAGCACTACGAGGTGATGAGATGAGAAGAAAAGGAGATGAGGGAGGGAGGCCTGGCAGAGAACAGCACAGAGAGGAAAGCAGAGTGGAAAAGTGGCACAGGGATACAGTGCCAGGGGGACAGACAGAGTCAGGGCAAGGACAGGTCCCACACAGCTTCTGGGGCTGGGCAAACATCACCAAGTCCAGCAGCAGTTTTTGCACAGGCAGCTCTATGCACAACAAATTCTTTATTGTTCTAAAACCCAAGCACATCCAAACCAGCTTTTGATTCTGACCACGGTCCTGATTTACACCATTCATGGGTCTCTAAGCTCTACGGTTTGTTAGCATTAGGCAGACTTTATTTATAGAAGAGCACAAAAAAGAAAAATCACCATAGGAAAATGGAAGAATTTGGCCATAAATGGGTTTGTAGAAAAGTAACTCCCCTAAGGTTTCCCAAGCTTCCCCTTATTGTCGTAAGTTCACTGCAAACACACTCTGAAATTTCATCTATTCTCATTGACCATTTCCCTCTGGCTTTCTTGTGTTGTTTTATTTTTATTATTTCTTAATTAGATTACAAACACTTTCTACAGAAACAGCAAAACACTGCCTCTGGTTCCTGGTAACAGTACATTTTAAATGTATATTAACTCAATGTTTTAATTTCAAGCTGAATGCAAATTAAATTAATCTTTCAACAGAAACAGTAACTTGTCATTTTCCTCAGTGCTTTGTCTCATGCAAAATTTGTTCAATGTTTAAAAAGCCATTTTTAAACAAAATTGGTCGCTGACTTCAGAACAAGCCTTGTTGTCTTGTGTTATCCCAGGTCTGTAATTGGTGGGGGGGTGTCATCAAAACAGTTTTATCATTTTCCAGTCACTGCTCTTGCTACAGCCTCACACAAAGTCTTGCAAGCAGTTGGCAAGAACATTGTACCTTTTGGTGTCCCATTGCCTCTGATGCCATGATGATTTTTTGCCTTTTCTTTCATACCCCTTTTATACACTTTTTCTATATTCTTAGTGCTTCCAGCCCACATTCTCAGAGTTAATATTTTGTGAAGCCCAGAGCCCGGAGCCCTTGGCAGGCTGGCAGTGAGGGGTCAGAGAGCCCCAGGCACCAAGGGCCTCTCCAGAACACATCCTGTACCCTGAGCTGGGCCCAGCCAGGGGAAGGGTCCTGGGCCGGGGGTTCCCTGGAGCCTCTCCCTGGGGAATCTTTGCTGGATGTGCTCATTTGTGAGGCCCAGGATGTGATCCCGAGTGCCCGTGGGTGTGCATTCCGTGTGCTCTGGGGCATTGCCCCTGGCTGGGCTGCACCTGAGGGGCCTGCCAGAAATACCCAGGGAAAAAACCTTTTTCCCTTCTAACTGTGTTTGGCTCTGAATTTTAAGACCAGGGAAAGGCACTCACTGCTGGCTGGGATCACTGTCTCATCACCAAGGTGCTGACAAACACATCACTGATTTCTCGTAGTTAAAAAGCTTTAACCACAAAAATTTATTTCCTAACAAAGAGCTGTGGGGTGACTAGTTTTGGCAATTAATTCTTTCTCATACTGCAGAAAAAAACGGTGAGGAGGGAGGGAGCACTGCTGGCAAACACAGGGACCCCGATCTCTTGCTCTTTGGCCAGTGACCCCTGCGTGCCCAGGGAGGTGTCCCTGGTCCCTGATCCCTGTGGGACTCGGCACTCCCCAGACCTGGAAAAGGGCAATCACTGCCAATTGCTCATTAACCTTCCCCACTGCTGGAAATCCACTGGCAGGGAAAACATCTTTATGAGAGCAGAGCCAGGGAAATGGAGGTGCAGGGAGTGGTGGGAAGGGTCACGCATCTTCATCATCAAGAAACTAAATGAAAGGAAGGGTGGATGTTACAGGATTTTAGTTTTTCCAACAGCAGCACAAAAAAACATATTCAGCACAAAAAATAACACTTTTTCCACAGGACCTATTTACCCCCAAGACCAGAGTCCCTTTCTCCTGACAGGTAAATTATGGAGATACTTCTCTTTCTTATCTTTTTATTTTAAACATATTACTTGTTTGCTGTTGAGGACAGCTCTGAACAATTTCAGCCAGCACTGCCTGGAAAGGTTTGCTGTGACATCTGATACTCGGTGTCAGCTCTGTGGGGAGAACACAGAAGCAACCAGTTTTTCTCAGAGGTTTTCTATGTCCTGAGTCCTTAAAAATAATGTTAACTGTGAAGCTTAAATCAGCACTGTCGGGGGCACCCAGTGTTCCTCCTAACAGAGCAGCCCAGGGCTGCCAGAGGTATTACACTGCTCGATTGAAGCCTGCTGTGAGGTGGAAATACTGCCCTGGAGTTCATGACTTTGTAGCTGTAAAAAAAAGATACGACTATCAGATCTTATTATACCACCTCATGCACAGCTCGGTGGAAAGGGAAAACCCAATACAGGACTCTGCGGACCAAGAAATCCTAGGAAAGGTATTTGTGGAGGGGGAAAAATAAATCCAAAAAGCAAAACTCAAACAAGGTGGGAAGAGCAGGTTTAACTTTGCATCTGCACAGAACAGACACCTGCACTGAAAACTGAAGAGTTACATCCTCATGGTCCTCGTGTGACTGACACAATAACTAATTTCCCTCAGGCTTGCCCTCCCTACAAGTTTTTAGCTGTGCATGTTAACCTGCACACCGTGGTTCATTAAGAACACTGCATTTGTTGCAGGCTGTGGAGAAATCAGTTTGCCTAAAACGTTCTTTGCAAAGATCTCATAGATCCGGGATGAAAATTTTCTGATCAAAATATATGAAAGAGACTGAGATAAGAGAACCCCAGGTTTAAGCTCATGCCCTCAGTAATTCAAGTATTCCATCTCTCATTCCCCTGCCCTTCAGCTCAATGAATATTTATTGTTACAAAGTGGAAGGGCTTTAAACAGGAGAGATCAAAAGCCACAGAAGAAACCTGCAGCCTCCTGGCTTCCACAGATGCTGCAGGAGGAGAGGTCAGAACCCCTCTCCCAGTTCTGTGCTCCCCATGGCGTCTCAGAGGCCTTTGGAGAGCTGGGAATGGGAGAGAGCTTCTGATTCTTGGGCATTACACCTGCTATTACTCGATTTTTGTGCTGTTATTAACCAACATTTGCTTTTTTAGAGCTGCACGTCTGCCCTTGACGCTCACCTCCCCATGCTCCCAGCCTTGGTAGGAACATTTCAAGTATTCCCTCTCCTTTCCCATCGAAGGGGATGTTTCAGAGGGGCTCACTGTACACAGGACACCAGTGTAAATATTATCTCAGGTTATTTTTATGTTTGCCCTGAGTGGTAGTGTTGCCAGGAAAGCCATCAAGCAGGATTTCACACATAATTACAGCCTGGGAGTGAAGTTTGATGACTTGCAGAAAATATCAGGAGATTGATCTGCTACTGAAGAAATAAGGCCTGGTTCTAACAACTGTTAAAAAATGAAACTAAGCATTCACTTTCCAGGACACAGTTGATTTAATTTTAACACAGACCTATGAGTGACACTATAAACACTGCATTTGTTAAAATATTAATACAAATATCTACGCATAAGGAAGAAATAATTGGGTGGTGGCTTTACCTTCTGACAGAGGAAAAAAGCTCATTTAAAATAATTCTATTACTTTCCCCAGACAGGCCTTGTAGGTTAGTTACAAGGAACTCATAGGTCACACAAAAGTGCAATGATAAAAAATGCAGGTCCTGTGAAACATTTATAAAGTGAAAGTACGAGGGAGTATGTAGTTCAGAATCTGAAATGACATTTTGGCATGGAACAGATCTCCCACAGGGCAGCTTTGAAACTTGCAGAAATTCTTAAAATGACATCTTTCAAAATGAACAAACATCAAACGCACTGAAGTCGTTACCTCAAAGTGCTCCACTGATAAGTCAGGCTGGGGATATGCTAAAAATGAAGTTGCCCGGTTTTGCAGCTGGCGGGAGCGGCGTGCCAGGAGCTGTGACCCCGGCGAGTCCTGCCCACACCGCCCCTGCTGCAGCTGGGACCAGCTCGGGGTAATCTGGACAGACAGGAGGAGCACGACGGGGAAATGCATCCATAGGGGAGAGGGACAGGCAGGGAAGCACCATGGATTCACCACAGAGAGGGACAGGCAGCGACACGAGCCAGCACGAGCATCCACAGGTGAGCTCCGACCCAAAACTGCTCCCAGGAGGTGACAAGAGTGGCATCTCTGCCCTGTGACTGCCAGGACAGCACACACCTGTTTCATGTGCTTAGTGACACAAAAAGCTCTCTCAAAATGCTAAATTCCCATTATTGAGCTTCTTTAGTTTAAAGAGAAAACAAGAGGGCAGAAAATGAACGGTGCAATGCAGGCATTTATCTGTTTATTTAATAAATTCTGTGGAATTAGGAAAAACCCCAACTGTTAAAAGGAGATTCCTTTTTTTGTGCAATGCATAATTAACCCACGGACCCCTCTTCCCCAGCCTTGTTATACATTAAAGCATAGCTGCACAATATGGATTTGCTACTGTTCTTAGGTTTGCTGTAGTTCTTTTCTTTCCTCAAAATGGCCGGGCTGGGGTGCCAACCATAACCATAATGTGACAGGAGTCTGCCACTTACAGGTACAGTATTTCACAGGAAGTTCCTCTAGCTGAATGAGAGTTCCCAGCCATTCACCAAAACAGAAGAAAAGAATAAATGTTCCACTGCTTTCACCCACCCCTGATCTTCCTTTAAATGCACAGATGCTTTTGCATTAATTTCCTTAACTACTAAAGCTACAAGCAGAATTCTGCCTTCTTTCCCCAAATGGAAGGTTTACTGAAAATAAGTCTAAACTCCAGCAGACTGGAGTAATGCTTTGCATGAAATTCACTATTATGAACTTATAGAAACACTTCTGTCATTTTTCCCCTGACTCTGAGAAAAGCTGAGTTACATTGCTGCATCCACATCAATCCCTTCTCCATCACCAGAGGTGATAGCACTAGGTGATAGATCTGCTGGCACTGTGATCATTCAATTATTCCATTTGGTTCTGCTACAGGAATTTGGCTTGATTTAAACATGTGTAAGTAGCAGTTGAGGGTTTTTTTTCCCTCCTCTGTGCACTTCCATAAATCCAGGTTAGTTAGCAACCCTGCACTCATCTCCTTGCTCTGCCACACAGCAAAGGAGAAGGAACCAAAACCTCACACAAAAACCTGGAATAGTCTCTTGTCAGAGGAGCCAGAAGGCAGAAGGGAAAAGAGGTCCAGACCTTTGGAAACATCTTTCCCACACCGTTTCCACTCAGCCCACCTGCCAGGGGTTTTCACGTTGTGGTGGCAAGCTGGTTATAGATGGAATTATTCCTGACCAAGCATCTCTAGGAGTATTTCCGTGCAATCCCAGCCTGCATTCACTGCAGGCCCCCCAAGACTGTCTCTGAAGGCAGAGATTGCTCATTCCCTTGCAGACTGTTCCAGGCACTCAGCATTATGGAATACAAGCTTTCCACAAGGCTTTATTAACCTCTGCAGAAGAGAACACGTTATTCCATTTTGTAGACAAGAAGCCAATAAAGAGGTTGGTTTAGGCATTCAAAATCAGTGCCTAGCTCTTAAGTGTGTAATCCAAAGCACAAAGGGCTAGAGTCTACAAAGAAAAAAAGGTCATAAATATTTTAGGGGACTTCTTACTACAAAAACAAACAACGATTTTCCTCACTTCACCTCATTTTCAAAAGCCAAACTGTGTCGCAGGAAAATTTTTCCCACTCCCCAAAGTCAGCTGGAGGCAGGCACTCGCCACAGATAGATCAGTCTGGCAGGTAAAAGACAGGATATATAAAGATTTTGCTTTCAGTTGTTCATATCATTGGACACAGAGAGGAAAAGCCAACCTTTTGCACAACAGCAGGACTGGGGCGCTCATGTCCCAGTGAGGAAATGTTTTCTTTGCAGTTATTTAATCCAGCTTTATACCAGTAAGGAAACTCAACAGAAAGAAAGAGAATCAGTGCCCATGCAATACCTTAATTTACAGGGACAAATGGTAACTATATCAGGTGTCACCTCAGATATTTGTGGGCTTTTAGCACACCCCAATGTGTAATTTTTCAGCTGGAGAAATGGTGGTGTATCTTCACAGGAGTCAGTGAAGCTGTAACAGTCCAGCTAAGGATGATGGAGGGAGCTGTATACATATTTTCCTCTTTCTTCCTTGCTTGCTAATTTCATCATTAATTCAGGTTTCATAACTTGGGCCCTTGAACAAGGGACTGCAAAAAAAAATAGCAACAAGCAGCCCCTATTTGCTTATCAACCTGTCCCTCGACTAATTGCCTGATTTTGCCTTAAGCAAACAGTAAAAATGAGACTTTGCACATTTTCTCTGTGTTCTTAACCACAGATGGAAAACATTTGTAATACCCTGCATACAAGAAACGAGCTCCCAGCCCACTGTGGATCTCAGGCAGCTCCACAGGATTTGCTGTGGTGTGAGACAGAGCAGAAGTGACTCCACAACTGAAATCCTGCTGCCTCCCCAGCACAACAAAGTGCAGATGAAAGGCTTTGAGCTATTTCAGCTTAGACAGTGCTACACACAAATCACACATAACTAGGTTGACTTAACTTTGCTCTAAATTCAATGACGGTAATGAATTTTTACATCTTCTCTGCTATTAGTGACTTGCATGGAATAATCCCAATAACATTATCACAAATTCCTATGATTCTACAATATTAATGGAAATGTAAAACTAAACTGCTAAAACTTAAAACCGATTAATAAAATATCCCGTCAAATAGATTCATTTCACTTCCTAAAGCAAAGAGCTTCACTTGATCTCAGAGCATTAGCTATTTGAAATGCTAAAACATTTTTCTTTCAGTTGTAAAAGATTTTTCCACAGGCAAGAACTTGTTTGTCACTACTCACATCCTTCCCACAAAAAACAAGAAGCCTGCTCTGTTTCCTTGCTTAGGCACTGGGGTGTCTAACAAGAAGAGTTAGAGATTAATCCAGGGAGTTAATTGGGTTTCAGAAATGGTTTGGAAAGAGATGCTCTCTCTGGTTTTCTCCTCTGTTTGGGGAAATCTGACTTGCCAGTCAAAATTAGGATCTCTGTTATTAAGGGCAGCACAAGCAGACCTTCACTCTCTTCTGCTCAGTCTAGAGACAAGAGCAAAAAAGCCAAATTGAAAAGAGTTCCTCAGTGAAGTCCCAGATGTGAAATTTCTCAGATCTGAATATCTGAGTTCAATCTAAATTTGTGCCGGCCTCATTGCAGGTGACTTGCCATGACGACTCAAATCTGAGTTTAGCAGAAAAGCCAGTCTGAAGCAGGGAAGCACCCAGCACATCCTCGTGAACGCCAGGAAAAAATACACACATACTTTTCCTGCTTCTTCTCTGGTTTCAAACAAATTGAGCACCTGGTACCTTCCCTGGGGACACCAACAGGACGAGAATTCCTAAAAGACGGGGAATTGTGATCCTGGTGCAGCCTGCACGCCGGGCAAGGGCTTTGCATGCCAGATGGAGAAGTGCAAAGACGTTCATTGCGCAGCTCAGGGTACCTAAATACCAGTGCACAAACAGGATAGAACCTCATAGAAACAGGAAGATCAAACCCCAGGATTTCACCCACTCACCTGGAGCATTCCCTAGATATCACCTATTATGGGAAGGTGTAAATAATACCAAATAAGGCCACTGACCACGATCTTCCCGGGCCATTGCTCAAGAAGGTCACTGACCCATGGTCCTCTTTTCCAGCCCATCTCAGGTGCCCTGGAAGTGTTTCCATGGTTCCCACCGGGCCTAGGGAAGATGCTTTTGTAGGTGTTCACGCCTGCTCTTCTGAACACCCCTGGTGGAACCCAACACCTGGTTCAGGCACATCCGTGCTGGGTGCCAGCGGGGACCAGCACAGCGCTCTGCCACGCACCCAGCTGGGTCTCAGACTGCAGAGGGGCACAGAGCCGTGGGCATGGGCACGGCAGGGACAGACACCTCCTCCCACCCCTCAGCCAGGAGAAGTGAGATTCCCAAACGGGAGAGCAGCAGAGAGAGCTTGTTGGGTTCCACCATGGGTGTTATAGGAGAGCAGGCCTGAAGGCCTACAAAAGCATCTTCCCCAGGCCCGGTGGTAACCATGGAAACACTTCCAGGGCACCTGAGATGAGCTGGAAAAGAGGACCATAGGTCAGTGACCTTCTTGAGCAATGGCCCAGGAAGATTGTGGTTAGTGGCCTTATATGGGATTATTTACACCTTCCCATAATAGGTAATATCTAGGGAATACTCCAGGTGACTGGGTGAAATCCTGGGATTTGATCTTCCTGTTTCTATGAGGTTCTATCCTGTTTGTGCACTGGCATTTAGGTAACCTGAGCTGCACAATAAATGTCTTTGCACTTCTCCATCTGCCATGCAAAGTCCTTGCCCGGCGTGAAGGCTGCAGAGCTTGGGGCAAAGATGCTGCGGGTACACCCGAAATTTCCTTCATCCCGCTGCAATCAGGGCTCTGTGCTCACGAGAACACTGGGGAAACAGCAGCCCTCGTCTGTGGGAGTGCAGAGAGCTGAGAAACCTCCAACTCCCACGCAGCACTGCCAGCCCAGGGCACGTGGAGATGCACTCAGGCCACCCAGACTCAAATAATCTTCAGCCTTCAGAGCTGAGCACCCTCAGCAGAGACACTCCCATCCCTCACTCAGCTGCCACCCTGCAAATCTTCACCAGCAGCTTGGACTTTGTCAGGGTCACTCCACTGAGTGGGACCCACCTGGCCCTCTTTGGCCATTGAGGTGCATTTTGGTCTCCTGGGCTTTAAACAGAGAGGAGAAAAGAGCTGCTCACACCTCCCTAAAGCACGGCTTGCATTTAAAGATGTCCAACATAAAACTACCCACAGGGGTTTCTCTGCTTTCACCAGAAGCTGCTTTGTTTTATAAGCTCCATTATTACGGTGCTATTAAAAGGTTTAATGATTTAAATAGCACTCTTGAGTTAAGCCAGATGCTTTCACTCTCCAAGTATCAGGTCTATAGGTTACCAACACAAACATGAGAAATCTTCTTTGAAATCTTCTAAGGCTGATAGTACTCAATTTAGTATTTTTATTGTAGCCAGAAAATCCTCTGGAAACATTCCGACTTTCACAATATTAAAAAATAACCCACTTAATGTGTTCTAAATAATATTTATTTTAGCTAACGGCAGTATTTTAAAAATCCTTGGCTCTCTAAGCCTATTAACTTCTAATACTACCAAGCTGAGCTACAGAAAAAAAAAAAAAAAGCTTCCTCTTGCTGCCTATTGACACTGGGTGTCATCTAAGTGGCTAAACTGCAATTCTGTTCCCAGATTTAATACTGCAGGAGAGAAAGATGTTAAAAAGGGACTCAGAGAAGGAGCCACACTCACAGCCCAGGCAGCACAAAGCTAAGCCATGTGGGCAAACACCTCCTCTAATTTCATTGTATTTATAGGTCAGCTGGTTTTATTCTGAAGCACAAGAGATTTACTAGGAAAATTCATTACTGCCACTTGCTCTGATTTTCTTTCTCAATATAATTAAGCTTTGCTAATTGTCTATCATGATTAAAATCATGCCAATAACAACCTTGTTTCCCCATTTGGCTGCGCTCCAGGCTCTTCAGAGCTCTTGTTTAAGGGCAGTTCTTCCTGTAGCAGTTATGGAAAGGTCTTTTACCAAACACGTGGGGTCAGCCCTCGGCCTGTTTGACAATAAATTCATAGGAGTCAGGATCCTACCCATGGATTTTCTGAGGCAAAGAAGATGGTCAAAAAGGAAGGACATTTTAAGCAAGGAGTGAGATTCAGTAAAGATTCAGAATTCATTCTTGAGGGTCGGGAAAATGACCTCAGAGTAGAGACAAAGGTAGGAAGGTGTTGAAATGAATGATTACTTCAGGGCTGTATTATACCCCCAGCAATACAAAAGCTGATCTAAGACATGGAAACTCAGCCAGGACACAGAAAGGGGAGAAGAGGGGAAAGAAAAGGGATTGGGTGTGGGTGGGAAAGGAAAAAACCAGAAAGAATCAGTGCTGTTATCATAAATTGCTGTTTTTTAGCTTCGTGCCCTCGGTGGAAGGCAGAGCAGGGGTGCAGAGGGCAGGACCAGGAGCTGGAGGCAGCTCTGCTTTGCTTTGGGGTCCCTGACTGACACAAGGGGACACAGACAGGGCCCTGGCAAGGGGCACAGGACGTAGGGAGGAAGCTAAAGCCATCCTTGTCTTCTTCCCACCTTCCCTTTACTGCCTGCCTGCTGGGAACTTCCCTTGATAACAGTCACAGCTTGGTTTTTTGCAAGGTTCATCAGCAAATTTCTGACAAAACAGATTTTCAGGGAAAAATATCGATCCATTGACGCCAAGATGTTTTAACCTCTAATGCTCTTGTTTTCCAACAGCTCATTTGCTTGGGAATCAGGATTCCCCCAGTTCCAAGAGACACATAATTCTCTCTGTGCCTGGAACAGCAGTGCAGGGGTACCTAACCAAGGTTTTGTGGCTCTGTGCTTCCCAGCAAGGGGGACAGAGGGAGAAGAACAGTGCAGCCTTGTTTTAATCTGTTTAAATGTTTTTCAGACGCTGCCTCCACGTACAAACCCAAGCAACTTCCAGATGAGGGCTTGTACCTGCACATCACTCAAGTATCCCAGAGTCCCAATTCCAGAAGTAAACTAACCAGATCACTCTGGTTATTATTATATCTGTGCATCACCTTTTGGGTATCTGGACTAGGGTAGCTCACTCTCAGTTAACTCTGTGCATTTCTGCAGTGTCACGCACTCTGTGCCTCGTTTCCCCACGGGAAATGAATGAAAGCCACTGCCTTTCTCTCCACTTCTGTCTCATTTACACTGTAACCTCTTTGGGCCAGGACCTATTTCTTGTTACTCGTTCATACAGTGCCTAACACAAAGGCAACCTAATCTCAGACCCTTTTCTAATGCAAATGTAATAGAGAGCTGGGCTGTTTTAACAGAAAGGGTAATTTTGGTTCCCCCTCGGTAATGGACTCTGGGAACAGATAATTGGGCTGTTTTGTCATTATTCTTTTTAAGTGAGGTTAAGGTCCTATTGGTGGTAAAGTGAAATATGTATTGCAGGCTAATCAGCAGCCCAAATCCAAATGTGCCGGGGCAGAGCTCACCCTGCATTTAGTGCGCTCAATAGATGGGTTGTGCTAACACAATTAAAGGAAGAATTTGGCTGTGTACACATGCAGATCGTTATACTCACGCATCTTCTTTTACTGCAGATCATGCAGAGAAGGGTTTGAAGACTAGAACATAACAATTATGGGTCTAGACAGAGCCTGCCTGAAGGCATGAGCTGCAGCTAGAGCAGCTCGAGTGACTGCCTGCTCCGGAGGAAGCAATCAGAGAGGCAGTGGCGCTCACACTCCCCACCTAGCACCAAGCCAGACTTCAGCCCTGTGGCAGGGTGAGCTGGGCTGCTGCACTTGGCTTTGCAGAGGGCTGGGAGGACACACACAACCAGCTCAGCTTCCTCAGCTCGGGGCAGGAGCTGTGGAAGCCGCAGAAGTGAACTGCTGGCAGCTGGTTGTGTCCTCTTGCTCCACAGTCAACAAGGTCAGCGAAGATGCAACTCAGTAAATCCAGCCCAAAGGACAGAAGATTTGATTCTGTGTCCTTACGTGCCACTGGTTGTCAAACAGCTTCTCCTCACATGGGGAAACATGTTTTTCATGGTGCCAGGGTATAGAACTAAAATAAAAAATTGTCATCGCTTCTTCATCAACTTAGTTTTCAGATACATTTCAAATGCAGCAACTTTTATGTTGGTGCTATTTGTTTCAGTCCAAGAGAAAGCTAAAGACTGCCAAACTTCCCTCATTTCTGAGCATGAAGGCCAGCTTATCAGAAAATAACATCAATGGCAGACACTTAAAATACCTTTATCCCCAGGTTTCTCCCCTGCTTTCCCATGGATAGCACACTTAAACCACTGCTAGATAGTCCAAACCAGTAATGGGCTATTCTGGTCAATCTTTTAATAAATCATCTTTTGTTACAGTGAACCCCGTTTGCTTTTGAGTGCAAGTCAGGGTGTTGATACAAATCACAAAGCCATGTATGAAACACACTCTGGATCTATTAGAAACTTTCTTCCCCTGCAACATCCACGTAACCATGACTTAAATCAAAGAGGGCTTCTCCACTGGCAGGCAGAAAGAAAAGTCCCTGGCCCCAGGATTTACACCTTTAGTAAAATGGATCCTATTTGTGACAATCTCCTACAGACATTGCAAAGAAAACCTGCTCATTCCAGCTGTTACCTGAGTCTCAGAATTCCTTTTACACTTAGATTTTAATCCCCTAATTACATGACTTGTAAGCCACTGAGCTCTCTGTTCATGAGAAATTGTCTAGGATATCTTGCAGCAAGAAAACAGTGTACGTTTCTGTAATGCTTAATTCTCACCTAATGAAGAAATATTGGACCAAACCTACAAAAGCCAATCTGAGGGACAAAATAATCAGCATATACTCTCATTCTTTTAAATGCCAGGGAAAAATCATCCAATACATTTGAAATTTCAATGCCTTTTTTTCCCCAACACCTAAGGCATTAATGGCTTTTTAACAGGGCACAGTCTGTAATTTTCTTGAGGCAATTTTCCATGTTTTTTCACCTTCAGAAAAAAAAAAAAACCATACTGGGTTAATCTTTCCCCGCTGACATCATAAGGATGATTTCTGCAGTTAAAAAGGTCTTCAAAACAAAAGGAATAAAAACAAAGGAGTTCATTTACAGTTCCTTTGCTGAGCAGACAAACCATACTGGAGGATGTTCAATGACAGCCAGTGGGACAATTGTTCAAACAATTATCATCTTGCAATGTGCATCCCAGCAGCTCCTGCATAAATCCTTGCATTCCAGCCCAGACTCTGCTGTGCACAGACCTTAACCACATCTCATTTGGGACTCAGGAGTCCTGCCTTATGCTCCTGGATTTGCCACTGCCCTCTGGTATGCTGCCCTGCAAAAATCTCTGCCTGTTTCTCCACCTCTTGAGATGGGGATCAGGGTGTCCTCACAAAACACCCTCCTGCAGAGGGATCAATGGAATTGTTGAGTTTCACCCTTCTGAATGGCTCTCCTGGAAAGCAGGGAATTTCAGTCTTCATTTAAAGCACAAAAGCTGGTGTGTCTGTGGTGTTTTGAAAGGCACTTTCACATCAAGAATGCGTAAATGAAAACACCTCTGAAACAAATTCTGTTTGTTTTTCATCCATTGTCTGTATGCGCTGACATGCAGTTCATCTTCTCTTCAAGGGGAAAAAAAAAGTTAGCACTTAAGCACTTATTTCTGCTGAAAAACCATTCATATAAATAAAAGAGAGACAGAGAGAGACAAAGTGCTCTGCACGGACACTTTAAGCTGACAGAGAAAATGCTCCTTCCACAACAAACTGGAGCAGGCGCCGGGAGGACAGCACTGCTCCTGATTTTCATCTTTGAGAGAAAATGAAGAAGAATGAATAGCTATGCCTCACTTACTCTTGAAGCAAATCAAAAGGAATATTCTGGTATCTATTTTTTATCCTCCTGTTCTGGTTAATGAAAACAAAAGACCTAAATATTTGATTACTTCCCCTCTGTGTCAAAAATAATAGTTCATGTCCTTTCTAGTTTGACAGAATGGAGACTTGTTAGATCTCAGTCCTTTCATCTGAAGCACCATCACACAGGTTTGCACCAGTATAACCTATTAAAATAAAGTTGAGCTCTGAAAAGCTGCGCTTTTTTTGCTTTTTTTGCTTTTTTCCCCCCTTTTGGATCTGCACTGTAAGCAATGATTAGATTGCATTTGCCAATAAATCTATAGGGATAAGTGAACCAAAATAGCTACTCCCTCTCAGACCTATCAGTTCCTTTGTTAATGATGTTACCATTTCATGAGTTGTCTTAAACCTCACTCTTGCTCTGTCCTGTGCCCTTCAGAATAAATATGACCCTTGCTAAAGGCTGTGCAAAATGCATTCAGGAAATCCATATTTGTGAATTAATATTTTAACAATTTCAGCAGCATTCACAAGTTTATGTGGAATCTAACAGATGCAGGATCCTTCAAAAATCTGCGGTTCAGGTGGAAACACATCTCAGCAAACACACAGTGTGTTAGTACAGAAAAAACTTAAAGTGATCAGAAACTGATTATGAACTAAGGAAGACATAAAATGGTAAGGGAGGATAATTTTAAGACCTAGGTATGTGGTGGTAAGGAGCTGTATTTCAGAAAATCACATGTAGCATACAAAGAATCATGGAAGTCATGGGAAGAGTGACCTTATTCCACAGAGGTCATTCAAATTATTCTAATAGCAACTTCTGCTTGTCAGGATTAGCCATAAATATGGGTGGTTTGACTTGTTAGTGGCGTGGTTTTCCCCTGATGTACTGAATAGTACATTTTGTTACAACAAACACAGCTTCCATTTCATTCCCACGATTTTCCCTCCACCTGCATTTCCAGTTCAGTTGCTGACCCCCATAACCCAGTTCCTGCAACAGCTGCACCCCAGTTCTGCCACTGCCCCACTCTGCCCCCTCATTTCTCCCTCTACAATGGCTGGAGAAATGTGAATTCATTTTCACATACTGAAAATGAATGCTTAGTATGATGCATGATTTTAAACAGAACTTTTATTTCCAGTAATTACTGGTGCAGCAGTATTTTTCTGGCTGATGTTTTAAGTAACCTGAAGAGATAAAGAGAGAGAGAAGAAGATAAAAGAGCAGTTTAAAGGACTCCAACCTTTTAGCAGAGTTGTGTCAGTCTGAAGCTGAAGAGATCATTTGGGGTGTTCTTTCCAAATTGTTGTGTAACCAAAAAGAAAGGGGAGTGAATCAGGGCATGATTCGTTTCTGTAGCAAGAACTAGGTAAGAGAACAAATCAAATTTAACACTAGGAAGGCAATAATGGAAAATGCCTGTCTCCCCAGGAGTTCCCTTGAGACAAACAATCTGACAGTGCTGATTTTTTCCAGGCTGGGCTTCTCAGAGACCACAAAACCTCCTCGTCCATGCTGAGAACTTGGTAGAGCAAAATCTCAGCTGTAGCTGTCCCTTGTCAGCATTATGGATCTCTTTGTTTGGCAAAGATAAGCAATTTAACAACATGTAATAGTCCAGAAACTTACTGGTCACTGTCTGAGATACTCAATTAACATTTTTCTAACTCCAAGAAAAGGAGACAAAATCTCTCAAGTGCCTTTGAAATGGTTAACACTAAGTAAAGATCACAGTATTTTTTTCCTCACCGTTTTCCCTTTCTAACCTCGTCATGTAACAGTCTCACTAATATTTCCAGGCCCCCACTCTGATCATCCCTACATTAAACATTTCCTACCACACACTGCAGAAAGCACTCACAGGGCTCTGAGCCCTGAGTGCAGGCAGAGCTGCTGATGTAAGACAGCAAATATGGAAACCACAGAAGCTTTTGTTCCCTATGATGGAAGCCAACACCAGTGTGGATCACAGCACTCCAGGAGCAGCTGATGGAGCCCTCACAAATCCTAATCCAACCGTTTTGCTCTCAGAATTCATCTCCTATTAATTTTAGAAGAGAAACATGGCCCTGCCTCAGGCACTGCCACATATCCAGACAGCCCAGACAGACATCGTATCGCTCAGAGATTATCAGCTGCTGATGTGAAATCAGAATGAATGATGGAAAACAGTGACCAGGGAACCTCATCTTGCATTTAGCAAACCAAATTCCATTGGATGACCATTCCATGGGCTCCTGATTTCCCACTCCTGGGGCAGCAGCAAGTCCCAGATTCTCTGGCTCAGCCCCACAAGCCAGGCTCAGTGTAGGGACCCACACCCCCAGTTTGTGAGCTCCCAAAATGGGAGGGAAATTGGGGAATTGGGCAATCTCCACCAGGCTAGCTGACACAAATGACATATTCCTGACCCAGAGTTTCAGGGGGAGATGCAGTCCCTTGCTGTGGGCTGTGAGTGCAGCTCTCCACCTCACCTCACCACCCATCAGAATGGCATTTAATCCCTGACTTCCACCAGCCAGGGAGAATGAGGTGGTGAGAAATTTATTAGGCTTTATAATCATGCATAACAATCTGCTGTACATCACGACTTAAACTGGAAAATATGCCTGACAGTAGAATTTCACCCTTGTTAGATAAAATGAGTAAAGGTGACTGTGTGTGATCCTTGCCCCTTGCTCCTCTGGGAGAGAGAGGAGGCAACTGGCAACAGCATTTCTTAATAATTACACATTATCTCTTTGAATAGACAGGGGCAGAAATCTGTTTTCTTCTCACTCTCTTCACTGGTGCCATGTAAAGAAACACTTTGATTAATTGGACAACAATCCTTTGGGCTGTGAGGTGCTTAAACTCCTAAATCCCACAGACAAATCCAGAGCTAAGAGTGAGGAATTTCACATCTTGATAGAGATCAAGGGGAACCAGCAGTGAATTTTAACATAACTGAAATTACTAAGGAAAAAAAAACCACTCAACACAACCAGCAAGGAGACAATTGTGCCTCGTGTGTGAGCTCTGTCCTGCACAGGAGGCTCAGCCCCATGGGGTGTGCCCTGCCTTGAGTCCCCTGCCCTCACCATTCCTACTAAAAATGGATAAACAAGGAGAGGGGACTGTATTGTTTCAAAACCAGCTTTAAAAAGTGCCCCTTGCACTGTGTTTCTTGGTAGCCAACTTTGTGTGTCAGAAACACAAATTCTACCGAGGGGACTTCCCCCCTCTTGTGCAAGAGCTCCTGCTTACCACAAATTCCAGATGAACGGAACACAGACATCCTCTGCTCCATTTCCCCACCCTGACAAGGTTCTAGTTACTCCTGGAAGCACCCAGAAGTTTCCACACAAGCCACGTCCCGGAGACAAGGGCTCTCCAAGGCTCCCTCCAACCTTTTCTCAGCCCCTCTCAGAATGAGCAAAGATCGTGGATTTAAAAATAAATGCATTGGAGTGTTTATATTTATACCTCTGTTTTACAGACAGGTCTTTGAGTAGTTCAAGTCCACGTTTTGAAAGCTTCTCTCCAACAACTCTAAGCACTGGAAACTTAAAAGCAGGACAAGGTGAGAGAGCAAGACCTGCTGCCCTGAGAAAAAGACCAGACACCTGAGAGCTGACAAAACTCATTTAAACATTCACAAGATGCTGTTGCACTGAACATGTCCAGAAGTGGCTGGGGTTTTTTAAGTACTTACACTGGGCTATCACAGGTTTTCAGAAACCTAAAGCACCAGAGATTAGTGCTTTAAACCCTAACCTGACCTAAAGCCAAAGGGATGGGTGCCAAGGCATGGCTGCTGATCGTCTGTCAGGGATCTGGGATTTTTGATTTTTTTGGGACCCCGGATCTGCTGGGTGTGTGATGCCAGGGTGACCCTCAGTGTGGGTCACTCCTGGTGCTCTGCATATTAATTGGCTGCACTCAATTTGTAATGTTTGCCTTCCTCTGTTGCATGGTTTTTTGATTAATTAGTGCCATTAAAGCACCTACGCAGTGTACACAGGACAACTTGCTGTGTGTAAGAGTGGGGAGAGAGAGCAAGTCCTTCTGAACTGAGGGAAAAGTCTCTGAAGTGTAGATGGATAAAGATAATCAAATTCAGACGAGATTAAAATTAACAGACTATCAACCAAGTGACACTATTAATAAATGTCCACAACAAGTAGGGACAGAAAGGACTCCGGAAAGACCAAATGTAATTTAATTAAACAAATGAGAACATACAAAAGAAACTACAGCAGATTACTGCATGGAAAGACAAATAAAGATTTCAGCAATAATTGATGTTATATTATTCGCTGTATAAAATGAACTGTGCTGGTGTTCCTCTCTATTTACATAGCAAGGTGGAAAACCTTGGGATTTTACCTGTAACCTTGTGCACTGCAGAAACCTGTCCTTCACATGAATAAATGAAGTTTTGCTCTCACATTATGAGGCCACGTGAGCGCAGAATATACATATGTACTTACAGCAATCTTGTGATGCAGGGGAATACTATTATTCTGATTTTATGGATAGAGTTTTACAACCTCATTAGTCTTGAGGCAACAAAGCTTTCTTGGTAGGGTTTGCCTTGATATTACAGAGCGTGAAAAATCACATCCCATAATCTACACGACTAAAATAGGCAAAGTTTCTGATGTAAATGCAATGAGGTTGACACGACCCTGCCCATCAGCTGTGCTTGTTTATGGTTTATGAAATCTCTTGTTTGCACATTAACACTCCAAGGAAGAGCCCCCTGTTACCCAAAACTCAAGAGCCGCCCACCTGCACGTGCTGAACTCCCCCTGAGGTTCCTGCCCTGGTGTTAATGAATGGAATGCTCAGAAATCTGCATTTTTAGCCAGGTGTCTCCCCATCCTCAGCCACCACACTTAAAGGACAACACAAACTACTACAGAGACAGAAGGCATCACATAGAATGCCCCAGCTCTTTGGGGAACCCTCCCATTGCTGGTACAGCTCTGCCCGTGAGGGGAAATCCTTATTCCCTCAAGGGAAAAACGAGGCCAAAAAGAAAAGAAACTGAAATGAACCACATCCTTTTAAAAATCACAGCCGTGTCCACAGTGGAGCTCCTTCCAGTATAAAAACTCTGCCTTAAAAAGTCACAGCCCAGAACATCTGAATAAACCAGAGGTTGTTTTCTCTCTTGAGTTTGTAAAAATTCTTTTAAAAAACACTGCACTGCATGGTTCAGCATTGAATTCTACCAGCACAGCACTGTTTAATGTGGCAGTTCCCTAATTGTCACTGCTTCCTATACCACTTCACTGATCAATTCATTTGATTTTACTGTGTTTCAGTCACTCCACAGAGGAATCACAGAGTGCTGGGTGTTTCTAATGAGATCCTGCAAGGACCCTGAGTAATTGACCCTCGGCTATACAACATTTTTATCAACAAGCTGGAAGAAAATACGAAAACATTATTTGATAAAAATGTCAAATGACTGACAAAGATTAGGAGAATGGTAAATAATGAAGTTGAATAAGGTATTGATTCAAAGCAACCTGATAAGATCAACACAAGCAAGCATTATGTGCTCCACAGTACAGCTACTGAATGAGCCCTAAACCCTAATTAGGAAATAGGATAAACTGAATCCTAGGAACAAAGCACGTACAGCACTTTTACATGTTGGAAAGGGTCTATTTGGGGAAGAAAAGGGCTAAAATACAGAAAAAACTTGGAAATCAAGACCAGGCATTGCCAGTGTAGTGAAGGCTTGAATGCATTCCCTGGCAGTGTCAGGAGAATAAAGCCACATGGGAATAGGAAGATTATATCACACTGTAAATGTGAATTGGTACAACCACACAGCAACCAGCAGTGCTGTCCCCACGCTTGGTTTTGCATCAGGCAGCCACAAGAATGATTGAAGGAATAGTAAATACGTGGTCAGTGCAAAAAGTAAGGAACTCAATCTGTTCAGATTATCAGAAGAAAGGAGAGGGCACAAGTTGATGACAGCTGATTAATACCTACACAGGACACTGAAGTTCCATAATTGCAGCCTCTTTATGAAATAAATGGAGATATGATACGATCCAGGAGCTGGGAATTGAGCTAGGCAAGCTTTGACTTGAAATGAGATGCTGCATTTTAATAGCCAGAGTAAATAACAACTGGAAATGATTTATTGAGAATTAAAGTGCATTCCTCAACACTGTAAACCTGCATTTCACAAGTGGGTGTTTCCTGAGATACGCCCAGCTCAGCTGGATTAATTCAGGAGGTCAGAGGAGGTTGCTGCCCTGCTCCCTTCTGGCTTTACAAACCACAGGTCTCCAGATCCATCCCCATTCCTGCACCTTGAGCGTTTCCCTCAGCCCATTAAGTTTAACGTCCACTCTGCCTTCATTTGGAATGTGCAATTTAAAGCTGTAACTGCTGCCTTCATTTAATGGTAATTAAACCTGAGCCGGCCCCTGTGTTTTCTGTAACCAACTCACTGCTGCAAAGGGAGAGCTGGGCAGAATCTTCTGGAGCCACCACGGGCCCAGGGACAAGAGCAGGGCTGGCTCTGCCCCACAGGGCAGCACAGCCTGGAATTTAATTAAAGAATTGAGTCATCAGAAAGCCTGTTTGGCATGCAGGACCACAGGAACAGGGTGTCAGCTAAGGAGCAAAGATACAGGAAGCCAGCACAGAGTCCTGACATTAAAAGAAAACTCTGCCCCTGAGATAAGCTTCCCTCAGCCTAGGTCCTGTGGTAATGCAGGAATTGCCCTTCTCTACATCCATTTTTCCAGCAGTGACACCATTTGGACAACATTCCTCTTCCTAAAATACTTTTTTCAGCAGGGCTCCTCCTCCTGTCCCTCAGCCCAAGCCTCACACAGGCTCAGTTAAGCAAAATACACAAAATAACACACACACAAATAATACACACACAAAATAAACCGGTCCCAGCATTCAGCCCACACCATTTCTGGAAGCAGCTCTCACTGGCACCGTGTGGAAAGACACAGGCTCTTATTTAAAGATGATTTTGAAAGGTTTTCACTGATAGCTCGTTCAGTTGGTCAAGAAACTGTGCAACTTTGTGAATATTATTTCCAGCCAGAGTGCAGGACACAGCATATCCCGCTGAATAACTCACTCCAAGTGCCCAGCAGTGATGGTGATTATGCACCAGAGGAGCTCATTAAGCCTCTGACTCTCTGGTACCCATCTAATCAGGACAACTGCGAGCCCCTGTCATGTTTGTCAGCTGTGACACGGCTTGCCATGCTCGAAAAGGGGCACATTCTGAGAGTGCAAGCCAGCAACACAGGGAAGAATGGGGAAAATGCAGCTTGGAGAGGGAATCTTTAAAAACAGCCTCCAATTGCACCAGTCCTGGAAGGCTGATGCTTCCTCTGAAGGAGCCACACGCACAAAACTCCATCAGGAGTGCTGGAACACAAGCAAAGTCTGTTTGCTGCTCTTTGCCTCCCCACATGCTCCTCACCAGGTAAATTGGGAGTTAAAGCTGTGCTCAGGTCTTCAGAGGACCAGACAGGGAAGTGCCTGAAGTCTTAATAAATATATATCTATGCCTTTCCTCAGTTTTACATTGAATTAAAGGAAATAAATTTGCACTCTTTGACCCAAACCAAAGGAGATATAACTGGAAAACTTCAAGCCAGGGAGCTGGTATTTCATACAACACAAAGACTGGCTGTGGGCTGCTTCCCTCCTGCTGCCTTGGACATGCGTTCCAGAATTTGCTTTTAAAGTATTCATCACATAGTGACCACCAACCAGGTATTTTGTACTTTTTCATTTGCAAAGCACTTTTCCTGCTCAGTTATCTAGCAACTGGTCAACAAAAAATTCCCCCAAAGCACAGAAAACAGAAACTGGTGTGCATATGTGGTGGGGGACACCAAATCTAACAGGTATGCTCTAAAATCCCTTCTGGTTAGGGCAGAAGGCAGAAAGGAATTTACTTATATCATCATGCACATTGCTAATAAAGAACTTGAGAAATTGTTTGGGGGAATGGGATTTATTTAACTCCATTGTTTAGCAGAGATGACACAATCTATAGTCTCATCACTGAAATAAGTAAGAAAGCCTTAAAGCAATATATGGATTGCTGCCACCACCACTAAGTGCCACAATATACATAAGCAAACTATTTTAAGATAGATAACCTCAGATGGAAAACACAGCATTGCTGTCTTTGAATTTTGGTTTGGTCTTAAAATACAACTCGGTTTTTACATAAATGTAACTGTGCTTAAAAATAAAACCTGTTGCTTGTCTATTTGCAGTGCTATGGATCTAAGAATGAGCCCCAAACACACCCTGGGATTTGGTTTCACTCCTGTTATTAGTGGAGGTAATTTATTCAATGTTGTAAACAAAAGCAGCTCTTGGAAACTCCCTGCATGGGGAGGACTTTGGTGAAGGCAGCTTTGCTTTTACTGACACCAGCAGGGAGGTCAGCAATAAAAACCTTAATGTCTTATCTCAAGTGGAATACTTCAAACCTTCGGAAATGAATTCCATTCTCCTGATGCCCACATGGGAACTTACATGGAGCTACAGAACAGAAGAGCAGAGATGCTGAGCAGGTTTTAGCTGCAGAAGTGAGAACCTCCTCGTGGCTTCTGCAGCACGCCAGCATCTCTCCTGCTGATCCACAGAAGAGATGTTGGGATCATGTGGGTTTCTCCCCTGAGATGAGGCTGATGGCACAGCAGGACTAGCTCAGAAGTTTCAGTAACACAATAAAAGTCTCTGTGCTCTGAAATAAAAATTAGGAGACTAATGGGACTCAGGGTTTCTCAACAGACCGGAGCCTTGTTGGTTTATTGCACACAATTTAGTGATAGTCATACCTTTCACAGGGTGCCAAAGTGCCTTTTTTTTTAATAACAGCTACAGAAAATCAATAGATTTCATGAGTTCAATTAATCCCTGCAGCTGCTGTGCCAGAGTCAGAAGGAAACAAAGAAATTTTCCATTTCTAAGCTGTGGGACTAAGCTGTTGTCTGTAGAGGAGGATGGTCCTCGAGTACCTTAAGCTGTGGTTCCCCTTAGAACAGGTTTTCCTGTAATTTGTGATTTTTAGGGTAAGCCTTTGTAATTATAAAGGTAATCCAGCGCTAGAGTACGCTCTGAACTAACAGTTATTTATATCTAAAAGTGTTGGACATCTCTTAGATACAAACCCACCAGGATTTAGGTTTGGATAATGGATCAAGGTCCTCGGGCCAGCCCCTTCTTGCTGCATTACGTGGAGGTTCATGCTACAAGACTCCTTCCCTACTGCTGGTAGTGATTCTGAAGTAATTAGAGGAACATTGACTACCTGAAAATCCATTTTTAGATCTTTTTCCCTGAGGTGCTGTCTTGTGTGGCAGCGGATACTCAGCAGGGCTTGGAGAGCCTTTGCAACTTTGCAGCTGCACGTGGTGTGTTCTGCAGGGACAGCTGTGCCTGTCTGATTCCAGATTAACCCCTGTCACCTGCATGACTGAAACCTGCAAGATACCTCTTGTTCATGGGATATTTCCACGTCCAAACTCTGACCCAGCTTGGGCAAACAGCTGTTTAACAGGGGCTGGGCACCTCTAGCACTGACCTGTGCACACCGGGGACCTCACGAAAATCTGTGACACTCTACCTCCATCTTCTCCAAGAAAAAGGTTAATGTTTCCTTTCCCCTCCTAAATAGCCAGTTTGGGTCCTGCAAAGGGCCTTTAAAGCTGGGCTTGGCTAATTAGTTTGTGGTAAAAGCAGTGACCTCAAGTAGTTCATTGTCCTTTATTGCTGCCAGGTTTTATTCCAGGACAGTTGTCCTGGTGTAAATAGATGCCTTTTCACATCTCAGCCAAAGTAACAGCCTCTGCATTTCCAACTCTCATGTGGAATTTTTTTTGCCAGTGGCAGATCTGAGCTAAATTTGGAATGTTTATTGAGTGATTCACCTTCTGCACAGCCCAGAGCAGCTGCCTTGTGACAATGTCACTTCCCAAAAAAAAGCCGTTTCCACAAAGGCACGACACGGTGACAAAGTGAGGACAAGGGACACACCGAGCCAGAGGGACGGTGATGAGCCTCAGTTCAGTGCTAAGGTTCTGGACAGGTGATTCCGAGCCCTCAGGGCAGAGGGAGCATCCTTTTAGCAAACTCAGGTGAGGGATTTTTCAGCAGTAGAATCACAGAACAGTCTGAGTTGGAAGGGACCTTAAAGATCATCTTGTTCCACCCCCTGCCATGGGCAGGGACACCTTCCACTATCCCAGGTTGCTCCAAGCCCCACCCAACTTGACCCGGAACATTTCCAAGGATCCAGGAGCAGCCACAGCTTCTCTGGGCAACCTGTGCCAGGGCCTCACCACCCTCATGTATCTTCCATATATTTAACCTAAATTTCCTATCTTTCTGTTCTTTCCCATTACTCCTTGTCCTGTCACTCCAGTTCCTGATGCAAAGCCCCTCTCCAGCTTCCCTGTATCCCTTTCAGAACCTGGAAATTGCTGTGAGGTCTCCACACAACGTTCCCTCCTCCAGCCTGACCAGCCCCAAACATTCCCAGCCTGAAGGAAAAGCACTCCACTCTTCTCCAGCTCTCAAAACAGGGCCAGGAAAGGGCAGTGTGGAGATCTCTGATCACTCCTCATTGGGAGTGAGGATCAGTTTGTATTTTTCAACACCACGATGGCGGCTGCCAAACCTGGTAATGAAAAATTGAAAGTCAAATAACCCCTATTAGTCTGTCAAAGGTTGATGGAGCTGGTATTCTATTTTCCCATTGTGAACGACTCCCATTGTCAGGAGCTGACAGGCAAATCTCCGCAGAAATATGGACTCTTTGTGGGAGCTATTTATAGCAACATATGACAATGCAGGGCTGGAATATGCATGCTGAGGCATTGCCTGGGATGTGCAGGAGCCCCCTGGTGCAATTCCTGGGTTGCAAGGAAAAATTCCATTAAGATAAGAACATCTGAGAGACCTAGAGACAGATGAGATACGGAGAAGCGGGTAGGAATGGCTTGGGGGTTGTTATGGCATGGCACAACAGCCTTTTAGGGGTGAGGAGAGAGCACATTTACCAACAGCACTGAGCAGGAAATGGCAGGTTCCTGTTTATTTTGCTCTGCTTTGCTTTATTTGGTGGCTTTTTGTTTGTTTGTTTCATTTTGTGATCAGTTAAAAGGCAAACCAGGTCTGTGCACGGACGGCAGAAGAAGGGGATGATCAGTGGGAAGTACAGGATGGATGGATGGCTGCAGGAGGGAGTCTGAGGCCCTCTGACAAATACTGAACATCAGCTGGGCCTGGCTGCCCACTATGTGCACAGAGACAGACCCAGGCGTTGCAGCAGAGCCAACAAAGGCAGGACAAAGCCCAGAGATGAGGATCAAAGGAATGGTTTCAGCAGTTTCTGGAGGCCTGGATGACACGCTGGGAAGACAGAGTGCGAAGGCAGGCTGAAAGAGCCAGCTCAGCTGAGCATACACTGCTACAATTAAACCTCATGTACATGACCTTTCCCCTTCTCCTTGGATGCCAAAATTAATTTGGGAGAGTGGAGTCCTCAGTGTCACCCAGTCCCCTCCACAGCACACCTTTCTCTGTGGGCAGCTGGTCCTCTCCAAAACCAAAGAGCAGCTGCTGCTGCTTTTACCAGATGTGTTCTGATGCACACGGCTTGAAAAGAGGGGAAAAGGAAGGAGGAAAGAAGGGGAGGTGAAGGGAAAGGATAAGAAAAAGCAGTACCAGGATGGTGCTTTCTGTGATAGTGTTTGCTCCACGTATTTGAACCTCCTGCATATTGAAATCCTCTGCAATGTCCTGTCTGCATTAGCCACAGATAGAGACACAGCAAGCTAGAAATTCTCCTGGCACTTGGGGAACCAGATTTCTGAATTTTCACTCTCCCTTCTCGTTATTAACTGTGAAACACTTCAGGAGCTGGTGAGGAGCAGCATTTTGATTTGATGGCAGAAGGTACAAGCACAACACTGTGCTTTGCATGTTGCCCACTCTGCAGGTCAGGGCTCTCTGGTGGCTCTGGGGGATTCTCACTCCTGCCTGGGGTGCTGCCATAATGCCTTGATGCTTTTGAACCCTTTGGTGGATCAATTAAAAGAGTAAAAATCAGAGTTCACAGGACAAGAACTCTTCAAAGATGAGTCACTACGAGGTACCAGCACAGGCTGTGGAAATGCTGCCAAGTTCCTTCTTCCCCCAACCCAGCATCAATTTTACAAAGCTCCTGCAGCTTCCATTCCCTTACCTGATAGAAAATTTCTAAGCATACAGATAACACATTTATGGGCATCAAATAGTTATCTAGCCTGCTAGATACTATTATTGTATACAGATAAGATACAGCAGACACCCATAGAAAGGAAAGAGGCGAAGACTGATAAAACTCCACAAGCACAAAGAGCAGCTTAACACTCACCCACCTCTTAGACTCTAGTTACCAACTCTTTTAACTAAAAAAGAAACACCAAAAATTGCAGGAAATCTTTAAAATCCTTGAACAGTTACAGCAAGGTCACCAAATTCCATCCAAGCCATGAGTGCACTTCTTGCAGTCAGACACACAAGCTTGGGTTTCCTCTCATCTCATCTCTCAGTTTGGTATTTTCTTCCCTTTCTTGCCTGATTTTCCAGTTATCAAAAGAGTAGCATGCATAGGAGGCAGTCTGGATGTGTAACAATTTCTATATGATTTAAAATAATTAAAACCTTAAACAGTGTGATTTCAGGGGTAAAGCTAGTCTTAAAGCAAGGATTTCAGTTCTAATCCTGGATGAATAATTAGCTGATTCAAACGTGTATTTATGGGGACAATAGAGTTCCACTGGGCAGAAAGACACCAAAATAATGACAAGTGAATTAGAGTGTGTCCTCCTTGCCATCCCAAACTTTGTGGGATGTCCCCCAGCTCTCCACAGGCAGAGGAGAGCCCCCCAGAGCAGCAACCCCTCTGGGAAGTGCAGCTGCAATGACACTGCTCAGAGAAAACCATGTCAACACTTCCTTCTAAAACCATTTCTCAAAGGTTCAGAAAACACAAACACAGTAAAATTTGGGTTGATTCAGGTGCAAACTTGCCAGACTTGCAAGCCACAAGGGAAGACAGCACACTTACAAGTCTCTGTGTGGAATAAGAATTACTGGTTTGGTTCCTTAAGTACATTAAATAAGAGAGTTTTGACTTGGAATCAATAGCAAAGCTCAGAAAGTTAAGTACAGAACACAACAGATTATGCAGAAAATGATCCTTGAAAATTTTTGCACTTATGCAACACTGGAAGATTTTATCTTCTCTATGACTGGACCTCTTAGTTCATTAAATGTCAATATTTTGGTCTATTACTGCATTTTATGTGGCAGTGCTGAGCCCATAAATGTGACAGGGGGTCTGTGAGTAGCTGCACTGGGGGGTGGCAATAAAAAATATACAGCAGGGCACTGTGTCTTCAGTAAGGAGGAAAGTTGTTGTTCTCTACACAAATCTCAGGAGATTAAGCAATGGAAAAGTGTGTCAGACAGCAGGATTTCACGGTCCAGAAACTCAAAAATAAGATAAAACTCCAAAATCGAATTACCACTCCTGCCAATAAGCTATTACTGTGCAGTTATTAAATACACACAGACATTCCCATGACCACGTTGCTCTGTAAATCACACTTGCAGACAGTTCATTTAATGAACAGTGTTTGAGTAGACAATCTGTTTGGGATTACATTAAATATATAACTCCACTTGCTGAGAAATGCATTCATACTTAAACTTCCTTGCAATCCTCCCTTTAAAAAAGGAGGAGAGGAGAACAACAAATCATTGCCGAGCGGCAATTTTCAGTTTCAAAAAGCAGCAAGTGGGAACCAAAGCTTAATTTAATTAAATAATTTACCTTTAAAGAATTTATCCTGTAAAGCTGGATGATAGCCCAGAAGAAAAATATGTCGGATTTCACCTGAAGGTTTCAGTCATTAAAATATTACACCATTGGTTTAATTTACTTGTGTTGCAGGAAATGCTCTTGCCTTGACATGCACTTTGAGGGTGTAAACGTGACATACAGTGTCCTTCTAGCTGTCCCCGTGTCACAGACATTCCCAGTGCCTGTAGCTGGCACTCAGATGGGTCCTGCCTCATCCCTAAGCACTTTCCTGGGGGGTTTCCCTCCCCTTTTGCAGCCCAAGGCTCTGGGGTTGCATCTCACCACGTGCCCAGCAGAAATTGCTGATGATGCCTGACCCAAATATTCTGCCATCCCAATTCCCTGTTCTATGGGAGAGCTTGGCCACCCTCTCCTAGGGTCACTGTGTTGATGAATTGGTGCAAAAGCAGGAGAAGGTGAGAAAAGTGCCTTTCCCAGGGACTGAACTGTGCTGGAGGTGGTACCTGATGGGAACAGGGATAGCGTGGATCCTGGAGTTTTACCCAACTTTTCCCCAGAATCCCCTTAAAAATCCACCAAATAAAAGATTTACACTGGAGCTGTGATGTGTGTGTTTCATAAACAGAGGAGATTTAAAGGCCACGCACAATCTCACGCTGCAGAGGTTTAGCCAGACTCCATTAGGATTTAGGTGGATTCTGCTGGAGAAAAGGAAGGTGTCTTATCAGGGATCTGCTGCCTCGGGGCTTCCTTGCATTCTCCTTGGAAGCACCTGCTGGCCCCTCAGCCCTCATCTGCAACATCAGTTTTTAAAAGCAGTGTGGAATCAGGCTCTGCTGGCAGAGAGGTGTGGTGGCACCAGCCCCGCTCCTGCCAGGCACTGAAGGTCACCAGCCCTGTCCCCACAGAGTTGAGTACTTGGACAGTCCCACACTGGCCCAGAAGCTTCAAGGACACCACTTCTGGGCCTGATAAATCAAGTTAAAGAGCATCTCCGAATGCTCAGCCAGATGGATCGCTTGAATGGCTAAACAGCCTAATACATCTTTTTGAGAAAAGATATTGGCTTGTGCAATGAAACAGATAATTGAGTGTTCCATGGACACTGTTAGGGCTTTACCTCTGGGATCAGCAGGAACCCATCTCTCTTGCTGCAGAGGAAAGCCAGCAAGCCTTTGGGTTGCATTTTATTCTCCTTTTTTTTTTTCCAGAGGAAGATTTGGAACAGAAACCAAGCCCAGGCTGCTCTTTCCACATTGATCCCCGCTGATGTACCTCGATAATCTGGGACTGAGCGTGAGTGCAGCAGCCCCACCAGGCAATCAAACAACATAAACTTCCAAAAAAACATGGATAACCTGTGCTCAGGCCAGGCAGGTCTGATGGAAGGGAGCTCTTCAAACTCCCCCATCAATATCAGCAAACCTTCCCTGAGCCCAGTGTTTGCTCTCTGATCAGCTGCCACATTGATGGAAATGGAAAATACCTGGGTTTTCCTGGGCTGTGGCAGAAGGAGGTGAGAGGAAATCATGCCACCCCCACCCTTCCCTGGCTCTTCCCTCTTCCAAGCACAATATCAGCTCCAAGATTTATAAAATTGTGGCTTTTTTTTTTTTAATAATACAAAAAAAAAAGAATGAAATCCAGGTTATGGAGCTGTAATTCCAGGCAGAGCTCCACCAAACCCATGGGCCTCTTAACAGTTTATTCCTGTGGTTTCTCAGGACACGAGCTCCTTGATGGAATTACAGTGCTGTCATTCAAGTTGCTTGTTATTTGTTCTGTATGTAAATAAAGGGAATGCATTTAAAGGACTGCACTAATGTATTCAAATATTTGTAGATAATCCACTGTAAATCTCCAGGCTGGAGGATTTTGCATAAATGCTTGAATCTGTAACAGCTAGGAGGGAATTCCAACTCCCTGATCGAGTAAATTACACAAAAAAATAGCAGGATGATTAGACCAAGCACATTAATATTCACAATAACTTTTGTCTGTCAGCATTCAGGACTGAATTCAAGGGTTCCATCCCTCTCAGTATTTGTGTGGCAGGAGGAGAAGCCATCCATAATCAGGGTGCAACAATACCACCAATACACAGAATTTCATTGTTACAGAGCACCCCAAAACACAAGGAACTGGGCTGCTTATTGCATTTACTCATAGATGTCATACAAGTTTTAACAGCTGATCAGCTGAGAAGTTTTACTGTCCAAACATCCCTTCTCTCCACATTTTTAGTTAGAGAGGGAGGTTCTGACAGCCCTGAGTCATTCGGATCTCCCACAAATCGTTCCTACATTTATCTACCAGGAAAAGGCCCCTCTCCATCAGTAAAGGTGTTAATAATATATACACGTATTATTAACTGCACTTATTTTCATTTCTTGCCCTGGAGTCATCATTAGCGAAGATTAAACATGCATAAATCAGTCTCTCCTAAATTAGTGAACATCAGCAAATGTCACCTTGTTGAAACGAAAAGTTATTTATTTATTTATTTGCCTGTTTAATTATTTATTTATTCCCCCCAAAATTGGATGGTGTTGGAAGATAGATACAATTGTATCCCATCACTTTTTTTAGCCAGGCCGCTGGGCTGCATCCCATAAGTCTCTCATTCTAAAACAGGGGGAATCAAGGTCGGGTCTGGAATTTTTTAGCCACGTGTTTTATACACCTTAATTTTACTTAAAAAATCCTGTGTGGTTTGGAAATCTTACGTGAAGAGGACCAAATTACATCTTCAGCTACTTCTATGCTGTACTGTGCCAATCATTGGAAGTCATACAGGTATAATAGAGAGAGGAGATTAGCCGTCAATATTGCAAATAAAAACTAATTAAGAGCGAATGGTTTAATGATAGAGGCTCATATTTCAACATTGCCAGTTCCTGCTACTTTATCACGAGTCTCTTGGAGTTTATTTGAAAGTCTTTCTCCTGAAATAAGGTGATTACATGAGTATCTCACCGTCATTAACCAGGAGTAATTTCCCAGCCTTTCAGTTGCAGAGAGAGATGTCAGCTAAGTACACCTCCAAGGCTCAGAAATGAAAACATTCAACGTTTATTATTCTCACTAATTTTTGAGGGCCTGCTCACGTTATTAAATGTTCAGGGTTGGCTACACCAAGATAGCAGAAGCACCAGAGACATCCCAAATACCAGGAGGCTCTTTGTCCTTTCAAGGAGGGGAGTGCTGGTGCTGTTTATTCATCACTGCTAAGTTTAGCACAGCTCCAGGCATGAAGTATTAAAAAATGTACTTATGCTGATTTGCATTTCTGCTAATTATTTCCACGGAGCTGTCACCTCCAACTCTGCCAGACAGAATTAGCTCCCCCAAAGGGCACTGGACAGACAGGGATAGAGGGGTTGGACCTGAGATCAGGTAAACAGAGTGGTTCTGGGGAAAAAAACATGGGAATTCAACATCCTCCCAGGTTACAGCTGCCCAAATGAGTTATGCACATGTTGGGATAATCTAGGGGTAGAAGTGCACACATCTGGTCCCTGCATTGCATCTGCAGCATCTTGCCTCGTCTCTTCTGCATTTTCTTGCTGATCCAGCTTTTTTCTGCACACAGATAATTAATCGAGGTTAGGTTCTGAAAGCCCTTTAGCTGCCTGACAGCTCGGACTCTGAAAAGTTTATTTTTAAGGCAACATTTCCCCTTCTGTAGCCACCTGGGGACCCTCTAACTCCCACTTTTCTCTGCTGAGATCCTTTGGCCAGCAGCAACACACCTTTCCCTTTAGGGACTTTGGCTGATTTCCTTATGGGAACTGCCTGGACCCACAGAAAACACCAGTGGCACCGACAGAGTCACCCTGTTCCCTTCCAGCAGTGGGAGGGTGGCACAGCAAGGAAGATTTTGGCAAAAGTGGCCCTGGGTCACCAAGAGCCTGGGCTTGGTGTTACCCCAGCACTACGACTTGGGACTGTCCATGTAAGGGAGATGAGCTCTAAAATCTCTGCATCCCCTCCCTTCTCACTGATGGTAAAATTCAGCACATTCAGTGCTGTGCTGACACAGGGCATTAATCCTGACACCCTCACTGGCTTTGTGGTGTCGGTGCAGAACAACAGGAACATTGCAAAATTCACCAACAGCAAAATCAAAATACTATCTTTAAAATAATTATTTAAAAGTGAATTTAAAGTATCTCTATCAAGTTTGAGAGAAGGACCTTTGGATACACCACTGAATCACCCCAGAACCGGAGCTAAAAGCGGTTTTGTTTCTGAACGGATCAATCCTCTTTCCCAGTTAGCACTGCCACAAACATTTGCTGTAGAGCTGGGAAATACTGTTCCCATTAACAGCCTGACAGTATCCTGTGAATGTGTGCACAGAGCAGATTTTTTTGGTGCTATTACCCTCGAGCATCAGCTGGGAGAACACACCTGCATACCAAGGCTGGGGTAAGCAAACACAGGGGTGGAATACTGAGTATAAATAATGGGAGGAGTTTAGATCACGTTGCTCCCCCATCCCATGCTGGGACCTAGGGCTGGGATAAGGCAGTCTGCTCCCAGTCCCATCCACCAGAGCCCTTCTATCCATAGAAATGATTAAAAATTAACAAGGCGAGGAAGACACATCGACTTTATCGGGTACTGCTGAGATCAGATTAACATTGCACTGACACAGGGGAGTTCAAAGTTCAGGTTCCTGCATTACTGGAAGTTTAAATTTTAATCTTTCTTTAATAGTTAAGGTCTAGATGAGTGCCCTAGGTAGGTCCTGCTCTGACATGAAGGAACCTCAAGCCATAAACTTCAAAAGCATGGCTGATGGGCATCTGATGTTCCCCAAAAGAAGAAAGAGCTCTTGCCTGCTGAACTAGAGGTACTCCTGGAATTAATCATGTCTCCATTGCTCTGTTTTGACTAAACACATCATCCTCCTCCAAAGGATAAATGCAAGTGGTGAGAGAGGCCTCAAGAGACTTCTGGGACTCTTCTGTTCATACCTGGTGGCCACTGCCACCTCTAAGGACCAGCTCTCAAGGCACCTGTACCTTCCCCCAGCTCAGTGCCACAGGAGCACCTCCCCCATGGAGCCAGGCTGGGAGAGCTGGAGTGTTCAGCCTGGGGAAGAGAAGGCTCTGGAGACACCTTCCAGTACCCAAAGGGGCTGCAAGAGAGCTGGAGAGGGACTTTGGCCAAGGGGCTGGAGTGACAGGACAAGGGGGAATGGTTTCAAACTGACAGAGGGCAGGGTTAGCTGGGATATTGGGAAGGAATTCTTCCCCGTGAGGGTGGGCAGGCCCTGGCACAGGGTGCCCAGAGCAGCTGTGGCTGCCCCTGGATCCCTGGCAGTGCCCAAGGCCAGGCTGGACATTGGGGCTGGGAGCAGCCTGGGACAGTGGAAGGTGTCCCTGCCATGGCAGGGGTGGCACTGGATGAGCTTTAAGGTCCCTCCCAACCCAAACCATTCCATGATTCCATGACAAAGTCAGCGAGTATTTGTGACCTACACTCACTTTTACCAACACTGTTGTGTCCAACCCCTGGCTTCACCAAAACAGTTGCAGCCACCAGAAGAGACTCCCTTAAAAACCTGGGAGGCTCCACATTTCTTCCACTGTTTTGTTGTCTGCCTTTGCTGTACTTCTAACAGTTGCTGAGAATTACTTAACATCAGCAAATACTAAGCAGCAAATGTTTTACACATGACAAATCCTTTGCCTCTGGCGTTTTTAGAAGTTCCCATTTTGTCTCACGCAACAGAGCCCGGGTTAGACTCTCACATCAGCTGCTGCAAAGGTTACGGGAGAAATAAGGGACCTCGCCTCCCACTCAGCCTCGCTGTCCTTTCAAAACCAAATTGATTGCTCCTGGATGGGGATGGGGGACATTCCCTACCTTCCCATATGGAGAGCAGATTCTATGTGTTGAACATGCCTGTGAGGTAATATTTCAGCTGAATCTACTGTCTGTCACATCTGGTATTTTGAATAATCGGTTAAGTGAACCGTAAATTAAATTAAGCCAAGCCAGTGTCATAAACCTAAAGTGCATTTCCAAAGGTTCTCCCATATGAAATGGGAGTTGGCTTTAGAAGGCTTAAACATCTTGACTCTGAGAGCCTTAACTGCAAATAAATCAACAGCCTGTGTGCTTGTACCCATGGAACAGCCCCCAAGAGTGGATTAAAAATAAATACTTGTGAGAAAGTGACAAGACGGGTGAATTTTCCTTCACAGACACCTGCCACGAATGAAGGGCTCTGATGGTGACAACTGGAATAAGAGACTAAACTGGAAATACCAGGGGAGACAGGATCCTGGTGGTGCTGCAGGAGACACTGGCTGGGGTCTCCAGCTCTGGTGGCAAAGGATCTGCAGGAAAGGTGAGGAAAGGTTGTTTTATCTGCCTGACACTGGGGTGAGGGACTGCTGTCCAGAGCAGCTGCTGCCCAGAGGGCTTTGGACATGCCCCAACCTTTTCTCCCATCTCCTGGAGCTGAATCGCTCCACTTTCAACCAAGAAAACAACCTCACAGTCAGGGAACAAAAAGCAGCAGCTCATTTGTAAGCTTGTCCTTGGGAATGCAAGGATCTCAGCCAAAGGATTGTCTTTCCCTGCACCTCTCACAGCCCTGAGCACCACGTTTTACCAATAAAGGGCTAATGAACCACAACAGTTGTTCATATGTTTCCTTACTCCTTCTCTGAAATGTCACAATAAATCTATATTGCCGGGTAACAGCAAGCAGATGGATATTGTAGCTCGTAATTTGGCATAGGTGTTCTCAATCAAGGCAGAGATTAATTCTCCCCAATGATAACCAGCTCTCTCTCGTTTGTTAGGAGCCCATTATCATTTTCTGAAAGGTTTTTTTTGGGACAAGGGTAAAAACCAGTTCTCTTTGTCCTATTGCTTTATCCATTACAAAGAGAATGAGGGATGGATTTCTGGAGACAAGGTGAGTTAACCACAGAAAATGACATCTCAAATAAGCACAGAAACAATAGCAAAAAATTCCTAGAAACATTCTTTGATGGGCTACGTGGATTCATGGAATGCATCTCCTGGTGCTTTGTGAGCAGCCCAGGAATACTTTTGTTAGGATTATTATTTCCTCTATGAGACTGAAAAATATATTAAAAAACCAGATCAAAACAAATGGAAAAGTTAAAAAAAATAGCAAAAGGAATGTGTCCTTTTTTCCAAAACCTTCAAATTAAGTAACAGAATAGAAAAACAATATGGATTTTACTACCTGGGAAAAATAAAATGGGGATACAGTGCCATTTCTCATGACAGGGAAAGAATTAAAACTTGTAAGTGAATGCAAAGCCTGGCAAATAAAGTGAGCTTCAGTCCTGACTTCCAGACACTGCCTTGTCCCTGGTCCTGCAGGAGATGTGTAGCATCTCTGGGAATTTACATTTCCTCCCTGATCTTCCTCTGATCTCATGATTTCATTAAATACTCCTAAAAACATCCCCTTAAGGTATTTGTTACCCTTGAATTTTGTTTGCTAATGAGCTCCTAATTGTGGCATAGCAAGTTCATCAACTATTGTACTTCTATAAAACAAAGAGGTACTGCAGCTAATTATTTGTTAAACTCATTATCAGAGCTCTGCTACTGCAAAATTTCGTAGGTGTTGAATTTTCCAGCTGACACCCTGCTGCAGGATGGGTGGGTGAGGACTTGAACGGAGGTCTTGAAGTGATAAAACAGCAATGAGAGGGGTTTTAGAGTTCCTTCTTTTCCTGCATCTCTCACCACCTCCACTGGGGCATCTCAGAGCACCCCCAGACCCTCCAAACCTCAGCACTGACCCTCGTGGGCACTGGGTAGGACCAGCACAGGTGATCGACGAGTTTGCACTCCCTGCACACTAAAGAAGAATATATTAGTAGAAAATTAATAGCTCCGTTAGTTATTGATTAACAGAAATGCTACAGTGCTCTCACCATTTCAAATTGCTCCTGATTAATGGAAGAGGGAACGGGATTTAAAGAGTGATCTCACTGTGCTGGGAGCATCACAGAGCAGGGGGCTGCAGCACTCAGAGGGTTCCACACCCTGCCCTGGAAATGGGCATCACCCAAGCCTGACTCGACAGGGAACCTGAACTGCAAAATGGATTTCTGTATCAGTCCTGGGGCTAAGACACTGCAGGGTTCTGCCCCAACAGGGAATTGTAATTCCTTAATCTGTTGGGTGAGTGTTTTGTTGCCTTTCCTGCCTCCCTGGGACTGCAGGAGCTCAGGTGTCTGTGATGCCTTGTTGGGGCTACCTAAAAACAGAGGCTGGGGCTACCTAAAAACAGCAGCTGGACAAAATTAGGAGGATAAAAGCGGGTATTTACTGAAGGGCTTTCAATAAAAACAGCAGACAGCCCTAGGGCTACACCCAAAATGGATGACAGGTCACAAGTTTTCCATGCTTTAGAAGTTTGGTCCGTTTGCATATCGGGGTTAATCCTCCAAATCAACCTCAGGTAATGATGTCATTACCCCAGGTTTGTTCCCCCTTCTTAGAGGCTTTGTTTATGTATTTTGGGGCCTGGGACAACAAGGTGTCCCTGAGTGTGAGCCCTAGAGAGGATTTGTTATGTCTAACCAGAATGGGAGAACAGTAGCTAACAGGCTAAGGAATTATAGATTTACACAATAAAGCAGTACAGGATCTGAAAAATATAAAAGCTAAATCTTAGGGCATAATCTGGTGTGAGCCTCTCTAACTGGGGAGAATCCATCCCAAAACCACTGTTTTATCCACTGTGGTGGGTAATAGTCACTCCTGTCCATTCCCACCCTTTCTACTCCCTGCTCTTAGCATATCAAGGTTAAGGAATAATGAATAATCAATAAGGCCACGTCTCCATCAGAGAAAAATGTTTCAGCCTGAACAGGAGAGCTGAAAAAGATTTAAATACAGTTTTGTGCCATCCACTCCAGCTTTGCTTACACGAGCTGTGAGTCAGCATCCTCTTCTGGATCACTGCAATTGCCATGTCCCTGCAATGCTTCCCACAGCCCCTGGAAACCCAGGCTTCTGGGAAGAGGAAGGAAAAGAATTACTGACACTGCCCAAGTGCTCACCCAGCAGTGGCATCCCCTAAAATGGTGCAGATTGAATCAGCAAGTCCCTTCCAAGGAATGCCTGCATGCAGAGAAGCCAAGCAGAGCCCTTTCTAACACTGGCATTAATTATATATGTACATAAGTATATTATTTTATATA
>VZRO01003286.1:257428-285937 GCA_013397915.1 Daphoenositta chrysoptera | reverse complement strand
TATGTATATTTATCCTATATATTGAACTGATAAACCACTAAAACCCTTTGGGAAACGGAAGAATTAGCTTTCCAAAACTGCAAGTGGTGTTTTGGACTAAAGTGTTTTGGAAAGAGGGACCGTGTTTCCAGTTCTGCCACTGACCAGCTCTGGAAGTGAGCAGGGGCTGAGCTCCCTGAGCAACATGGAACAAATCTGCCCTGCAGTAAGAAGAGATTGAAAAAAACTTGTGAATCTCCAAGGTAAAACTATTCTATTACAAAATCACATTGCTATGCAGTACTCATTCCTCTGCCTATTTAAGCTGAATGTGAATGCAGGCTGCTATAATCTTGTATTATAAAGAAAACACCAAAAAAAAAACCCCCAAAAAAGACATAATAACCTCTACTACAGATACTATCAAACCAGGTTTTAATTATTTGCAGGCAGTACTCTGCCATGTATCACAGTTATTCATTTATACTTAAAAAAATAATAACCCTACTCTATTTGATAGTTGGTGATACTGAATTAATAATTTCAGCAAGTCAGGAGGAAGTTAATGTAATCCTCAATTTGCTTTACATCTTCAGAGTCACCTACGGCACTTTACAAGGCAGGTAATATTATCACAGCTGGACACCTTGGTAATCTTCTGAGCTCTTTTTCCTTTTCAAAATAAATGTCACAGATTTACCACGATACTGCTAAAATAGCTGTTAATTTACTTCCAACGATGAAAGCAAACAGGTGAATTAACAGAGCCTTGAACTCCATCACACTGAACAGGAATTCCAGCAGGGCACAACACAAATGGGAGTTCCAAGGCTGCAGAGGGACCAGCCACGAGAACCTCCAGCCACACCTCCCCTTTCCAGGGGAGGTTTGGATCCAACTCCTCCATCCTGGCTTTTCGTTTGTCCTGTCATCCAAAGCTGTGGGATTTGTAGAAGATGGCAGATGCTCCATAAGAGCAGACTTGCTATTTGCAAACCTCAGTTTGGCTCTTTGAGGCTGAAACTGAAAAGAGAGGTGACAAGGACCCCAAAATTTAGCTATTCCACCCTTCAGGACATCTCAAAGTCAGTTTCACCTGGACATTCCTCTCAGGCTCGCTCTTTAATTTCCATGGGGTACTATTGCCTGCTCTTTAAATAGAACTTAAAAAAAAAATTAAAAGTATATATAAAACTCATTTACACACATTTACATATCAGAAAAGCCTAATCAAAACCTCCCTGATTTCCATGTCAACTGTCATAGCTGTTTTAGCAATCAGCGAGCTTATATAAAAAATAAAATCAAAACATATTTGTCTTCTTACATAAGCTGTTATAGCAATATAATGTAAAAAGTTAGAGATCTAAATGACACTGTAAAAGCTGTAAAGGCTGGAATGATTGATTTCATAATGTTTCCAGGAATTATAAATAACCTTTAAGTGTCTCCACCACTTTGATTTGCATAAGCAATTGAGAGTTCATTAAGTAGGGATTAAAACAAAGCTGAGGCAGTGCTGGGGACTTGGTCTGAGCAAGGACCTGGGTCAGTCAGTGCTGCTCCAACCTCAGCTCTCCCAAAAAGCTGCTGCAGATCGTGTTGGGTTTGGGTGGTGAGGTTTTGGTAGTGGGGAGCCAATGCCAGCCTCGACCAACCCAGCACAGATTCCCTGGGATCAGCTCTGGGGTTACACTGAGCTCTGGGAAAGATGTGAAAATTATGTATAAACCAGGGTGTGTCAGCCTGGAACGGTGTGGAACCTCCGCAGGAACTTCACAGGACCTCCAATGGAACTTGGAATCACGGAATAGAATCACAGCACTTCTCAAGTTGGAGAAGACCTCCGGGATCATTGAGTCTGAGCCCCAAAATCATTGAGTCCAACTGCTAAAACTTCATAGGACCTTCACAGGGAATTCATGGAAATTCCTCAGGGAATTCCTCCAAACATTCCTAGCATTTTCCACCCCTGCCAAGGCTGGAATTTCCCCTCAGTGAGCACCCAGGCAGCATCACAAACACACACACACAGTGGTTTTGTGGCCTTTCCTGCCCGTGTAAGAAATGAGAGGCTTTTGCTCCTTTGGCTCTGAGCTGCAGCTCCAGGTTCTGGTTATGGGGCATGAAAAGGGAGGATGGGAGCACAGGGGAAGGAATGAAGACAAGGGAAGATAATTGAAAGTACCAGTGCACTAGTTATGTTGCATATATCTAATGTAATTAGTATTAATAAGCTGTCAGTCAGAAGATGTAGTTGTTAAAAGGCAGTTTCAATGGGGGAAAATTTTAATTGAACTCCTCCATGTATTTGTATTATTTATTCTGTTGTTTTTTTCAGTTCACTGCCACAACGTTTAGCAGAAGTGAAACTGAAGAAGTAAACGGAGTTTTTTGTTTATTAACTAGGCAAAAAATTAACCTCTATTGCTCTGAGCAGGGCCAGCCATATGAGAGAGGCTCAGGGAGGTCAGTGGGTCAGTTCTGCACCTGGTTCTCACTCAAAACACAATGTTTTCAAAAGTTGTAACTTTACATTAATGCTGTTTTGATATACACACTTGTTCCTGTGGTACCTGGCATGGTACTGCTGCTCCTTTCTATTCTCTACTAATTCTCTACTAATTCTCTACTCACTCCAGATGCTCTCATGGTTTAAACACTGCAGTTCCTAAAGCTGGTCAAATCACGTGCACTGAATAACATATCCAATAATTCCCTTTCTTTTTTTTTGTAATTTTTCAATTGTCTGCAAGCAGTTCACAGCATTTCCCAAAGCATCTGTAATGAGAAATTAATCGCTAAATATTTTATACAAATAGTTATTTAGGCTGTATCTCGATCATGAGCACTTTGCTGCAGATTCAGCTGGGACAGGAGGATTTGGATTGGATTTGTGCTTCTGACTGTAAATTGGCCACGTGGAGACAGCTCTCTTTCTCTGCTCTGCAAAGCAGCCCTCACGACAGCATCGGGGTATTCCAGGCTCCAGCATTCCAAGTTAAAGTTACATTAGCTGTGATTGCTCTGGAATATCCCCAGTACATCACCTGCACTGGAAGTATTCTGAAGTCTCAGAATTCCATAAAAATTTCACATCCCTATTTTACAGAGTCAGACATTGGCTGCATGGAGGAGATCTTGACCTACGGAGAAACCCTGACTTTTATCCCCAGTGTCAAGAAATGTGGACAGAGAGCCTCACTCAGGCCAGTTTATGTATAAGGAAGCTTTGGTGACACTGGCACAGGCTGCCTAAAAAGGTAGAAGCCCCATCCATGGAAACTTTCATGGTCTGGATGAGGCTCTGAGTGACATGATCCAGTTGAAGATGTCCCTGCTCATGGCAGGGGGTTGGACTAGAAGGCCTTCAGAGGTTCCTCCCAGCTCATTCTGTGATTCCATGTGCATTGTCCACCCCATGGTCCCTCAAGTGCTCCTCCAGCACATCCCCTGCCTCCCCTCACTCCTCACATCCCAGTGGAGCACTGGGAGTTCATGCTAATGCCAGGAATTTCTCTTCTGTGCGTCACATAAACAAGAAATGCTGCTTTTTTTGGTCACCTGCTGAATGTAAGGAATCTGTAAGTCATAAACCCTTGGCAGCTTGGCACAGAGACTGCTCTGACTACTGCAACCCATTTTCAATCCTGACTTTGTACAATCCCAGAGGAAGTGACTGAAAGCCTCGTTGGGCTGGAATAGCTCCCGTCAGCTCCTGTTATCAAAATGAAACATTCCTGAACCGGTACCATTCCAGACGAGGGATAGGAGACATTTTGTGACTCAGGCTCCTGAAGGAAAAAGCAGACCTTGGAAGACATTAGGAAGAAAAATGGGAAGTGGGACGCTGCCAGAGCCCTGCTCCTGTGTTTGACACCCTGCTCTGGGATCATAGGGAAGCCAGGGTGGGGCTGCAGAGAGGCCAAACCTCTGGCCTGGGCATATCCCATCTCTCCTGTGGCTTGATGTGACTAATTTGGATGGCTACGGGGGGAGGTTTGCTTGGGAAATGCTGATTGTTTCTAACTGTAATTGACTGGGATCGTTTGTTGCAGTCGCTGAGCGCCAGGCCCCGCGTTGTGCTCGGCGGAACGTGAGGATGGGAGAGCCCCAAATCCATCTGCACCTTCCTGGAACTGCCTCAGACCCCGAGCCACACACTGAAAATGGGCCACTGGAGCTACCTGGGACCTCCCTCTGGCGACTCCTTCCTTTCCTCCTCCTGCCAGGCTCCAAGGTTAAAATACCCGATTCTGGCGTTTTGAAGGGTAGAAAGGATGGAAGAGGAATTTACGTCCTTTCAAGGCTTTCCACCTTTTCAGGATGGAATATTTGCAAGGAGCTTTGGACAGGGAGAGTTTGTGGTCATTAAACAGCTTGTCCCAAAATTACAAATACGGATCCAGCTGAGGCACGACTTGGCTCATTTTCAGGATGCATGGGTGCTCCTCATCCTCCCCTTCCCTAGAGGGACCACTCACCACCCCCTGACAGAGCAAGACACTCCCAGAGACTCCCCAAAAACTGCTGGGGCTCTTCTCAAACCACTGCTGATACAGGAGCTGACCCCACCCCTGGAGCCACAAATCCAACCCGTTTTCCAAGTTGCTTATTGACACGGGGACAAAAATGATTTTCTGCCAACCAGGTTTTCTTGTGTCAGTCGTTCAAAATGTTCCTGTGTTTTTTTTTCCTCCCTTTCTTATTACCTTTTCTGATGGTAAAGACATTGCAGATGGGCATCAAACTGTGCAAAATGTAAATTATGATTGGGTAGAGTCAGAACATAAAAAATAAGTTATTTGGATGCTTTTTTTTTTCCTAAGGACCACAGCACATATGGCATGCTAAAAAAATGTCTCATGTTCATTAAGGCTAAATGAGACAGGTTAGAGAATCATGGGCACCAAATGGAAAACTTGGGGAAAAAAATGCTGGCTGGCATCTCATTCTGCTGATAATATTTTTTTGGATGTTTCCCTCCTGCCCTCTCTCCCTCATTTTTTTTTAAACTGCAAGGACATTTTCGCAAATATTTCACAAATATCTGATGGCTGTTGCTTAGGAATCTGTCCTCCCCGCTGTGCCTTCCTCATTTGAAGGTCATAATCTTCAGTTTGTGAAATCATAATTATCTCGCTAGCCAGTAACTCTGATGTCACAAATGGAGGATTATGATGACTTCAATGAAAAAAGCAGCAGCGGGAGAAAATGAACTCAGCCACTTGCTCTCCTCCCCCCTTTCCAAAAAAAAAAGGATATAGCTGAGAAAAATATCAGCAGAATGATGTCCAAATAGACTATTTTCTGTATGGCATCAGTGCCTCTTTCAGAATATGAGGTTAATTTCTGCCTTGTGCCAGTTTAATGCAGACTTTCACTTTATTTTAATGCATAGCAGGTCTTATATTTAATGTAATAGCAGAATCTTGCTACTTCTTGTGGAGCTCATACAGAGTCCTCAGAGTTCTTCCATAAAAATGAAACAAACCTCCCTGTAGCACTCAGGAAAATAAAATGGCCAAGATTCACCACAAGGTCACCTAAACCCAGGGCTTTACTGCTGCCAGATAATTCGCCACTGTATCAAAAAATATAACAAATAAACACTGTCAGATTAATAAAGTATTTAATGGCCAACTCTCCTTATTGTTTTTTATTAAGCATTCCCGCCAACCTAATGCTAAAAATTCACTGACTTATTCATCGACAACTTCTCTCCCCAAAAATCACAGAATCCAAAACGGGTTGGGTTGCAGGGAACCCTTAAGAACTGAACTTTTAGTCCTGATCCCCCTGCCATGGGCAAGGAAACTTCCACCAGAAAGGGAGTGAATCTTCCACTAAAAATGGGGAGAAGAGAGAGCACGGCAGAGCTGGGACCATCCTGATGCATTTCCCAGGCCAGAAGACACATAAGCCCCAGACATTATTTAGTTCTTGGAAACAGGACTGGGATGGGAGTGCTGATTTTCCTCCAGGACGGGCGCTCAGGGGACATGATTCAGCAATTCTGAGTGTCATTAGTTTGAATAAAGCTATCAATGTTTCTCCTGAAGAGTTTGGAATAGAAGAAGATTTCTACTGTCACTATAAATGCTAGCACATGTCTCTTGGGCTTCAAATAATGTACATTTCAACGTTCCTGCCTGCTTGAATGAGATGTTAAAAGAGCTATGCTCTGAATCCCTGATGTTTTATAAAAATATGAACTAATAGTGCAATGACACCCTTCTACTCTCTCTTCCCACTGCTGCTCTCAGGCACTTGCAGGATATCCATGTGCAAAAGCAGCATTGCACCGGGACCAACCCTAAACCTGGGAAACGCGGTGGGTTCTGCCGCAGGGATGAGAACAAAAGTACTGAATGCTGGAGGTTCGGGGGAAAAAATATGCAATTCCCCAATTGCAACAATGTTCCCTGGCTCTTAGCACTGGTTCTGGGCTGTGTAGCTCAGAGGGGAGTAAGTGGCAGCAATTGCATCCTCGCAGAGGAGATGCCTTCCAAAGGCGTATCACAGCAACAGCATCCTCAACTTCCTGGCTGCGGAATTCGGCGGGGAAGGGGAGAGGGCTGGGGGAAATAAAAGCACAGCAGCTGTGGTGCCACAGGGCCCTGGCCCTGGGAATGTGTCGGGAGAGCGCTGCGCACACCCACCGCTCTCAATCACCAGAAACAACATATGGTGGGTTGGTGTTCCTGCTGCCTTTCCCTGCCTGCCCTGCTTCTGCTCAAGGTGTAAGTAAATTAGGAGAGAGGGATGCTGCACACGTGAGCAGAGAATTGCAGGGGGAACAACCACATGGGGTCAGGAGGATGTGTAAATTCTTTGCCGCCACATCTTCATCAATTCTGAAAACTCCAAAGGCACCGAAAAATTATTCTGTTTTGTGTCTGTGTGGTCAAAACCTTCGTGTGCTGGTTTCTGTTCTCACAGCAGCTGAGACGCCCCATCATTGGTCACAAACTCCCAAAGCACAGAGCACAATACCACGACATTTGTAAAGGAGGTGACAACAACTGGGACAGTTCATCCAACCCTGAGAGCACCCCACAACCTCTCTCTGTGTATTCACAAGGCAGAGGTTTGTGAAATCGGCCAAAATCCAAATTGCTGTCTTTGAGACACCCAAAACAGGGTCAGACAAACACCCTGGACTGTGCAGGGTGGCCCATGGGGGCCCAGAAGTGGGAGATGGGTGCTGAAAACACCTTTCACATGGGCAGCTCGGCAGCAGCTGTGGCTGCCACTGAGGATGGCAGGCAAGGATCAGTCTTGGAGCAGCAGGAAAAAACACAGGGATGGTGTGGGATAGGAGTCCAGACAAAGGCACAGGCTCCCAGCACTGCGCAGACACCAGCTGAGGGAGGTGTGTTGCCAGGATTTGGGGAACAGCAGCACCAGGACCCACGGAAGCACTGGGAACGCTGCGGCTCGCACAAGGTGCACGCAAGAAAAAAGAGCAAAGGCGTCCATTCACCTCTGTCAAAAGCAGGATTGTGAATTTCTCCTAACATTTAGACTGCTTTTGATGCTGGGAAAGGTGGCATGAGAAATGCCAGTGCTGCCAGAGGAGCTGGGGATGGTGACAGGCGCCACTGCAAGAGCGACTCAATGCGAGAGCTCAGGAGAAGTGACAGGAGCTGGTGTCACCAGCGTGGAGTTAACCTTTGTCACCTCTCTGTTCAGCCGACTTCCCCCTTTAATGAAGCAGCTTGATTTATGTATGAGTCGTTTGCCTTCATAAGAAATTTATTAAATGATCATCTTTTTCTCCCCCTCCAGATGTGTCTCTGGGAAGGTGGTAATCGGTGTTTGAACCTGCGATGGCGCCTCACCAGAGGAGCTCAAACAACCCCGATCCCAACGGAGCTCGGCTGCCAGCCAGGGAGGACTCCCACGACAAGGGAAAATCCTGCTTTTTTTCAGAATCTTTTCACTCCCTGGATGACACAAGACTTAGCAGGAGCTGGGGAGCAGCACAACCTCGGTGACTGAAGCGGGGTCTGACTCCAGAGCTCCATCCCGGTTCAGCAAACTAGAAATCCAAGGAATTCAGTGAGGACCAACAGATATGTTTGACTACACTGCTGAATCAGATCTTGATCTCCACCTCTCCCGGCATCTCAAAACATGAAAACAATACAACCATGCCAAGAATCTGCCATAAAAATAATTGCTTTTTGTTTAAAAAACTAAGTTGTAAAACACCCATAGAGTTGCAATTGGTCTTAATCTCTCTGCAAGTGTCATTTTACATTAGATCCTTCTTTTTCCTTCACAATTTGAATCAAAAAAGTACTTCTGTTTTAATTAGTTTTATAAATTTGCTGAGCTAAATGAATACAGCAGTAAAATCAAAACTGCAGAAAATGTGTGTAATCTCAGCAAACTGCGTTACTTGTGGAACAAATTGTAAACCTAAAAATTAATTAATGAAATTTATTGATTAAAATAATTTGAATTAAATTATTTGATTAAAATTATTTGAAACGCCAAGATGTGAAAACTGTGAATTAAGCTGCCACAGAAAATCTACAACTCATTTTAACAAACTGCAATAGCCCCAGCTACAAAATTCTCTGCTCCAGAGAAATCAGCTTGTGTGTGTGGAGTCCCACATGGCCAAGGACAGTGGAAGAGTTTTAAATTCATTCTGTGACACCAACTGGAGACTTTTGTTCTAGATGATAATCTTAGTTTTCTCAAAACCAATTACAGTCAAAGTATAACTTAAAATACACGTCTTTCCTTGTGATGGCTTGGTGTCAAAGCACTGTGAGTGATGGATTAGCAATATTTGATTTCAGCTTCCAGGGCATTAATAATCATGGGAAATAGCTCTTATAAGCAGGGTTTCCTTGCCCACTGGCTGCTCTGCAGATTGCTAGGACAAAACCAACCTATAAATTGTATTTCTGTATTGTATTTCTGTTCAGCTCTGCCAGCTGGCCACACCATTATGCACATAATTCCTTCTACTTCGGCTTCTCAGTAGGAAAAAAAACCAAGCCCTAAATTGAATACATCTTAGGAATATCAACTTAATTAAGAGGATGACAAGAGGAGATAAAGGCAGGAGGGTGTTTATTATCAGAATAGATTTCTACCCGCACTGCACTGCTACACCTGTGCCCGTGTATTGGTGTGTTCTAGTGGAAAAAACTCTGCAATCTGCAGAATCTGGGAACACCAGCACCACAGGCACCTGTGGGAGCTGAGCAAAGGAGACAAACATCTCACTCTGGGCTGCAGGAAAGAGAACAGATAGTGCCAACATTCACACACACACAACTTCACAGTTTTTTGTAACACGAGGTTACTTCCAGGCTCGTGCTGCAGAGGATTATGGCTGGAGTTAGTCATTCTGGATGCTCCCCTACAACCACCTGGGAAAGGACTGCAGCAGGTGAGGAGCTGAGGTGGAACAGGGGCTGAGCCACGGACGGGGCTCACAGGGAGCCACTCACGAGCTCTCTGCACAAACTCAGACTCACCAGTGCTTCTCTGCAGTTCCCTGAGCACTTCCATGCACATCTCCAGAGCTCCTGCAGACCCCAGGAGCTGCCTGCTGGCACCAGCCTGGCCCCACACACACCAACAGCAGCCCAGCACCCGCAGATGCTTTACTTAAGAACATGGATGCAGACGGTTCTCTAGAAAGCACACTCCATAAATAAAACATGTTTAATAACCCAAGAAAACCAAACAAAATAAATAAACCATGCTACTGACTGGCAACCTCCTCTGCAGAAGAATCTGTAAAACACTTTCCAGGGTTTGCAAAGTGCCTGCCTGCAAAATATTTTGCATGATACAGTGCTATTCCTGAAACAGCTGTGATGGTCCACATGGTGCAGCAGCTGACAAACTCCCTGCTGGACAGCTCTGCTGCTCTCCAACCAAACCAGCTCGAGCATCAGCTGGAGTCAGTGCTCCATTTTATAACTGCAAGGTATGATTTATTAGAAAAAAAATCAGTATGACTATGTTTTCCTACTGCTGGGAGTCAGTGAGGCCCTTGTGAGGTCAGGAGTGCCAGGCCAGGCTGTGCCAGCTCGCTGCCCAAATTCCCTACAGACCATTAAGGGAAGCAGTGAAGCCTGATGTGCTGAGTGATGTTCCCACAGCTTTATATTTCACTTTCTCCTTTCCTTTCGCTCCTCTCACCTGCAGAACGGTGTGACATGAGTCACACTGAGGTCTGAGCTTATCCTGGGTTTATTATTTTCAGTTTGGGATGAAGAGCTGAAGCCACCCTGACCTGTGCTGATGCTGGAAGGGATTGGGTAGCAGTCCTGCTCCTTCCTGCTGGGAGGAAGAGGGTGGGAGATGGGGGGAAGGGGGCAAATGTCCAGTCCCAGCCAGGCAGGAGGGAGATGTCCCCTTGGGATGCAGCACAAGTGCAGTCTGATGAAAACCCCTCTGAAATTGCTCTAATAAGTCTCTGCAGCTGCCTCTGCAAAGGGGCATCTCCACTTCAACTGCTCCGTGTGGGTGAGAGGCCCATTCCTATAGGAAGGGCTGGCAGGATTGAAGCCAAGCTTGTAAGAAGTGATTTCCAGAGTCAGTTTGTTCTTTTCTGCCCATTTTTTATTCTCTATATGAAGCTGAGCATGCAGTAGAAGAACCAAATCCAATTCAGCATCAACTAACTTTTCTCAGGACAAAAGCTCCCTTTCGTTACAAAAAGAAAAATAACTGCCCCTGTAATTCCACCCATGGAATTCCATGAATTCCATGAATTACCAGGATGGATTCTGGATAGGAAGCTCCTGCTTTGGAGCAAGCTTTCATTGCTGGCTTCCTTGCTCTGTGCTGCACACAGCTTGCCTTGCTCCACAGCCAGAAGTGCTGCTGGATCTTTTTGTCCTGCTCTCCCCAGAACTCGGCCACCCCTCAGCTGGATCTGTAAGTGCCACCAGGTGGGAAGGGGCGTGGGGAGGGAGGGGCTGCCAGGGTGCTCCGAAGGACCATCTGTGTGGGCAGGGAATGTGGGATCCCAGCCAAGGGCAGGGGAACATCTGCCTGCCCCCAGCCCTTCGCCTACCGCACAGGTTCCGCACCATCGCCGTGCCAGCTGTGCCAGGCACCAGCTTAGCACAAAACACCCCAGCAGCAGCCTGTGGGGACGTATTTTTGTTGTCTTTAGCCATTTTAAAAACACGAAATTCCTCCTAATTGAAAGCTGGAGTGCTCTCCCACTCCTCCCTGTGCAGGAGGTGTTACTGGGGTCAGTCAGGTCTTTATTTGATGGGATTTCCCCTTGTGGGTGCAGGACCTCGCTCCACACAGCAGTGGTTCATCCATGTGCTCTGCCTGTATAAATCTTGGGATTATAAATTTTGGGATTATATGAGCAGCCAGATTTCCCAACAATACTACTGAAGCAGGGAGCTTAATACTATTAACACAATATCAATCACACACTTACAAACCCACAGAGTAACCCAGAGACAGAAATTTTTTCCCCATACTCCTCACGGATTTTACTATGAATAAACAGAAGTTTCCCACCCTGCAATTTCCCTTCCCCTGAATGCTGCCAGCTCTGATATTTTTTATATTCCTCTGAGTAACCAGTGCCAAAATTTACCCTATCTTTACCAGCAACCAAAGCAGCAGCTATGGAGGACTCCTGCAATCCTCAACCTTTCACCACAACGATTAAGCCAAACCCCACAGCTTTCAGACAATTCCTTTGGCTAAATCCCAGAGTTTCACCTCTTCTGGCTTTTCAAAACTGCACTCTGCTTCTGGCAAAGTGTGTTCCCTGCTGACGAGAGTTCAAGGAACAAGGAGGGAGATGAGATGTTCCACGTCTCAGGTGGTGTGAGCTGAGCAGCCCTGTGGATGTGACGGCATGAAAAGCTGAGCCATGGAAGCACAGTCAGAGGTGTTTCCCAGGGGGCATTTGAAGAGGAGAAAGAAAGATGGAAAACTGCTCAGTTCCCTCTCTGGTCTAAACCTGGAAGGTTTGGGTTCATTTTTATGTTTGAACACCATGGTCTTTAAGCATGTTTTGTTAATACTTTACAGCCTTTTTAGGGAATACTTGGAGGAAGAACAACCTAAGGAATGGGACACTCATCGCAGAGTCAGCTTCGATATGTGCCTCCTCTCCACGTGACATTTTTTAATTCCCAAAAGCCGCACTTTCTGCCATTTTTATGACTCTTTTTGATGCCAGTTTGTGACTCTCTGCCTGTCCAGGTCCCTCCCCTATCCCTCATCCCCAACGAGCTGCTCGCCGAGCGGCTCCGCCGCGCTCACGCCCGCCAGGCTCTGCTTTCCAGGGTTTGTTTGCTACAGCAGCCGCTGGTAAATGAGGCTGGAGTGACAGACCACTGGCTGGATAATGAGTTCACTCTCCAGACCCACCGAGAGAGAGCGAGGTCCCTCCCTGGCCCATCTGTTCCTCGTGGCTCGGCTGTTTGTGCAGAGAGCAGGGAACCCCCGGCGGAGCTGCTGGTGTGCAACAGAGCCGGGCTGATGGCCCCTGCAACTCACACTGCAGAGCCTCCTCAGCCAAAAAACGGGCAGAGACAGAGCACTGGGATTACCCAGAGCTATTGCTGGAAATGCTTAAGCTGGGGGGAAAAAAATAAAAAAAAATCAGAGGGGAAGAAAGCCTCCAGAAGGCTGGAGCAAAGCTTGTCGCAAACACATTGCACGGGCACAGTGCTCTCCCCTCGGCCACCTCTATTTCCTCCAGGTTTTCTAAGAGAAATAAAAGCTCCAGGAATTCACAGGTCTGTAAACAGAAGCGGTCAAAAGTCAAAGCAAAGATCTAGAGAGATTAGAACAAGAAATGACATTTTGAAAAACCAAGCCAGGAGTTTATCCAGCCTTGAGTGAAACTGGCACCTCACCTCAAAAAGGAAAAAACCAGTTAAAAACCCTAGGTACCAACTGCAAATATTTTTAGAGGTGAGGAAAACTGGTACCATCTTCAATTTGGAGAAGGGGTGAATAGAAAGTGGTGTGGGTTGGTCTACCTGAATAACGAGTAATTTAATGAAGATAACGTGGGCTCTGTAGTGTCCCACCTCCTCAGTACAAAACTGTGGCAGCAGATAACTGACAACATCACGTTTCAAACTGCATTTAAAAAAAAAAAAATCCCAATGTTTATAAGCACCTTGTCCCATGGAACGTGCTGCTGGTTTACACGAGCAAGGGGCAGATGAGAGCGATTCGTTAATGCCTTGAGGCTGATGAAGGTCAGGAGAACATCCTCCCTCACATCCAACAGGACCCTGTAACCAGGAACCCTCACAGTTAGTTGGGATACGAGCCAGCTTTTAGCAGACAGAGCTTGCTCCAGGTAAATCCTTCCACAGCTGCCCATTATCCCCATCACATTATTCCTCCTGACAGGCAGCACTGCCCATATAGATCACAGGTGCAATCCAGTATGGAAATCCTATTTAGTTGTGCAATACATTACTGTCTTCTCCCTGGTTGTACTAATGTCTGAATTAAACTCTAATATCTCATGGCTGGAACCTTTCTTTAATTCATACTGAAGACCCCTCACACAATCTATGAACTGAACAAAGTAGTAAATTCACCTTAACATCGTTAAGCTTTCTCATAGTCTTTAAATCATTCATATCCAGACTTTCTGTGTGTTCTGGATCAGATGGAAATTTTTCCAGTGCATAACTTTTCCATTAATGGTTTTGGGGAATGAACTCTTAGAAGAGAAAGCTCTGTCCTTTAATCATTGGGAGAAAGAGCAATGCCCACATTTCACTGCTGCAGGATGAGCCTGCAGAAGCCCCTGGGCTTTGATGCATCCTAGAGTGAGGTCCCTCTGAGCACTGGCTGGAATCAGGTCCTGAATCCATCCCTAGGGAAGAGCACACACTGCAAATTGGTGGCATCTCCCTCCCTCCACCAGTGTCCTTCCCCTGTATGGGCAAAGAAGTCTGGAAAACTCCCCTTTCTGTCACAAGATGTGCTTCTGTGAGTAAAACCCTCCAAATGGGTTTCCCTGTAACACTAAATGCAATTATTCGCCAGAACTTGGTAAGCCTTGAAATTTGAAAGCAAGCTTGAGAACAGGCTCCACTGCATCATCTGCAGGAGTTAAGGTGGGTGAACAACAGAGCTGCAGGTAGGAAAACAAAGGCTTGCTAATTTGTGAGACATCTCTCAAAATCAGCTTGAGAGACAGCACTCCAAGGGCTCGCAAGCAAAACCCACCACTGAGTACAGCAAAACACATTAAAACCACCTTAAAGGGTTTGGCAGAATTCTCTAAAATTCAGAGAAAGACTCTCCTTTGCACGGACCCTGCACTCTTTAGGGTATTGATGGCAGTGACTGTCCCTTTGTCTGTCAAATGACCTTTTCTCCATGAACTCTTGTTCCTCTGTGGGTCCAACCCCAGAGCTAGAAGGTCCCATAATCACTGCTACAGGTTCTGGAGGAGAGAAGGGGTCGTTAAACTGTGAAATCCCTCAAGCTGAACTTCATTCAATGTGTTTATCCAGGACACAAAGCCCCCCTGTGGGGAAAAGCCTCTCTGCTTTTTGGGGTCTGCATGGGCAGCTCTGGAGCCACCTGCCACCCCTGACCAGGAGCTGATAGAAGCAGGGTCCACAGGGCAAAGTTCTCCTTTGGAGACTCCAGTTCCCTGCATGCCTGGGAGAAGGGACTGTACCAGCAGCTGACTGGAGACTTGGCCAAAATTCTCATGGTTTCTTTCAGCCAAATACGATTTCCAGTCTTGTAGGACCAAGGAACGTTTTGTTGAAAGCACAGAAACTTATGAAATAGGAGAATATTGCAAGCAAATGTGAGCACGGTACAACAGCACAGTGCCAGTCTGTATTGCTGCCTTAACACTCCAAATTTCTGGCCTCAGTCCAGCCTCTCAAACACAATGGGTTCTCCCCAGTGCCATGTGTTACCACAGGTCTCTCCCTAATTCTGAACCTGCTCTGAGAGGGTTTGTCCTCCTGCAGTGCTCTCCAGCTGCTCCCAGCTTCTGCCTCCAGCCTCTGACCTTTCCAAGGCTACCTGGGAAATCCCACATTTGGTAAGAGACTTTTAAAAGCAAACAGTTTACATATGATTAATTCCTCCTGTAGACCTCAAAAAAACCTCCTTCCTGATTAACAAAGGTCACTGAATCTCAAAAGTTTGTGGCAGACACTTCAAATATATTACAGCCCTCCTCTAAAAAAATGAAGTAAAACAAAACTGGGTTTGTCTGGAGAAAACAGATGTGGCAGGAAAAAAGGTAAGAAGCTGGGTAGGTACAAACTGGGAAACTGGTAGAGGAGCAGTTATGGATTAACCTAAAGAGCTGGAGGGGAATAAGGCAGGACCTCTTCCCACAGCAACACCCAGACACAGAGAAATAAATCTATATCCTAACAGTGAGCACTGCTGGAGCTCCTGTTGGAGCCACTGTGTAGTGAGAAGTTCTCTGAATGCTTTCAGATTGCACTTTTCCCTCATGGATGTCCAAACACGTTGCAGAGGTGTGACATGACTTTATCTTCATTTACAGTGAGGACACTGAGAGGTGGTGATGGGAAGTCATTTTCTGAAAATAAGCCAGTGGGTCACTAGTGAATTCAGAGCCCTGGTCCTTCACCCTCCACAGCCCCCCAGGGAGGACAAGGTTTCCAAGTGCCAGCAATTCCCACTGCAGGTGCTGTCCTTGGAGCACGCCAGGGGTTCCCAGTGGTGACAGTCGGGGACAGTGCCCAACAAAGCTCAGCACCGAGGGCCTCCCAGCTGGGCTGGACACCAAAAAGCCGTGGTGGCACAGAGAATGTCCTGTTGCACAGCAGGTGCTGCTCAGGCAGGGATGCTCCAGCCCCTGGGGACTTTCATGGATCTCTGGGACCAGCAGGGGAGCAGCAGCCCCCCTTTGCTGAGGAGACCCTATGGAAAGGTGAAGAGGGAATCCTCAATCACCTTCCTGCACGTTCCCATCAAACCATTCTCTATTAGGCAGCCATGACTTTGCTAACCTGACTGATCCATAATTCATAACTATTATCCGTGCTCAATAATTACAGTGTTAATATTTTGGTAATTTCGAAGTTTCTTTCTCCAGCAGAGTTCAGCCTGTGCCACTGAATAATGCACAATTCAAGCGTTTATGAACGAAACCATTCTCTCGCCTCTTTCTTTTTCTTCCCCATTCATACCTCTAAAATGTTTTCAAAATGTTAGGGAAAAGAGGAATTTGAAGAAAAATGTCATTACTTAGAGGCAGAATTAAAAAATTATGAAATGCATAATGCCCAATTTATCACTCAAAGCCAGCTCTGCAGTACAGACACACTGAAAGCCTTTCACTCCCTAATCACTAATAGGTAACACTATCAAATTCAGCCCTACACTCCATTAGAACTGCAGTAGAAAAGCACGTAGTGTAATGCCCAAAGACAGCTCACCAAACACTGCTCACTTGGCTCAAAGACAAGGCTGAAGACGTTAATAATTTGAAAGCTCCCTTAACCAGCGTGCTTTATCAATATGCCCAGAAAATGAAATAAAATACCTACACAGAATTTCTGTAGATTTAAAAAAAAAAAATCTAACTTGTATTCAACCCAAGAACTGTGACTTTTCCCCAGATTTGTGAATTACCCATGGGTGTCTTGCTGTCCCAGCTGCAGAGCCCATCATCTCCCAGTTGCAAACCGCGGGAATCATTTCCATTCCCTCCTTCTGACCACACTCATTTCAGGCTTGCTTGTAGCAGGATTTTTTTCATGTCCTCATTTCCTAATTCCTCATTTTCTCATCAGTCTCCCAAGCACTACAAAGGTACAGTTTGGCAGGGCAGTGATGAACTTCATCCAATCTTCTCTCTCAGTTGTGCCTTCTTTCCTTGACCTCCTCCAAGGGAAGGACAGGCAGAGACACCAAGCCTCTGTGGCCAAGTCCAGTGCTCATGTCCTCTCTTCTCATGTTATTTGCAACCTCAAACTTCAGATTTTCTGGGGTTTTCTTACTCTCCAGAGTCAGTATCACTGACAGAGCATCTCAGTAAAGCACCCAGAGCTGGAGCAGAACCACCCAGCTGCAGGCAGCAGCACAGTGGTGACGGGGGGACGTAGCAAACACCGAGTTTACACACAGACAGAGACACTGTGAGCTGGTGACAAGTAGTACAAAGACTTATTTGATGCAAAGACAGAATGACTGCATTGCTTATGTCAAAAAAAGATCAGTGGAAGCATAACAACAGAGCATTCTGCATGCTACACACACCGCATAAAGCACAGAAAATACTCTTTATGTTTCCTACGCTTTTCTAGCCTGGTTTCCCAGGAAAAAAACAAGAGCTGTGCAATTGTTCTGTCACTCATGGCTTCCCTAAATAACTTTTGAACCTGTTGGCTGATCTCAGGTTTGACAGATAGGCTGAGGTCTCAAAGGGATCACATTCCTATCAGATGCGTGAAAATAATAGAGACTCCAACCGGTGCCTTTGCCGGGCTGCCCCCCGCGCCGTGCCTGCCTCTGCCCTGAACCTCAGGGGTACCAATTAGCCCACGAGCTGGAGCAGCTCTGCGGAGCAGGGAACAGCTGGGGGAATGCTGGCTTACATCTTCAGACAACGCTCCCAGCAGAAACATCACAACCTCGGCGTGCGCGCTGCGGCCGCGGGACGCGCCGGGAGGAGGGAGCTGAGCTCCAGCCACGGGACACAGCGAGGGCAGGGCTCGCATCCATCCTCCTCCACGCACAGAAATGCACAGCAGAACCCCAAAATGCCCGTGCTGGCAGCTTGAGCTGGCCTCGGTGTGTTTGGTGCCCTCAAACCCCGAGTCACTGGTGGTGTCTGTGAGCTCCCGTGTGCTGTTGGTGACAGCGCCCCGAGGATTGTCCTGTCCTCCCAATGCTCAGCAATAAATGGCATTTCCTTCCTTGCCTTCCTTCCTCGGAGCTGCAGACAGCAGTTCAACCTCTGAGCTCCTAAAGCACACGTGCATTTTCTTGCTGGCATCACCAAAAAAAATAGAGAAGCGTTGCCTGGCGAAGAGTAGGATTTCTGTTCAGTTTTAAGGGGATGTGTATGACAGGGAAGCTACAGGACTCTCATTCTAATAGCCAATGCTGCTAATTAAAACTGTTTTGGAAGATCTGCAGCCAGCATATAAATCACCCCTCTATATGCTATAAATAAGAGGCAGATACGGAATTGAATAGCTCCCATTTGTCAAGGGAATGAAGAGATTTGATTGTGTCTTTTTGAATAATAAATCCAGACATACCTAGCAGGGCACGGAGAGTTGCTCCAAGTGTCTCTTTTATCAAACAACAATGATTATATTATAGGGTTTGCATTATGGGCCATCATCCATTTCTCTTGTTTTCTCATTTATCGCTGACATCCTCCCTCCCAGATGAAACATTCTGCTCTGTACAAAATGTGTTCATGCAAAGATCTCAGGAGCCAGGCAGCAGCAAACACTACTGAGTCTCCTGAAGCAGTGTGCACCTACTAGGATGCATCACAGAGCAGAGTTTTGTAGGGAAACTGAGCTGTGGGAGCCTAAATACATGGGATTTTCACCCTAAATACACGGGTTTTTCACCCTAAATACAGGGGTTTTTCATCCTATCCTTTTTTTCCACAGCGCTTCTAAAGGACACTCAAAATGCAGTGGGTATCAGACAGAGGAGAGTCACATCATTCTCATTGGCAATGGATGTCCATTTATGCAAAATAATGCAGAGAACCAAAGATAAAGTCCTGAAGTTCATCTTATAACATCACTGAACAATGGAAATTCTGAAGGCATCCACACACAAGAAACAGATTCTTAATAATAATAATAATAATAATAATAACAACAACAATACCTCGCTCCTGCGTGGAAATCTCTTTTCAACCATGAACACTACATTCCACTCACAGCCACCATGTCTTTCTCACTGCAAAAGAAACAAACAAATGGGCACCAATTAGAAAAGGGCATTTATTAATGGTAAGTTCAGAGTAGCTTCAAATCTTGCACATGCACTCATAAAACAGAAGATTTAGGATTCCCTGTCACATGGAAGGCTGCAGAAGGTTAATTGAGTTCACTGTAGAAGTATCATTACCTCTATAACACACCTAAGGAAAAAAGCACAGCAGTCAGGTTATGAAGATGGATTTATTTTAAGCCTTTAAAACTATTTGTCAAATTTTTGCCCTCTAACAGGGTGAGGATTCCTCTCGCTTTGTCCCTAAATTCCAGTGCAGCTGAACAGCAACTTCCACAGCAATTCCCTGAACTGTGGGTTTCACACCTTCCCACAAAGAGATGCCCCTGTCCCACCCACTGATAGGCTGAGACACAGAGAAGTCGTGACCTCTGGCATCTATTCCCATTTTCCCAAAGGAAAAGCATTCTCTGGGATGGACCATGGGATTTCCTCTCCCCTGCTGAAAGAGCAGCTGCTGGCTGGGAAACAGTGAAAGCAGCTCGAGGGGCTGCAGAGAATTCCTATGGGCTGTGCCTTTGTCTTTGCTTCTGCTGGGGCTTACAGCGAGGAGAATCAAGGGGGGAATCTTCCCATCTGGGATCTTTCATTCCCCTTTCCCAAATGGAAGCATCTGCCCACGGTCCCCTCAATGCCACTGGGACCAACAGCATCCTTGTGGCCTGCTCCTCACCCGCTCAGGCTGCTAAAGCTCTGACCCAGGTGTGCTTATTTTACCAACAGTAACTGTAAATCGGGATGATTTTATTATTTGGGGGTTATGTTTGCCAATAAAAAGGAGAAGACGGCCCGGGCTGAAAGAATTTGATGGCTGCGCATTGATTTTGAAATCCCAGCCCGCCTCCCGAGGCGCTCACCTGGCTGTCTGCTCTCCCTGGGGTTTCTGAGCCTAAATATTGTTCTAGGCACCACAAGCCAGGCCAGGGCTCCCATGCCACCAGCTCTGCAAAGACTTTGCAGTCACCGTTCGGTGCCTGATGATGACACAAAAGCTACTGCAGAGCAATTCACAGCGCAGGCACACACACAGCACAAAGCAGGCAGATGGACTCAGAGCACAAAGAGGATAAAACATCATTTTAACAAAATCCATTTGTTCAGATGACCCGAACTCGAAATTAAGGTGTTAAAATCCAAGACAAAGAGGATTTCTGATTGGCAGCCAGTGATGTCAGCCCTGTGCCAATTATAGAGGGAATTCATGTGGCTGCCTTTAAAAAGAAATAATTCCCTCTCCGATACAGCAATAAGACATTGCAGACAGCCCATTTGCAGGGGATTACACGGCACTTCTCAGGTAGTTAAAGTCACTGAGCCTTTTGACCTTGTGCCTCCTAACACTACTGGAGGCACAATCACCCAGGGACGCGCTGCTTATCATCTGTGTCTTATCGCTTAAACAAAACCCAGCAACCTGAGCCCGCCACCTCGGGCTCTCGGGCTGTGAATTATTGCACCGAAACAACATGAACATAATAAACAGCGCTATTTATTAGCTTATTCTATGATTTCAGAGATGACTACACACACTGAGAAACCAGAGGAAGCCTGTGCCAGGCCAGAGTGAAAGCATTTCTCAGGTCACTGCCTTAAACACAGATATTTCGTGCCACCACGATGCTTGCGCGAGGCGAGTAAATCTTTGCACGTCGCAGTCTTGAAGTGGCTGGAATTAATCGTCCCTCCAGATGGGATCCGAGCTCACTCACTGCCATAACGTTCAGCGTGTAATAAACACCAGGCAAGGTGAAAATTGATATCAAGAGCACTTCTAAGAGCTAAAAAGTTAACACCTAAATTGGAAATCAATATATGCTGTAAGTATTGATCAGCAGAACAGAAATCCTCAGGTTTTTGCCTCCGCTGAGCGGATGCTGTTAGAGGCTGAGCTGAAGCTCCACTGAAACACCCTACTTTAACAGCTATTTTTTAAAAAAGCACAAAGCAACCCAACCTTATGCTTTATGGAGTGACCATCTAACCCTTCCACAAGTGCATCTGTGCAGAACAAGCAGGAACGTGCTAAGGCAGATGTCAGAGATGACTTTTTTACTGCCCCTTAGTTTTTGAAGCCGTGCTGTTGTCCTCAAGACAAACAGAAGGAAGCAGAGCTGAGGAGCAGCACCTTTGAGGAGGATGGATGTCCTTTGGTGCAGGCATGGGAAGGGCAGGTCTGTGCCTGGTGGGGCAAAGATTTGGAGCTTGCAGAGCACGTGGAAGGCCAGGTCTCACCTCTGCAGAGCAGCTCACAGCTCTTTTTCTGACTGTGCCTGCCCGAAGGGAGGGTCTGCACAGCGCCCTGCTCTGCTGGGCCACCGCTCCTTGGGTCAGCAGTAGGTGCAGAGCAGCTGCAGAATGTGTCATCCCATGCTGTGTATCTGCTCAAAGCAAGCTTTTCACACACACTGATGAATGAAAGAGCTGTGAAAAACAAATGTCTCATTGTTTGAGTCCTCCAGCCTGCAAGGAAGCAGGAATTTCGGTGCACTACATCAAAGAAACACTTGACCCGATGTGATCAATTCCTCCTCCTAATTATTACACACTGAAAGACCTGAACTTCTGCGAAGTCTCCTAGGTGAAAAGGGGCAAGAATATCTGAGGAAAGGTTAGAAAATCCGTACATTTCTATAAATATTTGTTGGTCTGCATTCCTTTAACTTTGCATGATTAAATACAGCCAGCTTCTGTTCTTCCACTTTATCCTCCGGGGAAATTTATCATCAAAATTATTGTACAGCATTCATTACTCTAGCCTCATTTCAAACCTTGCCCTACTTATTATTTAGGCTGCAAAAAAAATGTTGCTTTGTATAGTATTTCCTATAATAGTCTCAATCATTACATTTAAAAGATTGCTGTAAGGCAGCTTAGCCTGCATTAGAGGAAAATAAAGTGGGATGCCACAGTTAAGTGTTACAGTTCTAATTCAGCTTTTGTTTCCCGAATCATAACAATGCAATGTTTCAGTTCCTTAAAAGGCTCTCGCTGCTCATTAGCAGCACCCGAGACTTCAGTCCCTGGATTTCAAAGGGACATCCAGTGCTTCTTCTCCAGCTTAAAAAGTGGCGGGGAAAGGCAGAGGGATGGGAAGGAATGGAAGGGAGGCAGGAGGTTCCATCAATTCAGGGGTGGGGCGGTCTTTTAAATCAGTGGTGCAGGGAACGCACTCAGCTGTGACAGAGCAGCGGGGAATGCAAACAAATTACGTTTGTTTAACCCTTACTCAAAATTTCTGTTTAGGACAGAGAGAGAGACGTGGCTCTGGAAAAGAAACAAATGCAGCATTTAAATAGAAGGGAAAAAAATGGAACTTAAATCCCAGTAGTGCTACGTGAAGCCTCTTAATTTGGGCTCCTTCACCAATGAGACTGCTCTGAATGCTGAGCACCATCGCTGGCCTTTTAGATAACACCACCCGTGTGTTTGGCTGACCCTTCTGTGCTTCTGAAAAAGGTCCTGAACTGCAGACCCTGCTGGGGGGATGATCAGGGAGAGAAGGCATCTCCTCCCCGTTAGCAGCTCCACCAAGATCTCCTCCTCCACGGCTGCAGAACCAAAGACTTTTGTTTCTGCTTTGACCACATCAAACTCAAACTGAAACCTCCGGGTGGGCAAAAGCCACTCAGTAGCACTGAACATTTTTTTGGAGGTTATGTCATGTATTTACTCTTTAGGTTGTTCTGTCCTCCCTCACTTCCCTCCCTGGACCTGACCAACCTCTGTGGCTTTTTTCTAGCCCAGTTACCCTTCCTGGTTACCCTTCCACCTCTTCTCCATCCCAAATCAAAGATCTGATACAGGACTTAGGAACACACAAGGAACCCCTGGTTCAACCCTCTGCAACGATGAAAATTCCCCAGTTATTCCTAATCTTCGCTTCAGGTTTTGATTCCTGACTCTGCTTTTCCCTTTCACCCACCCAACCTTGTCTTTCTGACTGTTTTCTACAAGGGGCCTTGCAAAGACCTTTCAGTATCATAAATAAATGAGATAAGCCAGCTCCTCTCTCTTCCTTTCGTATTGACAAGTTCAAAGACTTCTGAGAGATTAAGAGAGAAAGACTGTAAGTGACCTGCTGGGTCATCAAGTCTAGGCTTTCCCTATCACTCCCAGCCATATCCTAACACTACCTTTCTACTGGATAAGCCTGATCTTATCAGCATCTCCCAAATGTTTTCTTTTTTTTTTCTCCTTATCATTTGAACCAGTTTACGAGGTACAAATGAAAGGCTTAGTGGTCTGTAACTCCCCGGATCGTTTTCTTCCTGGTGTCACCAGAAGGCATCTTGTCCTTTCTCTCCATGGAGCACACACATTCCTCATCACCCACGGGAAGGGAAAAAGAGGTGAGTTTTGGTGGAAGGAAGGGAAGGGAACAGGATGGTGGAGTTAATGTCCGAACATGATGTTCTACCAACTCTGGTACATGCAAACTGGTGGAAAAATGAAAATTCCTACTTTATCATAGAATCCCAGAATGGCTTGGGTTGGAAGGGACCTCAAAAACCATTCAGTTCCAACCCCCCCTGGCATGGGCAGGGACACCTTCCACTGGAGAGAGTGGTCAAGGGAGGGATCAATACTTTCCACAGCTATTATTTTATCATTAAACTTCACAGATAAATAAATACTATTTTCTTTTTTACCGCTAATTGTATGGATTCAGAGCTAATAGTGAAAAATATGCAACATCCTGCTATTTGTCATGCACCAAACACAGCTTTCCCATCATTCTGGTCAGCAGAGGCTGCTCCTGGTCGGTTCCAAGGAGTGTCCCTGTGCTGCCGATGCTGGAGGGACTGTGCTCATTAGCTGTGCTGTGCTAATGAGGCAAATCACCCTCCACCAACCCCACAGGCACCCCGACACCCAGCTCGGGGTGCCAGCAGATGCTCAGCACACCCAGATGCATGCTGGCAATCCTTCTGCCTTTCAACAGAATCCGTTTGGAGAATCCATAATGCCGAAACGCCCCTCTCGCAGAAAAGGGCCTTTCCCAGGAGGGAGGGATTTTGTGCAGCCTCTCCCCAGCAGTTATTTAAATTCATTAAAAGCTTTAGGCTTGTAGCTGGCTGCAAAGAGCTGCAGAGACCTTGCCCAAAGGGGACACCCTTGGGTTCAGGGCCGGGAGAGGTCAAACATCACCGCAGTTCCCCGGTCACGGGCGATTTCCAGGGGAGCAGAGCCACAGCCCAGCACAAACACACCAGGTTACAGCCCTCACTCACCAGGCAGCAGCTGTCACCCTCTCTGGGTCCCCAGCAGCCCCAAACCTGCTCTTACACACAGCAAACCTTTCAACAGGACACGATTTCAGCTCCTGAAGCGGATGTGTGAAACACTTGGGTGCAACCAAAACTCCCCAGACCAGGTTCCTGCAGCACCCTCAAGCACACAGGGCTTGAACTGAGGAGCACCCACTAATGCAGCAAAAATGAGGGTTGGGGTGAAGCTGAACAGATCCTCAGCACTTGCAGAGGAAGGGGAGGAAGAAATCTGGATTTTTTTTTTTGATGCATTAATTCTATAACTCCCCATACAGCCTTTTCTTCAGAAAAAAAAGAAAAAGGCATACTGTTTGTTTTCTGCAATAAATTGGCACTGCACTCTCTTTTATAAACCAAATCTATCCATACCTGGATATTCTGAAAACCAGCAAAACCCTTACATAAGCATTTAGACAAAAAAAGATGAACCAAAACACTTGCAACTTAACATGACTCCCATCTGTCATGGCCTGACCACAATCCCCCATTCCCAGCACCCTGCATTGCTGGGCAGGGAGGAGGTGGAGCAGTTGGGCATGAAGGAGTGGACTGGGAAGAAGTGGAAGGAGGTGTATTAGTTTTTGTCTTTGTTTCTCACCACCCTACTCTGTTTTTAAGTGCCAATAAATGAAAATAGTTTTCCCCAAGTCCACTCTGTTTGTATCCCACCATTTCCATGTGACAGCCTTAACAACACCATTCACTTCCCGACCCCCAGATGACTTTCCATCAGCAGAAAGGGAAATACCAGCACTGAGGGGATGGCTGGGGGGTTATCAGCTGGTTGTCAGAAGATGACTCAGAGAAATCACACTCCTCCTCCTCCATCTCAAACCAGAAGCAATGAGCTGGCAGGTTGGCATGAGTCTTTTCTGTCCCAGACCTCCCAAAAGAAATGATTTTACACGTTTTTAAGCAGAAAGGTGCAGGTCTCTAAGCTGAAGGTATACATCTTTTTCTGTGGTCCTTTTTGCAGATTTTACAAGAGGTCAGCCAGTAAAACAAGGTGGTCAGACCATCAAATGCTTGCTGTGCTTGAGGTGGCTGATTTTGACTTCTGAGTAGCTGGATCTAATTCTCTGTCAGTTCACTGTCACCTTCCCCTCCCCAGCCTCCGAGTCTCTTATCTGTTAAAAATGAAAGGTTTTGAACAGGAGCGAAGGTCATCTCTGCCTGTGCTTCTGTTCCACAGCCAGTGTTGTAGAACAAATACTGATGAGGATCATGATGATAATGAGGAAAATAATAATGAGCATTGATCTCGATGGAGATGCTCCTCTGTTCTACCCAGGCCACTGAGATGAGACTCAGGAATCCCCAGACATAAAGGATGTGTCACACTAAACTTTAATTAACAGCAAATCACAACCCAAATGACATATCCCCCCCTCACACTCTCAATTTTCATAACTGACTTTTCACAACAAAACTCCAGGGGACATTTGAAACCAGAGAAGAAAGCAAAAACTTCTGTCTCCACGTACAGCTGGTTACACAGAGGGAGTCAGGCAGCCACAATTCCTCTCTGACTTTCCACGAGCAACTTCAGCCTAGTCCATGGAGAGACATCAGCAGAGACAGGAGGAGAATTAGGTCTGGTGTGCTCCTGGAAAACACTCTTGGCACTGTGATATTTCACAGCTCCCCCTGCCAATGGTGGCCGTGGTGTCACCAAACACACCCCAGGCTCCCACAGCTCCATCGGGGGATGCTTTTCACTCCTCCAGCACTCTCAGCACCTTCCCAACACAAATAAATTATGCTGGGTCACCCAGGAGAGCACTGGAGGGACAGCACAAAGCACTGCTGGCCAGGTCCCCTCGCTGCCAGCGAGGAGCACTGGGGTCAGTGGTGGCACCATGGCACAAGCAGCTCTACAGATTCCCAAGGTTGCTCCTAACTCCTGTCAGGATCAGAAGAAATCAATGCTCAAGGGAAAGTCGTGTAGCTGTAAATAATCAAAAAGTAATGTTCAGGAGTGAAATATTTACTTTTCAGATATGATTTTTTGCTGGTGGTGTTTCTGTAATATAAGTATTTTAATCTTGCTTTCAAGTGCCAGATTTTTCGAAGTTTTTCCCCATTAAATATGAAATATTTTTTGATTGACACACTCCTCTATAACTGCTTGTACAAGGCACCAGGAGGCAAACAGGGGTTCCCTTTCTATCAAAGGCTAAGGGAGATCTTGTTTATGAAAAAGTGCAACATGTAGAATTCTTTAAAATATTTATTTTTTTAGTAACTACCATGAAGTCGTTGACTCATTTTACAGACTATGTAGGAGGAAGTAAGAAATATCTCAGGCAATTCCATGCATTTATATCCATTACATATTAACTCATTTCATATTGATCATGGAAAGAATAAATTGTTCAGATTAAATCAATCTCCAGCAGGATAAGGTCACAGGCTTGTGCTATTAACTGCAATTGGCCACTTAAGAAGGAGACACCAGCAGAATAGTTAAAAATCCCAGGTACACCCTCCAGTGATAACACATCCCATAAATATTCCCCATGGAAAAGTTCACGTAAAGCCACAGCTAAACTCAGAGCACAACAGGAAATAGACGGCAGGAGTTTCAGAGTTCCGTGCTATTTTTCAGCCATCTCTCCTCCCTGCAAGCAGCTTCTACCCAATAAAGAACAGCCCTTCCCGACACCAGGAGATTCAGCTGATGAAGCAAAGACTCAAAACAGAAGGACGAGAATCTGCACAGCCCCATCCCTCCTGCAGGGCTCTGCACGGGCAGAACCAACATTTGCAGCACTGGGCAGACCAGCAGCAAGGAATTCCTGAGCCTGCCTTTGGGAGAAATAAACCATCATGCTTTAAAAAAAAGAAGTGAGAAATAAAAGGCCAAGTTTGGATAAAATTCAAGCAAAGCCAGTCTTGCAAATCATAACTCAGGCAGCTCAGAGTGCTGTAAGCCAGGGATCTGTAACCTAATTGAAGTGAATAGCTTGAAGTGCTCTGCTATTAGAGAATCAAAGCTCTGGCATCTCTGCTGCAGTATCTGTGAAACAGCAATAACAGTGTTTGCCCACCTTACAGAGATAATAGAAGTGGTTACGTTTGTGCAGAAATGTGATCATGTAAAAAGCGCTGTGGTATAAAAGTGCTAAATATTATTATTAGGTGTGTGTTTTGGTACTCCAAAAAATACAATTCATTCAAACTCTTCTATTTCTTTGACACTTGTAACAGGCTTCCAATGTGGCTTAAAACCCCTGCTCAAAAATAAACATCAGAATAATGAGCTTTCCTTATTTAATTCACCAAATAGGCACAATAAGCTCATGTTTAAACAAAAAATGAAAAGGAAACTTGCTGCTGTGCCAGAACAGCAGCACAATCAATTTTAATTAGCATTGCTCATTGTGGGAAATGATAAGGTATCAGTCATAGTAATTGGTGGTGTTGACAATTAGTCAAAGTTATTAACATCTCAAGACCCAGGACAAAAAAAGCTTGCTGAATTTTAAATATCTGGAGAAGGCTTGCCTCGAAATCCTTAATTTTCACACAGTCTGAAGACATTGCTCAGGTTTATTATTTGTTAGCTTTCCATCAGAGCACAAGCACTGGGATAACACCCCCAACCCGACATCCCTGATGCTTGATCAATCCAGGTTTCCCACTGCTGGAAATGGGGCTCCTCTCCTCTCCTCTCCTAGCCCTGCTGCCTCCCTGCTTCCCACCTCTCTCCCTTTGTTTCCCTTTGCCTGCTCTGGATTCTCATCCCAGATCCTATCCCAGACTGAACGGATCAGGAAATGCTCCCAGGCAAGGGAAACACCTTGGAGCTGGAGCATCTCCAGCCAGGTCCCACCAGGAACACAAGCCCAGAGCTGAGGTGGAGGCTGCCACACCAGCAGCAGCAACTCCTGCTGCAGGCATGGCCTGGAGCACCTCGTTTGGTGGCCAATGTGGGCAAAGCCTCAGGCTCCCGAGAGGCTCAGGTGTTGGGCAAAGCTCAGGTGTTGGGCAAAGCTCAGGTGTAAAGCAAAGCTCAGGTGCAAAGCAAAGCTCAGGTGACAGGCAAAGCTCAGGTGTTGGGCAAAGCTCAGGTGTCGGGCAAAGCTCAGGTGTCAGGCAAAGCTCAGGTGTAAAGAAAAGCTCAGGTGTTGGGCAAAGCTCAGGTGTAGAGCAAAGCTCAGGTGTTGGGCAAAGCTCAGGTGTTGGGCAAAGCTCAGGTGCCAGGCAAAGCTCAGGTGTAAAGCAAAGCTCAGGTATAAGGCAAAGCTCAGGTGCAAGGCAAAGCTCAGGTGTAAAGCAA